>PVKU01002701.1:0-212451 GCA_004027475.1 Anoura caudifer
CTGCCCTCATGGAGCCGAAATTCCGTGAAAGCCCAGTATATATATGTATTGTGGGGGTGGGCGGTGAGATAACATGGCAAACAGCAAAGCCAGGGAAAGGCAGTCCCAGGGCCTGGGCATGTAGGCGCGGGGTCAGATGGAGAGGGAGGGCCTGTCCGCGCACGATGGGATGGCATCTGGGAAGAGGTCTGCGGTAATGGGGGACCCCCAGAACCCTCAAGCAGGAGTGTGGTGGGCATGTTTGGAAGGGCCAGAGGTTTTGTGGGTAGAAGAGTATCGTGGCTGCTGTCTAGAGCAGGAAACAAAGCCAGAAAGTCCTGGTAAGTGGTATGGCAGCAGTTCAGAAAAGAGATGGTGAAGGCATGTGCCAGGGTGCTGAGCGGTGGAGGGAAAGAGATACGTTTGGCTATTTCAAAGGCAGACAGAGCTGACCAGATTTGCTGCTGGCTTTGATCATAAGTGAAAGAACTTGAAAGTATTCTAGGTCTGTGGCTTTTACACAGGACGGATTTTCCACAGGGGAAAACTTAAAATATGGATCTGGATGTGTGTAGTGGAGGAAATTAGGAGTTTGATTTGGGATATGTTAATTGTGGCTTATTTCTTCAAACATCCAGGTAGCGATGTTAAAGAAGGCTAAAGTGAAATGGCTTAGAGCAGAAGTCAGCACACTGTTCTGTAAAGGGCCAGGTAGTGAGTGTGTTCAGCTTTGTGGCTTCTGTGTGGCTTCTGTCACCGTTAACTCAGCTCTGCCTTTGTACTGTGAACGCAGCCACAGCCACTGTGTCAGTGAACAAATGCGACCGTGGTTCAACTTAGGGGCCCCGGAGTTTGAAACACTCTTGATTTTTTTCTCCCCACCGCTTAGAAATGGAACGCCGTTGTTAGGGCTGAACTGAATCAGGTGGTGGCTGGGCTTGACCCGTGAGTTGCAGGCTGCAGACCCCTGGTTTAGAGCATAGGCTCTGACCTTGGCTGGCTGGATTGGAACCAGCATTTCCCCGCCGTGGCTCTGGGAGCACCTTACTGAAACCTCCAGTCTCCTCAGCTGTAAAATGAGGATATGTTCTTGCTTACCTCACTGATTTGTTCAATGAGCCAGATCTCCTAAAGCAGGGGTCCCCACCAGTGGTACCTGTCTGCGTCCTGTTAGGAACCTGGCTGCAAGCAGAGCTTGCCTGGGCTCTGCCTCCTGTCACCCGACCCCATCCACGGCACCAGGGGTGCAGGCGGGTGAGCGAGTGAAACTCAGGTTCCAGGAAACCAGCCCGTGGTGCCAAAAAAAGTTGGGGACCGCTGTCATAAAGCACCTTTCAGAGTGTCTAGCACAGAGTCACCACTCAGTCAGCAGTGCTTCTTATTTTACTTCTGTCCTTCCAGGGCACTCCGCTGGCCGTGGTTAGCCATTGTTAGCTGAAGTAGGTGGGTGGGAGTGAAAGTTTTGAGGTGACTTACTCAGCACCTGCTTTCTTCCCACCCAAAGTTTACTTTGCCATCTAATGTTACTATGCTTGAATTTGTAGTTTTCCTAATTTCATATCTGTATCTTTTGAATTCGTCGTTGATCACTGTTAGGAACAAGAAACGGCACTGAAAAATATTCACCCATTTCTCATAAGTTCACTGATTTGAGGTAGGTGATTCAGTGGTTGGTTGGCGTGAGGAGCTGAGAGGAGTTGTTCTTGGTAGATGAACCTGGTCTGCTCAGCAGCTGACTGTTGCTTTGGCCCCAGGTGAGAACACGTGGTGGGAAATCAGATGGATGTAGTGCAATGATACCAAGTAGTTGCAATTAGAGTGTGTTCTTATTTAGGCAAAATATATACGATTTTTCCTGTTGGAAGAGAAGTCTGGAAAGTAGTTATTCAGGAATTTTAACTGAATGCTGAGAAGCACCAGTGAACTTAGAAGACTCCTGGGGTGGAATAATCACATTACTAGTACTTGATACTTAATAATTCCATATTTAATAGCATGTGATAGAAAGTATGCTGTCCTGGGGGTCAGAAGGCTTGGCTTTGCCATCTAGTTATTTGACAATTTACTGAATCTCTGTGGTTTCTGGGTCTGTCAAGTGGGAAGAATGCTTTGTTCCTTGCTCATCTTGGTGAGTTATTGGTGGGGATGAGGTAAGGTGACATATTTAAAAGCTCCTAAAAACTGGGAAGCGCCTAACACATATAAGCTGCTGCCATTCAGGAATATTTACTTGCTTTCCGTTGTGTGTAAGATATTAATAATCATAAAACCACCTTAGTGTTATTCAGCTTCCTGCTATCTTCTGCCCATTTCTATAAAGTCATGGTTTTGTTTGCTGTTGCCGTTCCTAAAATACCTAAGTTGAGTTTTGTCCATTTGGGATTTTATCTGGGAATATTTCAGAGATGTTCAGGCCCCCGATGAGGAAGCCATTTCTAGACCGTTGCAAGAGATGGAAAAGGGTTTTGCTTGTATTGCGGTGATAGTGGAAAGCACAGTGTCTAATCATTTCTTCCAGGGATTCTCCAGACTTCGCATTAGCAGGCCTAAAAGTGCTGAATCCAGTAGTGCGTAATGTTAAAAAAAAAAACAAAAACAAAAACTGATTTTAATGTGGCATGCAGAATCACCTAATTTACTGTGAAATCCAGGTACTTGTGGTTTAAAAGTAGATGTATGTACATATCTCTCTCTATTTTAACCAAATGAAATGATGAAATCATAAACTAGATACCATGTGGTATATTATTAATGGAGAGGGGATATTGAGTTATTGAAGAATAATTCCAAGGATGATTTCTAAGATCTCCTCATCATCTGCTCATCAGCTGGATTAACAGACACAGTAAATGTATATATTATCACTTTTCTGTGGCTCATGAACTTATTACTTGAACTATTTATTTTCATTGACCTGATGTGGATTTCTTTTGATATATGAACCCAAGGCCACTGAATATGTGAAGTACATTCAGTTCTTGGTTTGCCTCTTGGACTTATTTCAATAGATTGTTTATCAATTAGATATTCCCTTTGGTGAATGGAGCTTTCTCCTCCCAGGATTCTGTATTGGCTAGTTCACCAAGAATCTGAGATAATTTTCCCCTTCCTCTAACTTGCGAGGTGTAGTAGGTATAAGTTAACTGGACACCAATTTCGCACCCCTTAGAACCGGCATTCCAGAGTTTTGTACTGAGGAAGAAGGTCAGGGCCATTTGGAAAGTTTTTCAGTTGTAAATGTTACCAGCTTTTTCCAATAACAATGTCATAGATGTGGAGTAAATTTTATATTTTAAAAACATTAGAATTGCATGTAGATGTGTGACCTTGTAACTGAGCAGCCTGGGGTCCGGCGCCGGCCATCACGCACAAGCATAACACAGAAATAGGTGAGGATGGAGAGAGGTTTTTGTTAACAGGGTTTCCAGTTTGGGGGAGCTGAGGTCTTACCTGCTCCAAGCCATTCTCTTCCACAATGCACAGAAATCCCCTTGTTAACAAAAAGCCTGAAGTGCAAACCCATGCTCCGAAGGGCCCGTCATTCCTTATCTGTCCTTTTGGAGCCCTTGGTGGCTACACGAATGGGTCTCGGCCCCCCAGCTTTCAGGCGTGCTCTCTCTCAGGTGTGCACGCTTGGGGGTTCCAGAGTCACCATGGTCTCACCCGGCTTGTTCTCTTTCCCAAGGTTTGGGGTGCGCTGCCAGATCACTCCCGCCAGTGGTGCAGGGGAAGCTCCATCTGTGGGACTCCAGTGCCCAAAGATGCTTGTGCCTTCGGGGACAAGGAACCTTCCGGGCTTGTGTGTCTGTGTGCTGCTGTCAGGGCCAAAGCCCGCAGGGTCCCTCCGATGTGTACTGCACCCCACCCGACCCTGACCAGGGGCGAGGAAGAGCGTGTGCGCGTCTTGTTTTCATTAATGCCTGGGCCCAGAAACTCAGGCGCTACAGAACGTCTGACTTTTCAGCCCGTGTGGGCTACTGCCCACGTGTGTGTCAGTCCCCCGGTGTCTTTGCCCCTCTTCTGGCTGCCATTTTGCTAAAGGGGGCAGAAGTGTCTGGGCCACAGCTACCGCCGCCGCTGTTTGAGGGCTGTAGCACCAGCTGCTCAGCGGGCACTGCGCATGCGCGTGGGTTTGCACGGCTTTGTTTACGGTAACCCTGGGGTGTGGATAGGCTCTCTTGCAGTTTTGGTTACAGTTTCAATCCAGGCAGCCTCCACCGCTTTGTGCAACCCCCCTCCCTTCTGGGGGAGAGGTGCTTTTGGTCCCTAGCCCCTCCCGTTACAGCCGACCTGAAATATATCTGAGTATTAATTCCTGGTTGACGATTTGATGAGAGGAACCTTTCAAAGAGCCTTTCTTCAGAAGCCTTCCCCAAGTCCCTCAGGGAATTGTCCATAAACCTCTATCTGTAATGCCATATTTTATGATAATTGAAGTTAGTTATCTGTATTTATCTTGTAAACTCCTTAAGGGCCGAGGTCATTTTCTTATTTCTGTATTTTCCACAACTCACACATTATAAGAGTAGAGTGAATGAATCCTAAACTTACTAAGCTTATACCATAAAGTTTTGTCTAAACAATTAGTGTACAGTGTTTCTTCAGAAACTGGTTAGTATCTTCAGTAGTAGATTAAAATAATAATTTAACCCACGGGAAAATCGAGTTTAACTTTGACTGTATGATTGTTTACAGCAGCACCATCATCCTAGTAGCTAACAATAACATTTATTGAACATTTGCATTGTCCAGGCACTTTGCATAGATTATCATTTTATCCCCACAAACAGCCCTATGCAGCTGCCACCCTTACTGCTCAGATGAAGATCCTAAGGCTTCGGGTAGTTTGCTCAGGAATGTGCAGCCAGAGCGTGACCAGGCCCAGCACCTGAGCTTTTAGCCACTCCAGTTCCGACTTTAACACCTGTCAGTTCTGCACTTAAGAAGCTAAATCTTGCTGATTGTTTTATTAGTTCTTTGGGTGGTAAGTTAGCTCTTTGTGGCTCCTAGTACAACCTTTTAGGTCCTGTTGTTATAATTTGATTAATGCCACCTCATTACCTGAAAGTGTTAAGCATTTGAAATGCATAATTTTCTCCCCAGGATGTGGTACTTCCTGGGAAAATTGGACAAAAAGGGAATAAATAACTCCTTATAACCTAGCAACTACAGCCCTATATTCCTAAGGATTATTTTAATATCTAGTTGTACTACTTTTACATTGAAGTAAGGTATTTATAGTCATTGGAGCAGTTTGAAAATATTTTCGAGGCATTCATTCATTCATATATATGTTCATAGTATTGCTACAGGACAGCCATCCCATTCCACTCTAGAAGTAAAACAAACCTTCTGTTCCTTTCCCATAAACTATTGTGATGGTTATTTCATGACAGCCTGGATTACCTGCATATTCTTTAAGAAAAGTTGTATTTTCTAGTAGTCTGTTAGTCTTGTGGGAGGGAAGTGAGAGGAAGGACCAAGGCCGGGCGAGAGGAAGGCAGAGTCCAGATTCCCCAGGGAAATGCCAGGATGAAGGACTTTCTCCCCAGGACATCTTGGAGACATGCGTTCTTTGATGATTAGTGTGTCTTGCATGCCTAACTTCTCAATTATGAAGTTGAATTGATTTGCTTTACTGCATCCACTTTGCTCTTGGCGTTCATAAGAATGGTGGAGTTTTGGCACAGCGTGAAGAGAGCTTTAAAAGCCCTGGTGGCTTGCGGAGCTGAGGGAGATCAGAGAGCTTAGTTAGATACAGTTTCAGTCTTCAGATCAACCGGGTAGTGGGGTATGTATTGCTTTCCGTTTACAGGCTTCTGTCGATTTCAGCTGCAATTTGCATACACACTGCAGTCAGTCCCATACAATTAAGGAGAGGGAAGTGTACAAGCTGGGCAAAAGAGAGCAATGCAAAGAGAATGGTGAAAAATAAATTATCATTGAAAGAAATGTACTTTATTAGTTCATCACCTGCGGAGAGAGTTGCTAATTAAATTCTAAGGTCATGCTTACATCAAGTGAGCAATTTTTAAAAGCTGTTTACCTATGGAAGGTGGCATGTCTTCCATTGCATCATAAAGTGTCAGGCTCATCTGTATGATTAATTGGCTTTTTTGATTGCTTGACTTCTTCCTTGTCAATTAGTACCTTCGTTTCTATATTCCTCTGTGCAAAGCTTGGGGGAAAAATAAAGCCAACAAACGATAATAAAGAGAAATGACAACAGAACAGATTATTGCCAGCTCAGCGTGCTCCTTATGGGAAGAAATTATTATGCATTTTTACTACCACATAAAGTCTGTCACTGGAAAATATTTCATTGAGTGGAGCTGGGTCAGCCTTTTCAAGGGATTAATAAGGGTACAATCACAGACAAGTGACACCTGAGGTACTAAAACACAAACAATTCTTTCTGAGAGTAGGGATATAACCTAAACTCAGTTTATGGGTTAAAAAAATCCTTTGATATTTCCCCCTACAGTGCTTTCTAAACAGTTGTCTGTAATGAATATACACTAACTTATTGTGTGTGCTTTGGCCGTACCATGTGATAAAAACAAATTTAGCACAGTGTAGTTAAAAGCATAACTTTTTGATAGCTGTGCATTGATAGGTTATGCTAGTTTGCATTTGTCAACCTAGAGAGACATTGTTTTTTGACACTGGGACATTTTGTGCTGGCTTCCTCATTCATCTTGAAATCGAGGCGGAGTCCTGGTGGTCTGTAGTCACCGAGAGTCACAGGAACAGATGTGGGTGGGTCTCTGGTCTCGGGGTTTGTAGGCTTACAACAAGAGGAGCCAAGGTCACTTTTAATGCCATCACAAATGGCAGGGATGTCAGTAAAATGGTTCACAGTATGTACCTTGAGTTGCTCTCAATTTTTTAATCGGTAGCAAATAATGGTAGTTCAAATAAATGCCCTTAGGTGCTGATTGTTAGGCAGAGAAATGAGTAATGTCCAGCGTCACCATATCTTTTGTTGATGTAATTGACGTGGTTATTTGTAACTTAGGTTCAAATACTGACCCTTTTATTCTTTCACCTGCCTCCCTAAAGGAAGTTTATTATTGCAGATATTCCAAAAGTGGCAAGCAGGATGCTCTTAAAAAAAAAAAATTCTCTGAGGAGGAAAATCAATATAGTATGATAGAAATGGGGGTCTTATCCTTACTTAATTCATTATTTAACAGGTCCTTCAAACACATTGGTTTTTTTGTTAACTTCTCTGAATTTTCTAATGGGTAACCTTGAAATGCTTTTTTAGTTTGGCTTTAGGGATATGAGACTTCCATTTTTTTTTCCTGGGATAAGCTGTTGAAAGTGTGTCCCATTAAAATGATCCCCTTAACTGGAGCCAGCTTTTCCGTGCCTAACTTTAGAGGAAAGATTTGCAAATCATGGGATCACACTTAATTTGGGGCTCTCTTTACCATGTAGACTGTCAAGAAGTATTAACCTCAAGGTAAGAGGAGAACATGGAGCACAAAGCTATGAGCCAATGGCACACAGTACACCAGGTATTAAATAGCATTATCCATCCTGCTTGCTACAGTAAATAGGATTTCACCATTATGATGTGTCAGGGCTTTCAGTGAAATCAAATTTACAAGACACTAAACTGCCATCCTCTCTGCTGAGCAGCTTTATTCTGGGATCTTGGCTTTCACATTAATCCTGTTGGTAGGAAATACTTGTACCAATTGTGCATGGAAATTATAATTTAATGATCTCTTCCTTTTCTCTATTCAGAGCCTAGAATGGACCGCTGTGCTTTGGGGTGATAGCCCCAGGGCTCTGAGAAAGCGATAATGCACGGTTCAGCTCTAAAGCCCAGCATTGCCTTTCTGTGAGTGCGTGTACCGATCGAAGTGCTGAGATGCCTACAACGTGGGCTGCGCACTTTCTCAACGCCTCACGTTTCTTTCACCTTGTGAAACACTGTGCAGTAAAAGAGACACTGTTTACCATGACAGTCCTTTAAAATAATATGCCACCTGCATGTGTAAAGGCAAGGTAAGAAATAAGGTGTTAGAAAATCCAGGGGAAATTAATTCCACTTTTAAAGACTCTCTTCATTTTGTCTAGGGAGGCTCAGCAGGCTGTTTTATTGGAAAATACAATGAATGCCCTCTTTCCTTTCTTTTGGGATCTTTTCTTGCTATTGATAAGAATGTTGCAGCCAGGAAGTCATTGTGTGTTTCCTTTGTGTGCAGTTGCAAATGGGCTCAATCTCTTGATTTTCCTTTGTATCCAGTTTTATAATTAGTGAATGTTGTGCTTCTCGATGTCTTGTTTATTTATAAATTTCAAATGTACTCCATTAGGCAGACCAACCAATGCTTTTATTTCCCCATTTTACTGACTGAAAAATTAAATACATAACTATTAATTTTTTAAGGGAATTTGTGAGCTGGCGTAAGAAAAAGGTCTTCGTTGCAGTTTTACGCTCAGACCGTGAGCCAGCTGTGCCTCTGTAAGGCGTTACATTTCAACACATGAGCTTCAGTTAGGCAGGTACATTTGGGCACTCAAACATTTGCAAGTAATATGAGCTCACACCACCATCACATCAGAAGCACCAACATCTGAACTTGGCATAAAAAGCGTGTTCGTACCGTAAGGTCAACATTCAAAGAAGGAAACCCAAAACCAGGTGGGCCCTGGTGACTAGATAGCATTTTGATCTTGGTCTTTTTTACCAGAATTCTGGGGGCTAGAGGGAGTCTTTGGCGTTCACTGTTCATTCACAAACATTAAATTTCTCCAGTGAGCCAGACACTGCACGTAGATGCAGTGACAGAGGCAAACGTCAGGGACGCCCTTGGGCACCTGGGGCGGAGCTCTGAATTGCCACCTGTCTCCACAGAGGCCATGCCGGCCTCTTCTTTCCCAGAGCAGAAACCTTTTGTGGGGAGTTGCCGCTGCTTTTGTCACATAAAGGTCTAAAGATCATGGGATTTTCAGGGAGTTGAGTGGCTTGAAGAGGCCCATCAGGTTAAATGATTCAATAAAGAAGACCGAGTAAACTAGCTGGTTCCCTCAAACAGCTGTCTTTGAAAATAAATATTAAACATGAAAGTTCCATCAAGGCCAGAATTATTTCCCCTTCGATCACCGTGGTACCACCATGGTGGTACCTGGCATATAATAGGCATTAGATAACTTTTAAATTAATGTGTTAGGGAGTGGGGTGGGTTCCATGGCCACATGATTTTGAGGAATGTTAGGTTTAACAGAGCACACCAGATTTTTACAGGAGGCCTCCTCGGAGTTTGTGTACCTGCAGAGCCCCTGAGGTGAGGTGCTGCGTGCCACGTTTCACCGTTACACTCAAACCATACGCTGTTTTTTTCAAGAAACATGAACTTACCCAGCACACCATCTGAGACTTGCTGTGTCCCGTGTAATGCCAGTACCTGCGTTTACGAGTCCTTCCCGATATGTCTCCTGGGATGCAGAGGTGGAGAAGCCGTAAACTTTTATCGGCGGAGTTCCTGATATAGGAGCTTCCGAACACCTGCTCTGGCCTGCAGTCGCCTGCCTTCGCACTGCGTCGCAGAAGGGCAGACAGAGCAGAGAGAGGCCCGAGGAGTCGAAAGGCTGATCCTCGGGAGTGAGCTTTGTGGTCTTAAGTCTCTTTGTCTTCTCTAGTCTAAGAATCTCTCAGAAAATTGCCATACTCCCATAGTTTTCTGTTGATATCTGCATTCCTGATTCAAGCTTGTGTTACTCCAAGCTCCCCAGAATTGGGAGCGATCAATAATGGGGTTTCACCAGGACCCAGAATCATACTCATTATCCCAAGAGTTTTACATTTTTATGGAAGAATCAGGCATTTGGGCCCAGCAGAATGCTACCAAGGATATAGAGTCTAGAAGGGAATTTTCATCTCTTTCGTAAAATGAAGTAGAATGGTAATCAAATTAAATAAATATTAGCTCTGGCTGGTGTGGCTCAGTGGATTGAGTGCTGGCCTGTGCACCAAAGGGTTGCTAGTTCAATTCCCAGTCAGGGCACATGCCTGGGTTGTGAACCAGATCCCCAGTAGAGGATATATGAGAGGCAACCACACATTGATGTTTCTCTCCCTCTCTTTCTCCTTCCCTTACCCTCTGCCTGAAATAAATAAGTAAACAAACAAACAAACAAATGGACAAATAAATATTTAATTATCGCTATGGGTCTTTAAAAATTGTCCCTCGAGTGTTTACCAAGATCTAGAGCTGGAGGAACAAGCCACTGGCATATCAACACCTGCCAGACTTCAGAGCTTCACGTTCTTGGGAAGATTGTAGGGGACTGGCTATAACTTGGGGAGAAAGCAGTCAGGTTTGCTTGCCTAGGTCTGAAAATGCAGTCTTTGTATCGGTGACTTAAGTTGAATAAAGGTGAGCAGTCATCACATTAAGAACAAGAGTTCAGGGAGAATAGTATGGATGAAGCACTGTACTTTCATCTTTACTTTAAAAGATTTTATTTATTTACATTATTAGAGAGAGAGAGGAAGGGAGGGAGGGAGGAAACAGTAATGTTCAAGAGATACATGGATCGGTTGCCTCTCATACACCCCCAGGCAGGGCTGTGGCTCGCAACCCAGGCATGTGCCCTGACCAGGAATTGAACTGGTGACCCTTCAGTTCGCAGGCTGCCAGTTGATCCACTGAACCACACCAGCCAGGGCGTACTTGCATCTTTTAAGCAACTACCATCTGTTGAGGGATTACTATGAGCCTGGTAGTGTATGAAATGATTAAACACTATCATTTTAACCCCAGCGCAGACCCTTAGGGGAAGGTTCGAGGTCTGTCTGGGAAAAGTCCAGCCATTGTTAAAATAATGAGAATGGTTTGAGTGACATCAGTGTAACCTGGCAGCCAAGGAGTGTGGACTGGGATGTGCATGTGTGGACAATGATGACTTCACTATACCGGGTGGGGGGGATTGATTGAGCATGTAAACTGTATGTCCATTGCATTTGAAATAATTGAGCCAGTAGAGTAATCAGATTTTGCACTAAGCTTGAATATTTCCGTAGCAGAAACTATTCAGATGATTCAGAAGGCCGCAGCTATGGGCAACTGGTGATTGACACTTTCATCACGACAATGTACCTGCTCATGTATCACATCTCATGCAGAGTTTCTTAGTGAAATATCAAATCACCCAGGGGCCTCAGCCCCCTGCAGCCCAGATTTGACGCCCTGCGACTTCTGGCTTTTCCCAAAATTAAAATCAGCTTTGAAAGGGAAGACATTTCAAACTGTCCATGAGATTCAGGGAAATCTGACAGGGCAGTTGATGGTGATTGGGAGAACTGTGTGCAGTCTCAAAGAGCCTGTTTTATGTGCAGTGTTTCTTGTGTCTTGTATCTTCTTCAAGAAATGTCTCTATTTTTCATAGTACATGGCTGGATACCTTCTGGGCAGACCTTGAATTCTCCTCATGACCACCAGTCGGTTGTCGAGGCTCAGAGGTATTGCTTTACTTGCCCTGAGTTCCCCAGCCATTGCTGTCCTCCTCCTCACGAGCAGCCTGTGCCTCTGTGTGACCAGTGGTAGACTGGTACTCCCAGGAAGCTTTCTGGTCTTGACATTTATCATGCAATTTCACTGTCCTTCCCCTAGTTTTAAGAAGATTTTTGATGGAAGTGGACATGACATTTTTTTGTTTAGAACCACTAGAGTAAGTGACACATGCTTAACAACTTTCAGTCATTCTTAGTTCCTCTTAGCAACTTTTGTTTTTTGTACTTGGCTTCTTTTACAAACTAAGAAGCAGTAGGCTTAATAGTGGATTGTGCTCTATAGTAAAGAAAAATTGCCCCAGTTCCATTGCAGGGCATGGTCATAGGATGGATACAGGTACATGGGGAAGTACACGGGCTAAATTGATGGGAGACATGCTGAAAGTGAGGGAACTGAAGCATCTGTGGATTGGGCCTCTGTCCAGTGAGGGGATGGGAAGAAAAGGAGGTGGCCCGGGAAATACTGTGGGTAGACGTCAGAGTTATAAGCCAAGTTAGATCACCCAAAGTGACGAAGAGCCCCAGTGTGATAGCAACAACGAGGGAAGGGGTGTGTTGTCCACGAATGATTTTCCTTCGGCTCCACCGCCACTTGGGCTCTCCTGCCTGCACCGTCTCCCTCTGTCAGAGCCCACTTTGTGATGTTGTTTCTCTCTAGTGGGTCTCCCGCATAGCCCTTATGTCCACAGCAGCCCAGGAAGCTATGTTTAGATTGTGTACATATGCAATCTTGGGACATAAAACCTCCTGCAAATGTACATTACAGTCACACAGAGTTTGCTGTCAAGTTCCTTTCTAGTTTAAGGCTAGAGATCCTAGGCCAGAGATTGATCCTAGAGCTACTTGAACTTCAACTCAGTGGCTTCCCTAGGCTCTGCCTCAGAATGAACATGAGTAATTAATCTCAGAAATACACCCCTTATGCAACTACATTGAAGTCATACCTGCATGTAACCTCCTGGTTTTTCATCTGTTGCCTCAGTATTTGCTCACTAGCAAATCCCTGTACTTGCTGGCTATCAGCGCATTCTCTGCCCTGCTTTGGAGATTCCCTTCCTGCGGGATGCTGAGCACCTACTGTGTGCCTAGGTATCATGCATGCTCAGTACCTGCAGTGCACACAGGATAACCCAATCAAGCACATGTACCGGTAGCGTCTCATCTCTCCTCCTTGCCTGTTTCCTCTTCTTAAAGTTAGTATTTCCAGAAATTACTGGTAATTGTAATGTGCCTTCTGCCTTGCCTAGATGGACCGAATGATATGAGTTAGAGTAAAAATAGAAGTGAGAGAAAAGTAGTTCAAGGCTGAGATCTTTAGCTTATGCCCTTGGATAGACAGTCCATTCGCTGCGATTTGTCTGCTTTCCTGTATCTCTATCATTAAAACGAAAATGTAACTTAGAACTACAATGTTCCTCTAGTTCCAGAAAAATAATACATAATAAATTGTGAACTGTCTATTCTCTGATGATGCAGTTGCTCTAAATTGTAGAAATTTGGCAGACAGTCCTAAAACTATTTGTAAAATTTCAATAGCATGTAATTAAAGATAGAGACTGCTATTTTACTGTTGGGTACATTAAAAAATTATATTATACATCATTTGGATTTGACCCTGAACTTGGTTCCCAAAAGAATAATACCAGAAAGAAAAAAGGGTACGTATTTTTAGTCTGAATAGAGGCACGAGTTATATAAAGTAACTACATTCACAGATATATCACTTACACTGGAGCTGTTTAAGACTAATTATGCAAAAGACAGTGTTTGAATGAATATTACTTTGGAAGTAGCCAAATGGAATTTGAACTACATCAAACAGTGGTTAGGATGAAATTTTAGGTTTCAAGCCTTGCCAGGCAACAAAGCAAGATTGCTGCTCGTGTTTTAAGCCTGTGCTGACTAACAGTTAGAACCAGCATCAGCGCGACAACCTGGATGCTGTTGTAATGGGATGGAATGTCACTGTAATATTATGTACTATAATAATACTATTATAATAGTGGGATGGAATGCATAAATGCTATTGCTCCTTAGAACATTTGCCCGGTACAGAAGGATACTTTTCCAGGTGAGAAAACAGACGCCTGGAGGTGCTAAGAGCGGTCGTAGGGGGTGGGGGAGTGGCGGCACCGTGTCGTGTCATCGGCTCCTCTGGTCTGTCCCACTGTAGCCAAGCTGAAGGGTCCCGTTTACGTGGCACCTTGGTGCAAGATCCGGCAGTCAGTATTGGAAGAAACAGACTTTTATTCACAATATTCCAACCTTGGTGGGGCTCGGAGCCCTTACTCCTGAGCCCCGCTTTCCCACAAGACCCAGCACTTCCCTTGCTCCTCAAAAAGGCTAGAAGCCAAAAGCCCCCGAAGTTCCCCATATCCTTAATCTTAAGCTGACTGTACAGTCTTTAGCAGCTCTCTCCTTCAGACTCTGGGGTACGTTGTCATCGGCCTCCGTGTTACAGTCCAGGAGTCCATGTGCCATGGTACACTGGGTCATGGCAAAGTCCAGGAAAGGTGCAAGTCTCAAGACAGTGGCCTTTCCATATATTCCGAGTCCCAAGTTTCCAGACAGAGTCTGGGTCTGCAAGGCAGCAGGTCAGCATCTTGCAGGGAAGTCCTTGGTGGTTTTGGAGTCCACTAGAGTGGGCATGATCAAAGCAGTGTGCCCACCTTCTCTCTCATCCGTGGTGGACCAGCTGCTGGGCTTCAGACTCACTACTGGCAGCCTGCCGGTCCCCACCTTCGCTGCCAGCTGCATCGTGGCTCTTCCTCCTCACTCCTCGCGTGGCTGCCTACCCTTAGTTTCAGTCCTGACCTGGAGCCTCCTGTGTGACCTCGTCTCCGACTCCCCCCACAATGAGCTACTTTGCCAGTTTCCTGTATAGTTTACATTCTCTTGGCTGCCGTCCCCAGTCAGGGCCAGAGTGACATAGGCATGCAGGGGCACCTGCCTCCCTGCCTGTGTCGTGAGTCAGGACACAGCCTGAAAGTCATGCCCACCTTTCCTGAGGGGTTACACAGCTATGAAGACAGCTGTTAAGCTGGTTACCAGGTTGCCATTGTAGTGCAGAGTACCGTAATCCTATCCTCCGCTCCCCTCGCCCCCAACCAAGGTTTGTGGGGGCTTTGGGAGCCCCTCAGTCCGCACCCCATTTCAACACCTCCTACTTATTGGCTCTTCATCCTCAAGAAATACCAAGTAACCTGTTTCACTCTCAGAGTCCCCATCTATAAAGTGGCTTTCATGACATACTTCTTGAGGTTGTGGAGATGAAATAAAACATCGTATGTGGATTTATATGGATATTAAATCAGGAAAACATCAGCTATCCTCATCAGTCTCCAGCCTCTAGGATGATAATTACACACTGCCTGTCTGGCGTGGGTGGGGGGCGGGGGGGCGGGGGAGCGAGGGGGCGAGGGGCTGGACCTAGAAAAAAAATTATCCATTGTTTTATATTGAAATGTTATATTAAGTTTTGCTAGAGGAATGGAATCATTTGCTCAATTGTAGAACTATTTTGTAATATGAAAATAATAAAAGAGAACTACAATTAGGCCTACTTATTAATCTTTCTGATTTTCAGAGCTCTTTGATACACTTCATTTTCTTTGCTAAAATAGGCTCTCTCATCTATGTACTTGCCTTCAGATTTGGCAGCCTGCATCAGAGACAGTAACCCGAGCTTAGCGCGTGTCTTCCTTGCCTCCGACATCTTTCAAATGGAGGCTGGTTAGACTCTTTGTCCATTCAGCTAAATGAATATAAGCTGAGCTTATGGGTGGGGAATTTAAAAAAACAATGAAACAGAACTAATTGAACATTTATTTCCCCAAATTAAAAATGGTTTGTTTGTTAAACCTTGAGGCACTGTAACATTGAAGTCCAGTTCCTCAAGACCAGGGGCTGGGAGCACAGAGGGCGAGACCAGGTGCTGGAGACGTGTGGTCGTGAAGTTGGGGGTGCCAGCTTCAAGGAAGTTGCAGGGGTGTGGGGAGCATCAGGAGAGAAAAGACCATAGAATCTGGGGGAGATACAGGTACCCCTTCAACGATGTGCTATGAACTTGTGTTGGGTGTTTTTGTTGTAATTTTCTATTGCAAGTCTCTGACTTAGGATATCACTGCAGAACAAGAATTCACTTTCTTCATTGTGATTTTGGGTCATCTTTATTTAACAGTAAGAGCAGAGTGAAGTATTTTATTTTTCATCTTCTGCATTGTCCATTAAAATGGAATGGATGCGGAGGAGGAAGTGCGGGCGAGGTCAGGCCGCGGGGCCGTGTGGGGGCAGGAGCGAGGAGGCGGCAGTAGAAATCACAGGGTGATTCCGGGGCAGGCGCTGCTCTCCTAACGGAGGGGGTTTACGGTCAAGAATATTCCTGGGGACGGGGCTTTTCTTAAAACAATGAGACTGTTATCTTGGATTGTATTCCTGAGAGGCAGAAAGTATTTTGGTGGGGTCATGGCTTCAGGAAAATGGTGATAGTGTGTTTGTATTGATACTGTCGATTTTATTTCTATATGAAATTGTACTATGTGAACTTGGTGCATTTATGCAGGAGTCTTATACTTTAGAAGTATTTGCCAAAGAGCAAAATCACGGAAGCCCTTTAATTATAAAACTAAGAGTCTCAGCATATTGTTGGCCAGCTCAGGGGGAGAAAAAGAAACAAACTCCCCTGCGTCCCCCCCCCCAAAAAAAAAAAATCACACACACACAAATTGCCCTTTTACCTTTCTTAAGAAATGACCTTTTTTGGCCAAATTCCTTAAAAGGCATTCTGAGATTAGAGACTTTTCATAAAATGAAATGACTAAATTTGTCAGCCTGGAAAACACAATCACCAAATGATAACCTTTCACAAAGCTCCGCCTGTGCGAGCCTGTAACACTGTACTGTCTTTCTCGTGTAATTTAAACGCTTTCTGTTTCTCCCCGAGCCTCCGGCCGTCATTTTGGCTTCTGCCTCAGAAGATAAACCAAAAGCCCAGCCCATGTTGGTTTGACCCTCTAAATTATCTTTTCTTTATACAGGTGTTATATTTTTTAATCCCTTGAATCCAAGTATATTTTAATGACTGATATAATAAGTTAAATAAATTACGGGCAATGTAAGGATTAAACCAAGTTTCTCAATTGTAGGGGAGCGTGTTTTTTTTTTCTTTTTTAATATGCTACAGTTTAAAGATAAAGGCAGAAGCAACGGTTGTTTTTCTCTGCTACAAAATATGGTTAACTACCTGCCAACTTGCCACCTGAACACCCACACTGTCGTTTAAAAAATTTCCCATAGCCTATTTTATATAATTTACTTTCTGGATCTTCTCATTATTTGAAGAAAATCATTTTTCTTTTGAGAAAATTACAGCTCTTAAGGTTTATTCATGTAGAAAAACAGTATGGGTAAATACACTTTATGCTCTGAAATTCTCATTATTTACTTATCCTAAAAGCAGTAATGGGAATAAAATACTATATAATCATGGTAAGTATATTAAGGAATTGAAATATTGACTTTTATTTAACATATTTCTAGTGGTAACTTTATCTGTGGACAGTTTAAAGGAGAGTGAAATGTTTGTAGATTTAACAAGTGAAATAAAAATTCTAAAACACATATTCTTGGAAACCTACCATGTGTGTTCCTCAGTTAGTTTTGTTGATTTCAAGAGGGACTGTTCTCCAATTTCTTGGTCCTGTCTGTGATTCAGGATACTCTTAATTTGCTTGGATATTTGTAAACTTTTTGAAAGTAATTATTGCTTAACTGACAATATATTTATTATTTCTTTTAAACAAGCAGTTTAGCACCCTTGTTATAATTTACAACTTTTGCTGAAAGTCTTTTTATTTTCTTAGCTTTCTCAGTCACCACGAGCTTTTCACCAGGCTCAGTCCGGTGTTTGCTGTTGCTTAAGGTGAACTGTGTGGCCAGCTCCATGGTAGACTCAGGCATACAGCAGAGAGGAAAACAGACAGAAATTTCTAGACCCAACACTGTGTTAATATATGACCGTCAATAACAAATATATTTTATGTCAAGTGTGGTAAGCTCTGTGAAGAAGAATAACAGAGTAATGAAGGAGACAGTGGCTGTGGGGGGAGGGGTGACAGGTAGCGATGGTATTGTATACAGGGAGGTGGCCTTTGATTCCGTGCCGCTTGAGAAGGGCCCCGAGTGCCCCGCGTGAGCCGTGGCGATGGGGGGAGAACCATCTGCTAGGTGCTGTTGAGCACCAGTTCCTCAGATCTCTTGCCTTGTTTCCATGCCATTTATTACTCTAGTGTGTTCTTCACTGTCTTTTCAGAAAGTGCCAGGCTTGCTTTTCAAGTACAGTATCAGTCTTGCCAGGCCCAGCAGACGGTGCTTATTTCGGTCTGCACTTTGTTAGCAGATCAGTTCTATGCTAAGTTCAAATGGCACTCTGATTTCAAGAGTCATTCTAATCCTTGTTCTCCTAGAGGAATAGTATAATAGGTACTATGGGTCCGCTAGGCGAATATTGAAGTTTTTTTAAAAAAAATTCCGTCACAAGAAAATGTGCTGGAGACTCCCTGTGACTGCGCTCCTTTCCTCGAGGTCCCTACCCGCCCCCAATCCAAATCAGCAGGAATAATTCTACCTAGCTATTTGAAACAGCATTTACTGTGAGCTTGCCATCTTGCTAGCACTGTGCAACACACTTTCACCCATTACTTCATTTAACCTCTCTGGCTGCTCAGGACTGTCATTTTACAGACAAGAGGAGTGAGGCAAAGCAGTGGTGAGCAGTGCCAGGGGTGTCAGGGGCAGTAAGCATGGTGTCAGGATTTGCACCCTGGCAGCCCAAGCTCACATTCTCCACCTCTACATTGCGCGGACTTGGGGGAGGTTAGGGTTGAGGTGGGAGTGAATTAGACACGCAGGAGTTCCGAAGGCCTCTTTGACTCGTAGTTCCCTACCAGGGCTGAACAGCATGTGGGTTATCCACATGTGCATCTGAGTATTACTAGGTGGGCAGAAATTCCCCCTCTAACCATGTCCACAGATGGGAAATGGTTAGCCTGTCCGGCAGGTTGACAGATCTGTTTTCACCACCTCCGTGGTGCCCTCCTGGCTTTCATTGAGCTTATGAAAACAGAAAAGGCCTGATAGCTGCTCTTTGTGCCACCTTCTCTTTAGTGAGTCTCCAGTTTGGGGGTTGGTATTTACCCCCTCTTTCATCCTTGAAGGAATTTCTCTCCCCACTTTCAGGTTCATAATGTCCTCTAACCTCCTACAGGAAGCCTTTCCATTTTCCTCTTCTACATGTGATGTCTTTTCATAAGGCAGTTTTTATATAGCTGTTGGGAAAGCCAGGCTGCCTGTGTTCCATCCTGGCAGCACCGCGGATGAGCTCAAACTGTCTTTTAATTACTCAACTTCTTTGGGCCTCACTTCCTGCCTCTGGAAAGTGGAGGTAGTAGTACCAGCCCGATGGTGTGTGTTAGTGTGAGGTCTAAATTAGATGATCCATGTGAAGCGCACAGCGTGCTGCCTGGCTTTGACACAGAGGTTTGTGTCAGTGGATGTTAAATATTGTTATTAACACATCTTAACTCCTTGGCATATTCCACGTGAGTTGAGGACAGAGGTTGTGTGGTATAGATTTTCATGTCCCTTGCCTATAGTTTCTTATGTGTAGTGAAGCACTAGAAAGAAATTTACTTTATGTCTATTAAGAGTGTCCTCAGAAAGTCTTTTACTTATAAAATGAGCAATGAAACTAAATTGAAAAATCTTATTTATCATCTCATGTCATATAATAGAAACTGTAGGAATTATTATCCTGTGAACCAGTCCTAAAGAACTTATATATATTTTTTAATCTAAACTGGTTACATAAAACATAACACAAATAAGGGAAACTCTAGTACCTAGGATCATTATAGCTCAGGTATACTTTTCTTTTTAATGAAGTATTCTCTGGCTTTATGTTGACATCACCTATATTGGAAGGGGGGACACAGATTAATCTTTGAAAGAATTATGTGGCTGTGTTCCACATGCTTCCAAGTGATGGCCAAACATTTAAGGAGGCTTTTAGCGAACTTATGAAGTACGTTGCTGCATCCCTTTCTTCCATCGAGTTCACTGGCTGTAACCAAGGCTTTCACGAGAGTGAGGAGCTCTTCTAGATGATCAGCTGAGGCTCCAAGGTGGCCGGTGAGCTGGTCAGTGTTGCAGTCTGACTATCAGTGCACAGGACCGTGTGGCCACTCAGGGTGCTCCCAGCTCAGATTTCAAGTCTGTATAGGAAAAAGAAAATATCTGTATGAATACTTGGGTAGAAGATGCTACTTCTTTGTAAAGATAATATTCTTACTTGCATTTGTACTTTTTCTTATCCCCAAAATGATTTGATGGGACTTGAGCAACATTTTAAGCAATATTCCGTCGAGAAGACTGGGCTTCTCTAACACAGACTCTAAGTGGGCTAAGGACTGCAAGCAGTGTTGGCGCAGTGCTAGACTCTTACACTTTGTGGACCACACCCCTTCACGTTGGTGTCAGAATGAGGAAGGTCAGGGCAGCGGTGGCCTGGGCCAGCTGCTCGGTGGGTTATGGTGGTAGCTGACATCCTCCGCAGAACTTTCCATGCATTGTTGCTTCTGTTTTAGTAAAGAATGGGAAGTGTGTAACAGAAGCTTCTAGAGAAGTGAAGCCAAAGAGGAGAGATGAAAACAGTTGGAGAAAGAATGAAGAGGGAATTGAAGACAGTTATAGTCTAAATGAGCCCCAGCATCCCGATTGGAAGGACTTGCATCCCATGCAGAGATGCATGGACAGCTGTGTTGGCCCTGCCGATGGAGCGACTGCCTTGGAGGACAGTGAGGTGTCTGTGACCTCAGGACCAAAAAGTCATTTGGCTGGGATGAGGTGGTTGAGCCCCTACATGACATTCCCCTCCTTCGACTCTGATTCTTTCCACAGAAGAGTAGTGTCATTTTTAAAACAAAGACCCCGAGACCCAGGGAGGTTGAATGGGTTGTTCAAGGCCACTTTGGGGAAGTGACTCCTGTCAACCAGAGGTCATCCAGCTCTAAAGTAAGCTGCCTGTGGGATATGCCAGTTCCGTGCCACCATCAGTGTTTTAGGCAGAATGAGGTCATCACTTGTCAGGGATGCTGTGAAGAAGATTCTTGCAAAAGGGTTCAATGACCTGTTAGCTTCTACAACTTCAAATTCTGTGACTCCAGTTCCAGTTTCATTGGTTTAATAAGACTGTATTCTTCCCCTAGCTCCTTATGGAAATGGATCTCTGAAAGCATTTTGTTACATTTTCTCTTTAAAATAGCAGTTAGCTTTGCATCGCAGAGACTTTACAGTGTACCATGTGTATCAGTTATTCGGAATATTAGTTCGCCGGCTAATAGCCAACAATTTTAGTTGTATATGAAATGTAGCTCGGTGAATTAATGCTGCAGCTTCTCACTAAACCAAAAGCTCAAGAAAGCTTCCTGTTGCCGAGAGACCCTCATTTTCCCGGCTGTCAACCTGACTGATATTTTAATTTTTCTGCCTTGTAGAAAACTTCAGTCTCTTATCCAGTAGATAAATGAATGAACCCCCAGGAAATGCAGCAGAATGTTTCTTTTTGCCAATGCAATAAATGCAGAAGCTAATAAATGTCTGCTTCCATCAGGAGGAGGCGTGTAATGAGTAAATGATGAGAAAAAGAATTCAGGAAAACAAATGATTCATCCAATCTAGGCTGACAAACAATTTCTTAATAACTGGGCCTCTAGTTGGAGAGAGGGCTTTCACCAGGCAAAGAGAATGCCTGTTGAAACTAAGGCGAGCACACGGCCGTTTACATCTAGCTGCTGATGGATGTAGTCTGGTTACGTTTGGGCCACACTGTGCAGGAAGCCGCGATTCAAACATGGCCTGGGTGTTGCAGCCCTCCCTCGCTCCGTAATTTCTGTGTACATGTGCTAGGAAGAGGAATCATTTCAGGGCCTAATTCACGTTCCTAACCCCAGATTATACTTCTGTTTCACATTTGTCTTTTTAATAAAGACCTTTCTTAAAAGTAAATATCCAGTCCCTTTCCCTTGAGATGTGTTCATATCACGGGTTCCACAAGAACTCCTTTCCAGTGAGTGAATACGCTGTTCTGTAAAGCACTTGCGGGGATGGATGAGAGGCTCCGAATCCCCGGTGCCTGCCTGTGGGGAGACGAACAGAACGCAGGATGCTTCGTCCCGCTTGGGCGGCTGCAGCTTTGCGCACGGGTCTTGTTTGGAAGGCCTGGCACTAGCAGAAGGCACAGAGTGTTCAAGTGGGGTAGTGAGATAGGCCTTGGAAGGAGGGAGTCGTAATCCATATTGACGATGTGTGAGGGAGGGACTCCGTGCCAGACGAAAAGATCATTTGATGAGATGCATTTTGTTATCGCCCCTTTGTGGGATCTTTCTAAGAACAATTCTCAGAAAAGTGGTGTGGTAAAGATTGGCTAGCAAACACCAGCAGTTTTCAGGGACAGATTTTCATGAATATTTCTAGAAGACTATCGGATTTGCTTACCGATCCTTCCATAATTATCTTTTCTTTCCCATTCTATACCTCTCACTGCCCCCCACCCCATGTTTTTTATTTTTTACAAGTAAGACCCATTCAGGCATGGGTTAGGACCCCATGAATGAATGCGTTCCTGCCGTAGAGCAGTGAAACCTTCAGGCAGTTGCAGGGTTTAGGGCCACAGTGCAGGAACATGTTAATGAGTCGTCAGATGAAAGCTGGACAGAGCAGGTGCTGCAGGCCCTCGGCGCACTTGGCAGCCTGCGCCTGCCGGAGAGATGCGGGAACCCTGCACCGTGATTTCTGATTTCCGAGGGAGCCATTGTACCTGAAAGCCGAGACTGTTCAGTGTGCTTCTATTCACATGCATATGTCTATGCTGATCTTTCAAGGGCCTTGCCTTTGAAATACAAAAAGATAAACATGTCTTTGAAATGGATAGGTGATCCCTTTGCCACTTTGAAGCCGTTCTCCATTTCATATCTGAGATTTTTAACCCTTAAATTAAGACTGACTTTTCTGTTCACTTGAGCAGTTTTACATGCGTTGCCAGCCCTTGAGAGAGCCACGTCACAATTACTATTTACATCTGAGTTTGGGCTCGAAACGTGATGAAAGGAAATTAAAACTTGAAATAGATGTTTCATCTGTATTGGATCTCATTTTGCTTGGGTATTGCAGTCCACTCTTATGTGACTGAACGTGGATGTATTATATTTATTTGACAAAGACAATCATGAATTCGTTAAGTACCACGTAGAGTAGCCATTGCTTTGCAGCAAAGAAATTACAGTATTTAAAAATCTCAAGACCTGAGGCCTTAAAACCCTGGACTTGGAGCATGAGACCTGGGCTATTCCGTTTGGGCACTTGCTACCTCTGGGACAGCAAGCAGATGCGTAGCCTTGGCAGCTAACCATTCTTGGTACGTAGAATGAAGACAGCAGCCTCTGTCCTGTCTTCCTTCTGGGTGGGTTTTTTTTTTTTTTTTTTAAATCAGTGGAGATAAATGGTTGTTTCCCCAGCTGTGCTTGCTGTTGGGAAGTCCAGGTCTCCACCAACCTCCCGATGGTTGGCACTCCTGCTCCGATGGATTTGTGTTCCCTTGTAAAGGTGGCATCCTCGGATCCTCTGCTTTTTCCTAGGCAGTCTTTCAAATGGATATCCCATCCCTGTGGATTGTAAACACTGGAATCCAGTAGCTGTTTTTTGAAAAGTATCCCCCTCCCCTACTAGTACCTTGCTCTTAGGCTGGCAGTGAATTTTTGAGTGAGTAAAAAATGAACACCGACCTGCTTAACAAATGGCAGAACTTCACAGACCCCAGGAATAAGTTGGGCCTTAACCTTCGTAATTTAAAATAGGTTTTCCCTGTTTCAACATAATCTGTGCTATCTTATCTGTATATTGGCCTTGGGTGGATTCGTTGTAGTTTGTGGAAGTGCCAGGCTTTTGTTTTTAATGTTCTGTTTTTGAGAAAGCCGGTGCAGTTCGGAATATTAGAAGAAACTGATGTATAACTGGCCTTATTCTTAAATCTTTTGACCAAGAACTAAAACATAGGAATTTAAATATTTCCTCTCTCCCTTTTCCCTTTTCAGGAGAGAAAAAAAAAGCCTAAACAACTCATCCTTGCATTGTATTGGGTGATCTATTACTTATGATAGCTGTCCTTTGTGGTTGAATATTTCTGTTGCTTTTCATCTTCACTATTAAAAACTGTGTGATGAAAAATTTCTAGTGAAGGCATTTGGAACGTGTTACCTTAAATTGTGCCTATTTATAGTCTTACTAGCAAATTATGAGGGGGTCCGTTTCTTCAAATACTCATCAACACTTGGTAACATTTGTGTAAACAAAACACAAAAAAGCAAACAGAAAACGGCCACTTCAGTAAGCGTAAAATAAAATGATTTTGTCTCACAAATTTTCCGTGACCTATCAAGTGCCACTGACACGAAAATGCGGTGGCGATGCCTTTCCCAGTTCTCTAGGACTCTTTGACCCTCAGGAGATTTTGAGGAATGACATCTTCTCTTAGGTACAAGTTTTACTTAGAAAATAATAAAGTTATTTAACATTTTTTTATCTTTGGTTGGGTTTTACATAGTTTTTCTCCTAGACCTCTGGTAGGGCACAATGTTGGGGACAAAAGTAAATCCACGAATGAGAAACTGTCATGGCCGGTGATGCCACGCCCCTTATCTGTACCCCACCACAGACTCCATGAGGATGGTAGGTGTTAAATGTCTGCGCTAACACCTTGCTCTTAATGAGTCAGTCACAAAGTCGACACAAATAGCTTTCTTTGCTTAGTCATGAAACTGTCTTTTGAAGCTCAGGAATGTGGTGCCATTTCTACCTCCTCCTTTGTTAAGGCTTTTAGCTGCTAACTCTGCTGAGGTGTCAGAATTTTTTTCATCGTCTTGCTCTTCTTGGAGAGACGTGCACAGTTTGGGATTCTGAGCCTGTCTGTGGCGCTCTCCCTTTATGTGAGCTGCGTATTTTCTATAGTGTTGGAAGCGTATTGCTTCTGAACAAATAGATTTGATTCATTTTGCGGTTGCTGCTCAGCTGGTGCCCAGGAGTAAAGAAATCAACTCTATCAGGTCTGTGAAAGAGTTCAAAGGTTCGCTCAATTTTCAGGAAACTTTTTCTTAAGTAGATTTTCTGGATCAGAATGAGTTTTTGGTGCTGGCCTCAATCATATTTTAAAAATTCAGGTGCTGGGCAGAAAGAAGTGGGAAGAAGGCAAACTCTGCCTGGCGGCCCCCGCCTCTCCTGGCAGGGTCCGTTTCTTCGCCGCCGCCTTCCTCCCAGGGACGCCATTTCACTCCACACTCTGACCTCGGGAGGCATTCGTGGTGCTCCCGCCTGTCAGGAGGTGAACTGGTGATAAGCTAAAGGATTAGTTCAGAGTTTATCAACCTGCATTCCAAGGAAATCACCGTGAGGTCTGGTAATCTGTACGAGAATCTTTAGTATTTGATTCTGCTCTTTGAGTTGTGTGATTAATATAACGATGTTTTGAGTCGGTAGGATGGGCCTTACATGTTGGAGGAACCCCGGGTGGGATGACAGAGTGCACTGCCTTCTGTGGTATTTGCACGGTCCTGCAGAGCTCTTGGAGGCCAAGGGGACCGCAAGACTGAAGGCGCCTGTCTTGTGTAGTGCAGTGGGTCGGTGGTTCATATTCCTCTCCCCACTAGGCTCTAGAGACGCCTGTGTCCTCATCCCTAGTGCCCACCCCTGGGCCTGGCCTGTATGAACTAGTCAAGAATAAGCACTTTTGAATGAATGAATCTTAAGTGTGCCTGTCAGGGCTCTGGAAAGAGGGCGAAGTGGGTGAGGCGATGTCATCAAAGGAAGCGTGTGCTATAAATCCTGCGGACGATTACTCTAAAGCTGTGGATGGAGGTCCTGTTTATGGCTTTCTCTTCTGGCTGTGGCTTTCAAGAGGGCGCTGTGTGGGTGTGGGCACACCAGCACACGTGCTGAGCAAGTACCGGAGAGTTTCTTACATTTAAGCGAGACACCAGGGGACCAGCTAGGGGATGATGGAGAGCAAGCGTGGGATGTGTTGTCAGCACAAATGTGAAGCTCTCTGTGTAGAGCCATCCAGTGGCTGTGCCCTTAGATGTAGCATCACCTCATCTAGCTCTTTTCAAGTAAGACTGTCGACTTTGACAATGACTGTCACATTACATAGCCCTCAAGAGAGCAAGAGGTTCCCGCGGGGGAACATGTAGTCATTTAAAGTTACTATCCAGGGCTTGCACGACATCATGGTAAATTCTTGAGATAACCCTGCTGATAACTGTGAAATTGCTTTGTCTCGCCATTGTAGGGGAAACAGTGAGACACGCAATCACGTCAAGAGCAGAAAGGTCTCAGGTATATAATACGGAAGTCTAAAAGGTGAGGGGAGAAGGGAGAGACTGTTTTATCTCAGGTACAAGAGCTAGAAACAATAGAAAGATTTAAGACCTTGTATTGACATTATTTCAGAAATCACTACTGGTAAGAAACATGAATACCTTGTATTTAGGGTAAATCTCATTATAAGTGTGGTTAACGGTTGCTGTGGGCAGGAAGGGGTCGGGGGGGTGGTACTGTCCTAGTAACATCTAAACAAGTTCTCTTTTTCCATGTGACATGAATTTAGGTTCAGTGCCTGTCAGAAATTAAGGCATAATTAGTTCTTTATTAAAATGACACAAGCCCATGGTAAAAACTTAAATTGTTACAGAAGGCTGCTTAATAGGATGGAAAAGTATCTTTTCCTCACACCCCTGTCCAGGGGTTTCAGATATTTTTTGCAGAACATTTCTAGGTTTATGTGTATATATAAGTATACTTATATTATAACATATACTATTCAAATTATTTTACAGCTTTCTGTTTTTTAGACCACTTGGACCTCTTTTCACCCATATAAGTACAAGTAGAATTCCTTTATTTCTAAAGGGATTAGAATAAAGTTTTACAGGGGAGAGGTCTCTGATGTGAAGCTTGGTGTGTCTGACCAAAAAAGCTAGAGAACTTGAAATAAAAATACATCTAACTTAAGAACTGGATATGAAGAACAGTTAGGTACTTCAGAGAAGTATAGGACTTTAGAGGCTCATCAGAAAAACCACTTCTGGAAATTAAAAAAAAAATCAGCCTAGGGATCCTATGGCACCATAATTCTTTATTAATTATGCTTTCATTGGTGTGACTTAAAAATTCATGTCTTTCTCTCTAGTTTGCTATAAGCTCCATAATAGTAGGGCCGCGCATCCTGTTTGCTTACCATTGTATTCCGAAAGTTCTTGGCCTGGTGTCTGGCACAGACGTTCGCTGCTTGTGAAATGGAGAGAAGGGCGAATGAAAGGAGACAGAGTGGCCCCTGAGCGTGTGGTGCAGCTCACGTGAAGTGCTCAGATGAAGCAACCGAGGCCTGAGGTCGTGCGGCTCATCTGTAAGTAAGAGGACTTGCACCGTGGCGAGGCCGTCGGTGAGTCTAGGATTTGTATTCTAATTAGAACACTAAATCCAGAAAACCCCCAGAACTCTTAATTAGTGAAGTTTCCAAAGTGCTTAGAAGAAAAATAGAAATGCTGGTAAAAGCTCTGAATACGTCTGGGGAGGGGGTGGGCGGAAGGATGAATGATAGTAAAGATGGAATGGAAAGGTGACTGCAAAAGCAGTTTATTAATTTTGCCAAGGTACCCAGGAGACAGTGGAGTTTTCCTGACGTGTGGCTTCTTACAGATGGTAAGATTTGATGCTAGAGTTAAACATGGCTTTAAAATTTGAATTCTTCCTGTCCTTTGTTGGAAAAGGAGAGGGGCAGAGGGAAACAGATTTCTGAACGAGTGAAAGTAAAGCATTCCTGCAAAGGAAAAAGCTCGCAGTATGTCATCGCGTTGGACTTCACTGTAGTTACTCGTGAGGTGTAGAAAAAGCAAAGATATGGGGCATAATGAAGGCTTATTTCTGATTAATTTGACTCTGTATATCAAGAAAGTCGAATGGCTTAAATTAGAAGTTTTTCTTTCTTTCTGATTTAATAAAAGTCGAGATAGAGGTGGTCAGTCCAGGGCCAGCTTGGTGGCGTCAGTGCCACCAGAGCCCCAGCACCTGGTGTTTCAGTCCTGCATCCCAGCACCGGCTTTCCCTCTCCAAGGTCAGCTCGTGTTCCAGGGAGGCTGCTGGAGTGCCGGCCATTGCACCTACATTGCAGCCTGGAAAAAAGACAAAAGGCACAAGGGCTGAGAAAATCGCCTGCCACCTGAGGTCAGCTCCCTTTAAGCAGCCGCCTAAGAAGTCCTACACAACAATTCTGCTTACAGTTCAGCCTATCCAGAAACAAGGTGGGAATTCGGGTTTGATTGACCATGTGTTTAACTTAGAATTGGGGTTACCTAAGGAGGAAGGAGAGATATTAGGGCAGGCTACTGATAGTCTTTTCCACGGGGAATCTTCATTTATCTTTCCAAAGAACTTAAGAGTCAGGATTTTTGATTCATTAGAATCTGCTAACTTAATAATTTATTACTGTTCCTTAGTGATATGTAGTTGAAAAAGTAGGGCCAAGAAAAACTACAGTACACTTGTTGATGTACACAAACGGTTATTAGCAGGAATTTAAGGATAACCGGGATAAACATGTAGTCTTTGGAGTTTATTGCTTACACAAAACAAACAGCATTACTCAATGTTAAAAAACAAAAACAGAGATTCAGTCTAAATCCATCCACCTGATGAGGTAGGTTCATGCGTAGCTGGTAGGTAACTCATGGAGACCCAGGCTCTGATGATGGGTTCGCTGGGGAGCTGAAGGTGGTTGGCGGGAGTGGCAATGAGACTAGGAACCTCTGGCTTCCACAAGGAGAAGCCAGGTTCTAAGCCAAGTGCTGAACTTAACATTGTCACGTTGATAGCCACACCCTTGGAGATAAGGCCCTCATTTTAGATTTAAAAAGTGAGACTGAGTTTAAATAACCCAAACCATTCCTTGGTGTGCCTTTTAGAAACAGAACCCTGAATCTGATATACCATGAATCTGACCCACTGTTGGTAGTTTGGAAGTTATTTAAATACTAGCTTTGATTTTCCTGTCTTGTGTTCAGCAGGAGGGGAGGAGATAAAAGCAGAGTCCAGAGACAACGGAATCAAGATCACAGGTTTAAGGGCGCCAATAATGAAAGGTTCTTTAAGATGCCAGGTCCTCTATTCAGGGGCCACCTTTCTCACCGAGGGTTCTCAGATTCCTTCCGCTGCGTCTGCCCACCTGTAACAGATTCCAGAGTGTGCAGGAGCTGGGGGCGGGGGGTGGGGGGTAATACTCAAAGTAGCCACCCTGTTTTCTGCTAGAAGGTTTCTCAGGTGAAATAAGCCACTAGATCAACTAAATTTAGACCATTAACGATATTTTAAATTCTATAGCTGTTAATATTGGTGTGGTGAGAATTTGGTTACATTGCAGTGAGTCTCCTGATTCTGTCTTATTCTGTAAAAAGGCGAGATGGTTGAGGAACCATGAACTCTCTGGGGCCACCTAATGCCATTCAGGAAATGACTTTTTCTGGGCCCTGGGCCCCTGGAATTGTATCCATGTTGCATCTGAAGCATTTGGTTGTATCCAGATGCTTAGCTCTGGTCTTGGGGGAAACATACTTACCTGCGTCTAGCCGCTTACACACAGGCTGTGACAGAAGCAGGTCCACGGCTGTACTTATAGAAAATGCAGTGAGGAGTATGTACTAATACCAGAGTAAAGCCCATGTTTCGTGTACTAACAGCTGTAAACCTACTGTGCCCACCCTGTATTGCAGCATTCCTCATGGGTTAGTGTTACAACAAAGGGCGTAAAGAAGTTTGTTTTGAATCTGAATACCTAACAATAGGAATGCTCTTACCAAAAATGTCTGAAGAAAGACTTCTGTGGGCATCTGTAAACACCAGAGCTTTGTTTGAAACAGCTAGCCAGGCAGAGCCCGCTGGTGTCCGGGTGCGTTGTAGAAGGGATGGAGACCTGCAGTTGGTGGGACTTACAGACCAGCTTAGACACAAGAGAGCTGCGCTTTCAGCCCCTCTGCTCACATCGCAGGTCAGACTTGTTTCTTCTCTCACTCTCTCTCACTAAATTCCAGCGGAGTTGCCATAGTCCTTCAATGGATGGTGAGTTGTCTTCATCTTGCTCTAAGAAACAGTGTCGGGCTACCAGAATTTGAATTGCACCTCAACGTGATGTGTTACACAGTCCTGCCCGGATCTTCATGGGAAGCATTCTGTGAAAGAACGGACAGGAGCTGGTTAACAAGTTTTTCTTGTGACCTTTTAGATTTGCTCTTTTCTTCTCTGCTTACATGTATGATGATATTAGCTATAATAGAAAAGAAATAAGGTTCAGAACCCAAGAAAAGATTGCAGGGATACTGTGTGCATGTTTTCTTTTGATCTAATTTAGACCGCGAAAACAGATACTTTCCAATCTAGCAATAATGTGAGTCTGTGCATGTGCATTTTAAAATACGCTTTTAAAGGGAGACTCTGCAAATGGAAAGTGGCAGTGTACCGCACATTTAGAAGCCTGGGCCACGGCCAGCATGGAGGGGCTTGGGAAGGATGCCCACTCTCGTTGATTCCCATTATCTTCCTTCACTGTCGAAAAACTTTTGTCTTGGGTGGCAGAATACCCGATGGGTCTATCCCTCACACCCTAAATTAGAAGTTTTGGGGGGTTGGAAAGAAATATTAGAATACTGGCGTCCAAAACCAGTCACACTGTTTTGCCTAAGACTTGTGCTGTCACTTTGGCTATCTTAGCAGGTATGATAAATTGGCCAGTAAACACCAACCCCAAACTCCGTCCTTCTTTGCTCTGGAAGTGAGAAAACAAAGATCGTCAGTTTCCCAACCTCTTTTGCAGCTGGGGTTGAATGTGGCATAAAATTCTGGCCATGGAGATGTGAGTGGAAAGCTCTGGAGAGGCTTCCCTTCCCCTGCTTCCTTCCCCTCCTCCTTTCGTGGACCTGGAGCATGATAAACGGGGCTGCAGCAGCTGTCTTGAGACCGTGCGGAGAAAAGCCAAATGCGAGGGATGGCTGAGAAGGAATGCAGAGAGGGGCCTATTTATTCGATGGTATCCTTGGCACCTGCATCAGCTCTGGGTTTCCAACATCCAGACTATTTATTATGTGAGAAAAATAAACCTCGTTCTCGTTTACAGTGCTATTTGTAGCTTTAAGTGTCGTTTTACTGTTGCTGCTGTTGAACACAAGGTGAAGTGATAAGTGATACCCATTTCCTTTTGGTGTGGCAGAGCAGACTGACGCGCCCGTCAATTTGTAAAGAGACACGTAGTGAGTGTAGTAGTTTCTTCGTGTTCTCTTGTATCATTTGCTTTAGACTTGGCTCTGACCCGTCCTCTTTTAAGTAAAAACAAAAGTTGGAATGCAGCTTAGCATTAATGGTGTCACTGAGTGTTCCAAATATAATGACGAACGAGGTGAGATCCTTGCTCTTAGGGGTCCCCTGGACTTGTAGGGGAGACCACACCTACGCGCATGTTGTTGGCACAGTGTGGCAAATGCTTCGGTGAAAGCCCAGGGCGTTGTGAGAATGCGGAGAAGGGGTGTGAACCAGTTGCTTTTACAGTTTAACAAGGTGCTGCACGCGCAGGTGCTTGAAACAGCCACCATCTCTTTACCTTGCGACTCTGCAGGCCCCCAGTTTGGGCTGCTAGCAGCAGGGCGCTTCTGGTCTCGGGGCCGTGGTTTTGTGGTCTAGGGTGGCCTCGCCCAGGATGATTTGTCGGCTCCTTTAGCAGAAGCTTATTGACATGGCGCCCAGCAGGGTTCCAGGAGAGAGGCTTGTGTTAGCAACTGGCGCACCATCATTTTGGTCACATTCTGCTGGCCGGAGCAAGTCCACACGCACCGCGCAGGTTAAGGGGTGGGGACAGATTCCGCCCTTCTGTGATGAGAGAAGCCACAGGGTCCTGCCACCGAGGGGCACGCGTGCAGAAAAGAGTCAGGAGTCGTGGCCAGTTTGGCAGTCTCCCACTGGGCTCCGAGGGAACTGGGGAGAGGTGCAGCAACAGTTTTCTTAAAGGAGTTCATGTCAGATGTTTAACATTCAAGGATAATAGCGTGTTCTTTTTTATTAGCACTTCATAAGAAGCGATGCCATCAATCATCCTCATTTCTGGAATCATTTTTCAATATTGCCAGTTTCTACTCTTTCCTTACCTTTTGAACATTAGTTTTAAAAATAACCCATAAGAAGATGTTGCTCAGAGAAAGGAAAAGTTGCATGTCAAGAAGTTCAGGATGGACGTAGTGGTTGGACTTTTCTTTATTGTGTTTCTCACGGACAATTTAAAGGGATTTTGTTCACTCAAGATGCTTCATAATTAAAGGGTTCCATGAAAAAATCCATTCGGGGATAATGATGAACAGTTATTTCCTGTCTTGGAGATTTACAATGCATAGTCCTGGCATTAAAGTACTTTTGCTATTTAATTGACTTAATTGGATTTCATTGATGATAAGGTCCAATATTATTGGTTTGGTTTTTATATGGGCTAGCATTGTCAGTATATCTGTACCTGTATTTATATTTATATTTATGCTTATATTTATGGTTGTCCAAAGAGTCCATTTAGTTTTTTCCTTAAAATAAAAGACACATTTTTCATTTCCACCAATAACTTTATAGATTAGGATATTTTGAATACATCAGCTGTCTCCCACTATTGGCTTCTAGTGGGTAGAGGCCAGGGGTGCTGCTAAACATCTTCCAGTGCCTAAGACAGTCCCACAGCAAAGAATTACTTTGCCAACCTGTCAGTAGTTAGTACCTGGAAACTTCACAAACCACTTCTGACACATTTGATCAGTCACAGCATCTTCTCCACACACTGCACACATCTTTCTTTGCGTTTCAGTTCAGTTTTTACCTTTCTTGAAATAATAAAGCATAATACACCAAAAATGTTACGTATCTTCTTCTATCTTCAATATTAAAATGGCTGCACAAAAATTCACTAATTTTGATAAGATTTTTTAAATGTACAATGATATGACAGCTATCACAATACAATCTAACAAAATTGTTTTGAATGCAGTTAAAGACAACTAAGCACTACTAGAGCCACTGTACAGAAAAACTCAACAAATGTTTTGGCTGAAAAATATATATAGTTTTTCATAGCCATTAACATTTCCCACACTCCCCAGCCATTGTCTTCACATGTGTCATTTATCTTGAGGAACAAAAAAATAGGGAAAGATGAGCAATGCAAGAAAAATCAGTGCTTTCGTGGAAAAAAGATTTTTGTTTTTCAGAGATTTAAATTTTTATTAAAATAGCTTTTAAAAATATTACCATCCTTTGGGGGCCTTAGGGAGCAGGAAGCATGAACACCAGGTCTGAGCTGGGGGCTGAGGCAGTGGATTCCTGCTGCTGTGCATCGCTCTGCTGGCTGCAGGCTGTGCGCTGGGCCTGCTGCTGGGCCGGGGGCAGAGGGTGGTGGACCGGTGGGTGCCCTCCTGGCTCTGCAACGATGCCTTGGTGCACTTCGCACTGAAAATCCAACTCTTGAAAGTTTCATGCCAATTACCTGCACCTGCCAGAGGTAAAGAAATGAAAAACAGAAGCCATTAAAACAGCAATCTGTTTCTCAAAAAACTAAAAATGGAACTGCCTTTTGACCCAGCAATTCCACTGCTAAGATTATATCCTAAGAACCCTGAAACTCCAATCCAAAAGAACCTAGGCACCCCAATGTTCATAGCAGCACAATTTACAATAACCAAGTGCTGGAAGCAACCTAGGTGCCCATCAGTAAATGAATGGATCAAAAAACTATGGTACATTTACACAATGGAATTCTGTGCAGCAGAAAGAAAGAAGGAGCTCCTACCCTTTGTGACAGCATGGATGGGACTGGAAAGCATTATGCTAAGTGAAATAAGTCAGGCTATAAACGACAAATATCATGTGATCTCACCTTTAGCAGGAACCTAATCAACAAACAAGCAAGCAAAATATAACCAAACACACTGAAATAGAGAACAGGCTGACAGTGACCAGAGGGGAGAGGGGAGGGAATTTCAGGGGAAAAGGGGAAGGGTTTGCAGAACTGAGTATAAAGGACACATGGACAAAAACAAGGTGGGGTGGAAACAGGAGGGAGGTGGGATGGCGGGTGCTGGGCGGGTGGGCTGGGATGGGAGTAAAAGGCAGAAAATTGTACTAGAACAACAATTAAAAATAAAAAATTTAAAAAATTAAAAAAATATTACCAAATGGTATGTACTTTTTCTTACTGTTTCAATAATTCTTAATAACAAGTAACATTCCTGCAGTGCTTTACTATATGTAACTCTAGGTACTGTTCAAAGAACCTTACATGTATTACCATTTTTAACCCCCAAAGAATCCTATTAGGTCATTATTCTTAATCTACCCCTTTTAAAGCTGAGAGGCTGCTGCTGAGGCGAACTAACATGTTTCATTCCACAAAGACGGAGCTGTTGTTTGGCAGTCTGACTCCAAAGTCCCTGCTCTTAGGCCCACACCTTTCCGCTAAAAATCCCTCATCTCAGTGCAGTGTGCTGTGGACAACATATTCATGTGTTATTGAAGTAAATTAAAAACTGTGTACAGCAGAACACTCAGTCTCCCCAACTCAGTTTGTGTTTTTAGTAATTGATCCCTGGTGCCTTATATTGCTAGATGTTTTAATACAGAAAATGAAAATGTCTATCATTTCTAATGATGCCTTGACCCCTAATATCGGTGACAGAAACATCTCCTAGATCTAGAATATGTTGTTATTGTGGAGATGGTTTACTTCCTAGCAACTCCTGTTTTACCAAAAAAAAAAAAGAAAAAGGTAAGCCTTTATCAGATTTTTGATAGTGCTAAAACATCTAAAAGATATTATCGCTGTACTTTGAATTTATAAAATACACCTTCTCAAGGAAAATCTTGGTGGACATTATGTCTTATGCTTATATCGAACAATAAAAACTTGTTTGAAAGGCAAAAGTAATAAATTAATGTTTTAATATTTGAGTTAAATAACATTTCCCTCCCACAAAACCATACCACTGAGCAAGTCATGTCCAGTATTTTCCCTGATGATGATGGAGCAAGGAACTGCGAAATGAATGTGAAGGAACGTATTTGGAAGTTTACGTTGTGAAGGGCCTTGCAGGCTAGGAAGTGTGGCTGCATATGGGGCAGTGACCACTCGCAGGAAGACACCTTGTCGGGGCGTGGGCACCTTTCTGTACCTGTTCTTTTTCTTTTTAATGTCATTTCATCAGGTGGTTTGTCTCATGCCCCACACAGCTTGAGTACTTAGATAGTGTTATCAACAAAGTTTGAAGGGGATACATATGAAGTGTGTTTATAAATGATTATAATATACATATACCTATAACTGCTTTGTGTATGGCCATATTTATATGCATGAATATGCAGCGTCTGGCAGAAGTAACACCTGCCTGAGTGTGGTTGGTAGGGTTATAATATAGTTGTAATAATTTGTAGCTTTAGTGGAAACATTTCACCTAAAATGTCATATGGTGTGCTTTAGTGTGATACTACGTTACAGAATTACATACTTATGATTTTGTCATAAAAAAGGGATGTTATTTGTGCTGGATCCTGTATATAATCTCCATCTTATTTGGAAATAGAAATGTGAATATTACTTATTTGAAGCATAGATCATACGGGTCTTAAAACTTGGCAATTAGAAAATAATCAGACAAATGTAGTAATTGATGTAAATGTGTACTGCTGCTAACTGCGGGGTTGACCAAATGCTGACACACGTAGTTATAAAATGACATTAACGTAACAGTGATTTATAATTAATGAGACCAGCAGCAAATACAGCCTATTACCACCTCAAGAAAACACAACAAAAACGGTCTTTCCGAAAATCGGGTCATTTCTGTTACCTTGGAGTGCCTGTTCCGTGCAGGGGCGCTGCGGCTTCGGGGTGCACTGTGTGACCCCAGAGTTCACAGGCAGTTCCGGGTCCAATTTAGAGAAGCACCATTCGTCACCTAACCACTACTCCACTACTCGTTACTAGCGTTGGAACACTGTTTGTTACCTTGCTGCCTTTGTCGATTGTACGGCGAACCAAGACGGTGATGTGAGGGGCGGGTGAGGGTATATGGGAACCTGCTGTGTTTGCCCCTTTTCTGTAAACCTAAAATTGTTTCACAAGTCTAACATTATTTCACAATACAAAGTTGAAGAAAAAGTGCTTTTATTTAGAAATGTGTGGACATTCTGCAAGAGCTTGGCATTTAAAAATATACATAAAACCTCAGCTTGACTGATGTCTTTAGGATGTATCCCCACCCCACACATACTTTTATATTCTAGCCTCACTAAGTCATTTGTTGTTAATTAGGTTCTTTGGGGAGAAAGGAGATCGGAATGCAACTTTTGTACGTACTATAAAATATTTATAATGAATGTAACTCCTGTCTGCATACATCTTCATTTTAAGGACAAGTCCTTTTAAGAAATGGAACATCGCAGTGAAGCCGCGCTGCGTTCCCTTGTTCCGGGTGCACTTCCCTCCTCTCCCCTTCCACCTCCACACCGCCCCCGTGTGCAGGTGGTGGTTGGAAGTTCTGTTCACTAACTCTGTTTCATTATTTTGTACTTTCCCAAACTTGACCTAAATTACACCCTTCTATATCATACGTACAACTTTTTTTGTCTGATTTTATCTTTTTCACCACAGTATATTGTTTTACTGCATGAATACCCAGAATTTCTATTCTGCTCCTTGTAAGCAGAGAGAGAGACAGAGAATACATGTTTGTTTAATGGTTGTTCATTTTTAAAAGTATTTTCTGAGGCCAAAAGAGATCTGTACTCCTGAACTCCAATAACACAGCTTTTAAGCTAAGCCTTTCATTGTAATTATTTTTCTTTTCTTTTACATCAGATGGAAAGCTCCATGAGGCTCTGATTCCCTAAGATGAACATTATTGGGATAATAAGGATTTGTTTTTGTTGAATAAATAAGTAAATACTTAAATGAATTATACTTTGTCTATATATAGATCTTTAGCGTATTTATATTTATTTAGTTAGTTTACATGGTGTTGCCTCCTGGGGACTTTTCTTTGTTAGAAAGATTTATGCATGGTGGGCAACTGGCCACCGAGGTGGAAATATGGAATATAAATAAAGACAAACACTTTAAATTGAGAAATTATATGCTAAGTTTGTAGGCAGTGCAGGAACGAAGTATTTTGCATTTAACATCCCAGGGGAAAGTTTGGCAGAATCAGTAATACTTTTACCTGCATTTGGCATTACCAGGCAGAGGGGAACTAAAATCAATTTACATCATGGGAGAACTCTTCCCTTTGTTCATCATTCTTGTTAGAAAGCTCAATACGTGTTTTTTATCATTTTGAATTTGTATCCGGAATGGAATTGCCTAAATTACTTCTTTTTCTTTAAAATTATTTTATTTTGATGTTGATCTTACTCTGCAAAAACACTTGATAGATGTCGCAGGTTTCTGGCCTGTCAAATCAATTCCTACAACAGCGATGGACGTAAGCAGGACTGGTGTCATCCCTGTTTTGTAGGCGAGGAACGCTGGGAAGGAAGTGGGGGAGGTTGGAGGACCTGCTGAAAGGTCCCAGAACAGAACCAGAAACCACATCTCTCAACCTAGTGCCGGCTTGGTCCAGACATTACCGTTTCAATGCTTGAAATAATTGAAAGTATTAATCAAAACGTTACGGCTTTGCCAGCATTTTAATAGATAATTCAGTAACATGTACTCAGTTGACAGTTCATCATAGTAATATGGGGTGTTTCTCTCCCGTGTCCTTGGTGATTAGTAAGTGCATTTTTACTCCCCTCTCTGTTAGAAAGGTTCAAAGAACAGCTTTAAACCAAACATAGCAACAGAGCATTCATGACTGGTATTTCAAAGGAAAGACAGGTTTACAAGTGGAACTGATGGGAAGATGTGGCACAGCCTAAAGTTAAAATATCTCAGAAGACAAACGGCTTTTTGATAGCTTGAGACCCACAGATGAATTAAACCTCTCAATATGCAGACCTAGTGTGGCTGAGCGCTCACATTGTGGTTTTAAAATGTGCAGAAGTAGTAACTCAGAATATTGTCTTCATGTCAGAAATGCACCTTTGTGCTTGAAAATGATAAAAAATTACAATCGATCCTTACAACTGTTCTGTTCATCTTTATTGATCAGGTGCAAGAAAGATAAATCGCAGCCCAAATAAGATTATAGTAAATGTTAGCATCGGAGGGGACTGCAGGTTGATAGAGAGCCATTCATCATCTCAAACGGTGACCTGTCCGTTCTCCAGCCACCCTGAGTCGGCTGTCTAATCACATACCTATTGATTTTATCTGCATCCACCAGACCTGGATGTGACTGTCATCGGCCAGCCCAGATTGTTAAATGCGAAGGGGTCACTGGTGTGAAGAGGATTTCATTTTCATTTTCTCGCCAACCAACGATGATTTATGAAAAAATAAACTACCCCCAGTCACACACGTGAAACCTGAGTGATTAGAGAGTAAAGGGGCACAATAGACCACTGTATGTGCTCTTTTGTGTTGGGATGCATTTTGCAAGACATCATTGCGTCTGAGGGCTCATGGGGTCACTGAGGCCGCCCCCTGCAGACAGGCTTCAAAGTAGCCAGCCAGAATGGATAATTTTTTATTTTGCTGACCCAGGAAAGGCATTACTTTGCTGTTACAACTTAATTTATATTGCTTATGTGTTCGTTCATGTAGTAGTGAAACATTTTTTTTGGTATAAAAATTATGTAACTCCACCCCTTTGTTCTTACTGATCAATTTGTTGTAAATGTTGATGCCCTTATGGTCACGTGGAGGCGATGGAACACATTCTAGTCCATGAAGAATCCATCTAGAAGACAAAATACAGTGTGAAAAGAAATAATCCTTTAATATCCTAGGTGGAACACTGGAAAAATAGGCAAATGTGATGTGTGTGAATTTCATTATTCAACCTCAAAGCATCTTTTGATCTTACAGGGATTGATTTCAAATAAGGGAGATGTAGCTAATCCTCCAACAATATGTGAGGAATTTATCAGAAGTCTGAAAGAATGATGAATTATAACTGTGAAAGTTTACTCTGTAATTTCAACCTGTATACCAACAACTAGATACTTTTTACATGTATTTTTACAAGAATCCATTTGAAATCTTTGTCCTGCTGCTTGAGTGGCTAAAGTAAGAGCTTATGTGTTTTTTTGTCAATGTACGTCTTACACACATGTTGTCCTCTTGCAAAGTGAAAACTCTGCTGTCACTCTCTATCCACAGAGCTCAGAGTTCTACAAAGTCACCACCGAACAATATCAGAAAGCTGCTGAAGAGGTGGAAGCAAAGTTCAAGTAAGTTTCTAATAGTATTCTGATTACTCTTCTTGACAAGATGAAAATATAGCTTTATTGCTTTTTGAACAGGAGAGAGTTTGGTGTATAGCTCTCTGGAGTCCTAGGAAATAGGTTTTTGTGGTTGAGAAGGATGCATGTTATCTGCTACAGTGGAATTCATATGCACGGAAAAAGGATTTGGGGAATGCTTGTTACACCTCAGTTTCATGAACAGGGGGAAAATAGAAAGCAATAATAATAGGATTTTCATTCAGAATAATATACAAGATAGGTTACCCTTGTTTCTGAAGGTGATATTAAATGGGCAACTTTATTACAAGAGACTTAGAAACATTCACTTTTGTATAATAGAATGACGGGCATGTCCAAACTGGGGTATCCCCTTTTCTCACGTTCAGGCTGTTTCCATTTCTTCACATGTTCCTTGAAGGCATTTAGATCGCAGACTTTAACCCACCCTTGATTATGAAGGTGGTGTTAAATCGCTGCCTCTATTAATCCTTGGAACGTTTAAGTGAATGTTCGTAATTGGTGGACCGAAGTGTTTGTGACCCACAGTCCTGGGCTTTCCCTGTGCCGCCAGTTCTCACATGAGGTAAGAAGACATCGTTCGGAATTTCCCTGAGTGTATAAATAGTTCTATTGTGTAACTTCTGTTGGTAGCACACGTGCAAATTAGCAGAGGAAAAACGGTGGTGTGACAGGTTCAGGTGACAGAGTACTTACTGTATTTTTCGGACCATAAGATGCACCTAGGTTTTAGAGGAGGAAAATAGGAAAAAAATCGAAGCAAAAAATGTGGTAAAATATTTAATAACATAAATAACATCATATTTCGCCAATGTAAATGTAAACAGAACTCAACAGCAGCATCAACAACTATTATTCCTCCCAAATTGGGCGGTGGGGTGGGGAGGGAGAGCGTGTGTCTTACAGTCCAAAAACCTACGGTACTTGGCGGCTTGGGCTCTGCCCGCCTCCCTGGTGCATGTGTAGGAGCATCTGATAAGTGATGAATCCCTAAGGTGGAACATTAGTGCCTTCTGCTGTAGTGCAGTTTGTGTGGTGATGGAAATTGGTGTTGTTTTAACACTGATTAAAAATGTTTGCTTAAAGATGGTTTGAAGTACATTTAAACCTTAGATAAACCCTCCATTTTCGTTAGAAAATCACTCTTTAGGGGCAGGGGAGAGCGACCTTCTAAGAATGGGGAGCATCCCACTCTTAAAGGGCTACTGTGCCGTCTTAAGAATTTAGAGGTAGAATTGGATGTGGACTTCATTTTAGATGGTATACTATGCATGTATTTTTATGATTTTTATCTTTCCCCTAATAACATTTTTTAAAATCTTTTGTCTTGATACTATGAAAACTTTTGACTTGGCACTATGGGTGTTTCTTCAGTATATGATGATAGCTATAAAAATAACTAAGATTTGAAATAAATCAAAGGAAATAATTTCTGACTGCAATGATCTGTGAAGTCATCACAACAATGATATTTTAGTTGAAGCCTAAAGAACAGTTTTGGTGGAAAGGAAAAGTATTCAGAACAAAAATCGTGCTCTGCAGTTGGTAGGCGACAAGTCAGTGAAGATCGGTGGTTTGTCTCAGAGAGACCAGTGCAAGGTAAAGTTGGAAAGGTGAGCAGGGTCATTCCTTAGCTGTTGGGCTAAGAAGTTGGTCTTCACTAGCAGGAAGTGTTTGGAAGGTATTTGACCCGGCGAGTGCCCCGATTCCTGCGCTGCTCCAGGAATATCAGTCTGACCGTGAGTGCGAGGTTCGATTGGAGGCATGAGAAACAAGAACTGGCCCTGTAAGTGAGGGAGGGGAGGAGAGAGACGGGTGCAAAAAAGTCGTTGAAAGATTGGATGTGAATTAGGGGCTGATCGGTGGATGTGCCAGCGCTGCCGTAACAGCACCACGCACTGCGTGCGTGGCTTAAACAGCGAAGTTCACTGTCTCGTAGTTCTGGAGGGTGGAATTTCAAGATCAGGGTGTCAGCAGGGTTGGCTGGTTTCTTCTGAGGCTTCTCTCCTTGGTGTGTGGATGGTCATTTCCACCCTGTGTTTGCACGGTTCCCTCTCTGCATGTCTCCTAACCTCCCTCTCTTACAGAGCACACCTGATTAGAGCCCATTCTGCTGACTTCCTTTTAACATGATTACCTTCATCCAAATATGCTTTCTGAAGTACCATGTGTTAGGGCTTCAACATACAAGTGAGGGGGCAGGGGGACACAATTCAGCCCGTAACACCTGGAAGGAAAGGGCAAAGGAAAAGTTTAACAGGTTTGTGGAAGCCGGATTTCATAGACAGAGGTAAGTCTGGCTTTTGGTGAGAAGAATCTCCCTTCAGAAGTCCTGCCCAGCTACCATGTCATTGAGCCTGGTGGGCTCACTGGGATTGAGAGGCTCACGAAGTCAATGTCCTGTGACTTACCTTTTCCAAGACAGCATGGGCCTGCAGCTTAGACTCAGCAGCCTTTTCAGCAGAGCCTCAGCAGCACGATCTCCCTGACCTCTATAAAATATTCTTATTATCCCCTACTTTCATCTAGTGTGGAAAGAATTTTAGCCTTTCCCACAGAAAGGTCTTTGACCCAGCACCTGGGAGGGAACCTGGAAAACCTTGGACTTTCCCAGGTGATAAAAGGGTCTTATCAGTCACCATCGCCCCAAGCCATCTTGGGTCAGCCTCTGGGGAGTTTGTGCGGGAGACTGAATTCAACCGCGTGGGCAGTCGGTTGAGCAAGCCTGTGTAGAGGCCCAGATGGAACTCTGGACGTGGAAGGTCAGATGAGCTGCTCTGGTGGACGGTACTCCCTGCATGTTGTCACACACTGGTGATTCCAGGACAGTGCATCCTGAGGGTGATGGAAACTGCACCGGGAACCCTCCCAGGCTCTGTCCCGTGTCTCTTCCCTTGGTTGGTTTTCTGTATCATTGTTCATAAGTCATCACTGCAAGTTCACTGGCTTTCTGTGAGAGCTGTGGATCCTTTTAGCGAATTGTCAAGGTTTGGGGAACCCCGTGATGTCAGAAGTAAGGACGGTCTTGGGGTGCCCACCCTCAGACTTTGCAGTTTGGCTAACTCTAATGCAAACAAAAACCCTGCCTCTAAACACTGGAAGACTTAGTTTGTCAGAGTAGCTTTCATTACATAATTTTTTTCAGCTGCTACCTGCTAGGCTGAGCTTCCTAGAATATTGTATTTTGATTTTCCGTGAATTCATTAGCTTCACTCCTAGTAAGTGATAGTGCTTTGTCTGTAAGAGACACTTTCACCCTCTGTTTTTAAATCTTCACCCTAGGATATGTTTATTGATTTGAGAGAGAGAGAAAGACATCGATGTGAGAGAGAAACATAGATTGGTTGCCTCCCATATGTGCCTGGACTGGGGTTCGAACCTGCAACCTTTTGATGTGCGGGACCCGGCCAGGGCTTTTACCCTCTTAAAGGCACAGAGACTACTCAGTGGAACTTCATTTCTCCTTAGAAGTTTGACCATCTCAGATAATCAGGGCAGCTTCAGTCTTCTGCAAGGTAGTATGCCCTGGTCTTCCCCCTGCGTGACAGCTGCCGGCCGCAGTCCCTGGGCTGGCAAGCTCTGGAGGACATTGAGGAGGGTTTAGTTAATTTTTTTCTGACACAGGGACTCATTGGGGTGTATCTTGGTTGCATGAATGGAAGCTTTTTAAATTGCAATTGTAGGGGTATATCATATACCTGAAATGGGGTCACACAGAATCCCCGTGAAAAGAAAGCAAGCCACAAGCCCCTGAGGCCATGCGTGGTGAACACCAGTCACACCGATGCATCCTGCTGCCACCAGAGCTAACAGGGCTATTTTCACACTTCAGGCCCTCAGTTTATGGTTTTGGCAGTAAACCATTAAAACACTTTAGACTTAGTGGGATTTTTTTTCCTACCCTATCGATACCTCATTCATTCTTAGAGCTCCTGTTGGCATGCCCTCTGCTGACTCTGAATGCACAGCCAGAAAGGAAGGACCCTACCAGCACAGAACTCAGAGTCGATCAGAGGAGAGTAAGAGGAAGGCAGAATTTTAAAATAGAACTTTTTAAAAATACAAAGTTAGGTCTACTGTGATGGAATCATTGCACCCCTAATAAGTATCTCACTTCCCTGATGAGAAATAAACAATTTGTAGATAAAGAATTGTGCTGTTTATTTGCCTGCAAGAACTTTTTCCCCACAATAGCTTTAAAATTTTAGCTGTAAAACTCAAGTCATTGAGCAAATCCAGATTTTTTTTACATGTAGTTTTTATTCAACAGATTGGCTTTTCTTTTCCCAATCCAACTAAACAATCGTTACTGGCACTTCCTGTCCCCTTTCCCACCCTGTGCGATTATCTGTTAAATAGAGCAACTTACCGTGCCAGTTCCTAGTTACACAGTGACAGTATCAGGTTATAGCTTAGCTTACTGGAAGTGATGTTATGTGTTAGTCCTTATTTTCCACCTTATAGGTAATTAATTAAATAAGTTGTCATACTAAATAATGTTACGTTGATAGTGCTTAGCACAGGTCTTGCACAAGGTAAATGCTCAATAAAAATCAGATTTGATTATTTTATTGTTATATATTGTAATTAGTATTTATTGTTATAATATTTTATGTCCAGCTCAAATTATGAAACCATGCACCATAGAAGTAATTTCTGTATTTGTTTCCAAACAAAATCTAGACAGTGTTGACCTCCTCCTCGCCACCCCCACACAAAATAGAAAATCAAAAGAGTTCTCATTCTCAGGGAGCTCCCAGTCCAGCCAGGAGATGGCATAGAACACGTGTGTGACAGGAGGGTGCAGGGAGGGATGTTTCGGAGAGACAGGGACAGAGAGCCAGGGGCCCTGGCTCTTGGTCAGCGTCCAAATCTGAGCTCTTCGGGTGGACAAGAGCCGGTGTCCACCACACCTGCAGAATGGCAGTGCCGTCACCGGAGTGTTCTGTATATAACATGCAACTTTTTAAAACCATAATAACAAATTTCCAGTGAATGTAAAGTAAATCTCAAAGAAGTGTGGAATATTTTAAAGACAGTATAAACCTTGTGAAGAAAATGCAACATCAAACAAATGAAGAGCATTTTAAAAACAACCGATACATCATCCCTGTGCTGTGGTTTCGACAATGAAGTGGGCAGTTTCCACCTTCCATGAAGGAAGGAGACAATGTATGTACGTGGGAAGCAACATAGATTCCAGAAGTGTCAGGAGCGCTGTGGCCGTGCTTTCGTTGTAGGGGGAACATTTCAGTTTGGCCTCTGTGCCTTTGGAAGATGGAGTGCACATCAAGGAGCATCGTCCCGTGAAACTGCACACGGAGGGCCGGTAGTTCCTCCTCGTGTGCGGGATTGCGGATGGGGCTTTTGCGTCCTCCTGGATCGCAGGGATTGAAGCCTTACTGAAAGCGTGGGCTCCCGGTTGTCCTCACAGTGTTTTAAGAGATTAGTTACCCTGTGGAAGAACGTTAGGTATTGTAGAATATCTGAGGAATGCTGTGCAGAACTCTGGCAGACAAAATGAATTTTGTAGGTATCACTATATAGTCAAAGGTTTTCCTTTATGTAAAATCCTTTAACTTTAAAATTCCTTGGTTTTCTTAGGGTTTCACTTCGGCAGTACTGTTTCGTTTCTCTTTCGGGTATGTGGTTTTAATAGCTATATAGTAACTCCTCACTTAACGCTTTGATAGGTTTTGGAAACTTGGACTTCAAGTGAAACACCGCATAACAAAGCCGATTTTACCCTAGGCGAATTGACAAAAGTGAGAGTTAAGTTCCTATGGCATATTTTTGATCACCAAATTTCCAAAACTAAAAACAAAACAAACCTTCTAGAAAAAGACCCAAAACATGTCTAATACTAAACATTTGAAATAAATGTGAGCTATACATTTAAGAAAGATGAATAAACACAGGTAAGATAGTGATTTCCCCAACCCCGCTGATCCCAGTTCTGGGCTGTGGGTGTCCAGAGCCCGTCCTGGCAGCTCAGGGAGCAGACTGGGACCCAGCCCTGAACAGGAGGCCCTTCCATGGCCCCGGGGCTCAGTGCCCCCCACCCTACCTCACCCCAGGCATTCAGACTGGGACAATTTAGACACACCAGTGAACCTCAGGTGCGCATCTCAGGGATGCGGGAGGAAACCCACGCAGACAAGCGGGGGAAGGTACAAACTCCACCCAGACAGTGGCTGCAACCAGGACTCAATTTTTCCCCCTCATTACTTTAACAAAAAGACGGTGGAAAAGTGACAGTATTTGAGGACCAGCTGTACTAGGAATAAGTCAGTGAAGCTGAGGATGACACACCAGTGGTATCAGCAGGTGTTTCTCACGTTCTCTGTAATTACACATGTGGGCCATGGACAGTTTTAAGCAACGGTGTTTAAAGATCCTGCTTAATTGGCTGTAAAATAATTAAATAAGCTTTTGACTGGCAAATTTATAATTCTGTTAGATGCATAAGCCATTGTGCCTGAATGTCAGTGTGGCTTCGGTTTGGAAATATTAGATTAATAGAACTAATTGTACTTCAGGAACAGAGTTTACTCTGATTAATAGTCTCAAAACTCTTCTAGAAGTTTAGTCAAGTAAATTTATGTTACTTACCTTTATGCCTAAACTCTTAATTAAAACTTATTTCAAAAGTTTGAGATTTTCGGGCTTACTGTGCTTCTCTCTCCAGTTCCCCCAAAGTTGAGCTCCCGCAATTTCTCAGTGACTCCCGTTGCCTATTGAATATCTGGCCTTATCAAAAGGATTAAAATTATATGCTGTTGTACATATATTTGTATCTGCAACTGACAGGTACCCTGCATATCAGCTCTAACACTTATAGATGTCTACTTATAACCTAGTTTAGTGCTGCGTGAATGGCTGTGATATACCAAATGTACATGATAAATGTTTTATCTCTGATTCTCATTGATCAGTTTCTAAACGATCAAATGGTTTATCTCAGTAAGACACTAATTCACATTGATCAGATTCTAAATGACCAAGTTGACTTGGTTTCCGCGGAACACAAATTGTATTAAAGCAACATTACTTGGACATGCTGCCTTTTCTAATGCAGGAGTCATGTTACCAGCAGTTACATTATAAGTAGAGTTATTGTATTATAAAGATGTCTCCTTCATAATGAAAAGTTTACACAAGAAGAAAAGAATGCGGTATTACAGGAAGAACAGGGCTTCAGGCAAGGGTTTGAGCTTTTACTAATTAAATTCTACATTTGTATTGGGCCTTTCTTCCTCCTTTTTTAATTTGAAAGGCTGTGAGCAGGAAATTCAGCAGCTGCAGTGGTGACATTTTATTCCCTGTGGTCCTTGGGGCCAAGTAACATCTTGATTATTTAGTAAGAGACTTCGTAATTGAAGAGGCAAAAATTCTGGAGAAAGTAAATATACCTAAACCCTTTGCGCGTAAGCTGGTTACAATTACCTATTTAGAAGTTCCGGGCTATTTGCTGTTTTTTGTTTTATAAACAACAGCTCACTGATGTCAACTTCTATAGTATTTCATATGCCCTCTAGAGTTTGTTCTTCATGTTGCTGGAGGAAGATTTCAATTCTAAAATTGAAAAGCATTATTTATGAGCTAAGAATATGCTTTGTGTATGAAGCTAATGGCAACTGCACATTCGGCTGAAACATGGTCTTGGTTATTTAGAACACCCGATTCCTCAGGCAGGTTATTTATTACATCTTTGACTTTTCCATCTGTAAAATGTATATTGTAACTGCCATTTTCTTTAGGGAATTCAAGCTCGGAAGGTTTACAAGTAAAAAAAAAAGTTGTCATTGATCCTCATGTAAAAAATGGTCTTACGTAGTTGTTCCATTCAATTCTAAGACACTGGCTGCCATTTCAAGAATGTTCTAGATGGCAGCAACCCCTTCTGTACCTCATCAGGGAATATGCAGAGAGTAGTCTGCCACCTCTGAAGCTAGGAATCTGTCTCCTTTCTGGTCCCCACGTCCCATCTGCCTCTGGCAACATACCGGTTCCAGGGAGGCAGACCTGCTTTGGAACACAGCAGTCTCTGACACTGTTTCTTACAATAGGCATGTGTAACTGGTTGGTTATGTGAAGAAAAGAAACCATAGGCATTTTTTTTTTGTTTGTTTTTCTCTTTCAGATGGAACCCTTCTAATCAGATTATACTAGTCATTTCCTTTCATTTTAATCCTTGGGTCAGGTCACTATACTTAGTCTACATACTGTTCTCTAAAATAACAAGTAAACGCCAAGAAGTTTTAACACCCCTTGGGAGTTAGGTTTCCATCTGCAGCATTTCTCTGCTTCCTACATGTTCCTGACAGCGCTCCACTCTGTGCAGAGGTGCCTGCAGAGAGGAGCAGGACGGGACATCCACGTTGACTGGAACACAGGGCTCAAAGGGGCAGGATTGGGGTTTAAACCGTGGACGATATTGTCTGTTTCACAAAAGGAACACACGCTGCACCCATCGCCTGAACATCGGCCATGGGTTGCAAGGCAAGAGGACCCCTGCGGGAACTTCCTCATCTCTGTAACAGTGCAGGAACCTCAGGCCACGGGGGAAAGTCAGAGTAGCCACATCCTACCATAAGTCCGTGACCCAGGAATCTCTTCCCTGTCCCAGCCATGGTGGTCAGTGTTCGTTTGGGTCGCTCTGGACATCTGCTTTATTTAATGTAGTCTATTTATGTGTTACGTGTAAATTATCAAAACCAGTCTTGTCACACTCCTTAGGTTTGTGGCCACGGGCACCTGAATTCACGATTTGTTCCATGTGAGATAACAAATCATTCTGTTTTCCCTTATAGGAACATTAGCATTGAACTTTCCTTTTTAATCAATACAATCCATTAAGAATCTAGCATACCTACTTGGTTATATGAAATATTAATTACACACTGTTCGTTAGATAAATGAAGACTCTGCCAAAATGGTAGCTTGTTGCTTTTCCTGACTGTAATATTTTAAGTGAGGACATTTTGAGTTCTAGGGAAGGGTGCGTGGAATTTTGGAATCTGTTTACTGAATCTTGCTTATTTGAATAATTAACTCCACAGCTCATAGTTTTAACTGGGACTGTTAAGTTTTTTCGTCTTGCTAATTCTGGATAGAGTTCATTTACTTTCTAAAGGGTCCAGTTGGAAATAATTTCTTTGGTTTTTCCTTTGATGTTTTCAAAGATGAAAAAAGCTTATTTTGCTTTGGGTGCCATTCAGCTACAGGTAGAAACCATTGAAGCTTGTAGGAAAGCCAAATAGAGAAAATTGTTGTCTGATTGACCTACCACATTTTTAAAGGTCCAGGAAGTTTTCTAGGAGGTACATTGTAAATTCTGTCTTTCTGTCAAATTTGCAAAGTCTTGAGCATGGTTAAAAATTGTGTCAGGTTATCTACACAGAAGAATGGCAGCTCTCAGAGCGAGTGGGCTGAAGACAGTCACGGACAAGTGAAAGGTTTCATAGGCATTGGTTAGGGGATTTTTATCTGTAATCTGGACTGTGTGAAAAAAGCTACAGCTCAGAAGGGGGACCATCCCCATGACTTGCTGTGCAGACACGGAGTGCCAGTCCACACAGATCGCACCCAGATGATGCAGACTGTGAATTGCCCTGGAGTTGCTGACTCTACCATTTGCTCACTGCACCCAGGGGAGCAGCAGCGGCAGGCCACAGGGTCTGAGCCGAGCCCTGTGATGTCAGAACTAAAGGTCCTGCTCGTGGGGAAGAGCGGTGCTGGAAAAAGTACAGCCAGAAACAGCCTTCTAGGGAAGTGAGTCTTTGAGACTAAATTCCACGACCACTCAGCCACCAAGAAGTTTGAATCTGAGAGCAGAGTCTGGAGAGAGAGGAAACTTTTAATCATGGATAGTCCACATTTACCATCGTCAAAGGACTTTAAATCACACTTTCAGGGATGTACCCTTTGGGGCCCTGTGCCTTCTTGCTGGTGACCCTGCTGGGCTCCTTTGCTAAGAAAGATGAGGTGGTGCTGAAACACTATCCATAGCAGTTTGGGGGACAGATTCACTGAGTACATGATCATGCCCCCTCATCAGGAAAGAAGATCTAGGGGATCAGGAAGTAGACATGTTTTTAACCAGAAATAGAGCTCTCTGAGCTCATCAAGAAATGTGAAACCTGATACAGCATCTCCAATTTCAGAGCAACAGAAGAAGGGGAGCAGTGCCAGGTGGGTGAGCACCTGCGAAAACTTGTGAGCATGGTGCCTCAGCAGGGAGACATGCCTCACAGCTTCAGAGAGGAGGAGTCCCTGAACACTGTCTTCGTGGGGAGGAGCAGGACTGGGAAGGGTGCCCCTGGGACCACCATCCTCCCAAGGTCAGACTTATCTCTCGGCTCTGAGGCCAGCTGGTCACCAGGATGTGCCAGGAAAGCGAGAGGATAGGGCTAAGCAGGGTGTTGTGGTGGTGGGCACTCCTGCGTGCTGCCTGCGGTCCAGCAGTCCGTCCCAGCTACAGATGGTTCGGTGCTGTGTGTCACCGAAGCTACAGAGGACATCATTCTGGTCCTGGTGTTCCAGCTGGTGGAATGGTTCATTCACAAGGACAAAAAGGTGGTGGTGATGCTAGAGAGCATCCTCAGAAAGGATATTAGGGAATACAGGATTGGGTTTTTTTTAAAGATTTTATTTATGTACTCCTAGAGAGGGGGGAAGGGAGGGAAAAAGAGAGGGAGAGAAATCTCAATGTGTGGTTGCCTCTCGTGTGCCTCCTACTGGCCACTTGGCCTGCAATCCAGGCATGTGCCCTGACTAGGAATTGCACCGGTGACCCATTGGTTCACAGGGCAGTGCTTAATCCACTGAGCCACACCAGCCAGGCCATGATTGTGTTTTTCACCTGGAAGGAAAACTTGGGGGCCAGAGACCTTAAAGATTACTATGATAATGTAGATAATAGAGTTCCTAAGAGGATAATTTAAAAGTGTGCAAGGTGAGTTAATGCTTTTAATAACAAAAAACTGGCCAAGCCAGGGAAGACCAGGTAACACCCATTTTTAAAATGGCCAGTGAGCTGATACGTAACCATAAAGGGCATGGTTACTCCTGTGCACAGGAGAATGTCAGCAGAATAACTAAAGATGCCCAGGAAAAGCAAAACCCCATAAAATTACTGAAGAATTTAAAAGATAGGTTATCATAGGTGGCTGAAATGCCTGGGGTCTCCTTACGTTCGAGGCACGCTCTAGCTTGGCACTCTGTGGGGAATGGTGGTGGAAAGAGGGTTTGTGACTTTGAGGGCTTGAGAAGTCAGTGCATCTCATCATGTGATGCTTTGGCTCTTCATAGCTAAGTAAATTATCAGTTTGGGACAGGCAGTAGAAGATTATAAAGAAGAAGAAGAAATAAGGTAGGGAAAAGGCTTTAGAGGTTAGGCTGATATTCAAGGTCAGAATCAAGTCACAGAAATCACCTTACCTGTGCAGGTAGATTGGATTCAAGACAGACACCAGGACCAAGGCCAAGGCCAACCTGCAGCTAGAATACGTAGTTAACAAGAATCAGGGCGTCCAGAACGTGAGAGTGAGGCAGTGTCTAGCCAAGTCTTGGGCATGGCAGGGAGGAGGGGGAGCTGGACTCCTGTGGGCTGCCCCACTGCCTGCTGGGCCCACTGCTGCCCTGAGCGGTCCTTTCCTCACAAGGCGGCTGTTCCTTCATGCCCTCTCCATTTCAAAGTCTGAACACAAAGGGGCACAGTCACTCCCTCTTTGTTGTCCCCGAGGAAATAAACACAACTCTGTGTGGTTTCTGAAGGTTGTACAGTTAAATAATCACATACAGTGAATAGACTTGAATGAAAATCAGAAGCGTGGTAAAATTGCCAAGATTAGACAACCTTGCAAATTTTTAAAATTCTAAATATAATTCTAGATTTCCTCTAGAAAAGATTATTGAAAACTCCTTTGTACTTCTGTGTGTGTGTGGGTGTGTGGGTGTGGGTGTGTGTCTTGAGGGTTAGGGTTCAGGTTGAAACTCAGAGAACTCACATAACAGTCTGGACACATTAAGAGCTTTGGTGTCTCAGGCTGGGAGCAGGCTGCCAAGGCAGCTGTGGTGCCCACGGTCCAGCTTCATTCCCACGCAGCCTCCGCACTTCAGCTTGCTTCTCCAGGTGGTGGGTGATGTTCTGTTCACTGGTGAGCAGATACACTGAGAGCTGCCTGATGGGGGTGCTCTATGAGATGAGGACCGTGGAATCTTCTCCCAGTAGATGTAGAGCCAGATGGTTTCAGTGCTAACAACCACTTTAGCATTGAACCAGATGAACCAGATGCTTTGGGAGCAGGATGTATGTCATCTGCCTTTGTTTTTTTAAGTATTAGCATAACCTCAAGATTAAGCCATTTATAAGAGCATAAGCTTCACTGTTAATACTTTTGTACCCTGCGTAACCCTTAATATGACAAATTCTAAAAAATGTGTGTGTAAATATACTCAGTTGAGTGAAATAATAAAGATGAATTATATTATGGAATAAAAAAGAACGGTAGCTCTTAGGATAGTCTCTGGGAAGTTGCATGGGTTCAGCCATACTGTGATATCTATTATGCTTTATCACTCCACAGTCGGGTAAGTCTATTCCCGATGCTATCAACCCTCCCTGCTTTCAACCAGATAATTAACTTAGAGATGTATGTGGCTGTTCATTCATACAACCAGGGTAAAACCAAGTACTCAAATTGAAACCAAACTTTCAGAATAATTGTATTTACACACCTATTTCCATTGCTCATTTGAGTGTGTAATTACCAGATCATCTCTCATCATCTCAGTCTATCAAGGACTCCTATGTCTGGCTCTTGCTTTTTTTGTTTTTTGTTTTTGTTTTTTTAAGATTTTTAATTTATTTTTAGAGGGTGGGGAAGGGAAGGAGAAAGAAGCATCAATGTGTGGTTGCCTCTCATGCGCCCCTCCCAGGGACCTGGCCTGCAACCCAGGCATGTGCCCTGACTGGGAATCGAACTGGTGACTCTTTGGATCACAGGCTGGCCGTCAATCTGCTGAGCCACACCAGCCAGGGCTGGCTCTTGGTTTTTCTTGAGTGAAGGCAAACAAAATATAAAGATTGATAACTTGGACCTTATCATAATTAAGAAGTTCTGGTCATCTTAAGACACCATTAAGAAAATTTTTAAAATGGGCAAAAGACTTGAATAAACACTTCAAAGGAAGATATAAGAATGGCCAATTAGTACATGAAAAACACTTAATATCATTAGTTATCAGGGAAATATGAATTACAACATTGGAGAGGTGAAAATCCAGAAAGACTGACAATAATGATTGTCCAGAAGGATATGGAGAAACCAGAATTCTCATGCTTTGCTGTTGGGGCCATAAAGTGGCAAAGTCACTTTGAAAAATGGTTGTCAGTTTCCTATAAATTTGAACATACATTTGCTTTGTGACCCAGCAATTCCAGTTCTAAGCCTTTACCCAAGAGAAAAGAAAGTATACATCCACAAAGAGATTTGTACACATATATTCATATCTGGTTTATTCATAGCAGTCAAACACTAGAAATGACCCAAATGGTCATCAATAAGAGAATGGATAAACAAATTATGGTATATTCATACAGTGAGAAATACTCAGCAGTGAACAAAAACCAAACTATTGATACATGTAACCACATGGCTGAATCTCAGAAATTGGCTAAGCAGAAAGAAAGAAGCCAAAAAACCTATTGTGTGATTCCATTTATATTAAGTTCAAAAACAGGGAAAATTTGTTTAGACTAATACAGTGTTAGCCAAAAAGTTGTTTTTTTTTTTTCATAAGACGGTTCTAGCAGCACTTAGTTGTCTTTAACTTCATTCGAAACAATTTTGCTAGATTGTATTGTGACAGCTGTCATATCAGTGGGCATTTAAAAAAATTAGGAAAATTGGTGAATTTTTGTGTAGCCATTTTAATATTGAAGATGGAGGAAAATATGCAACATTTTTGACGTATTTTTTTGAGAAAGGTAAAAACGCAACTGAAATGCAAAAAAAAGATTTGTGCTGTGTATGGAGAAGGTACTGTGACTGACCAAACGTGTCAAAAGTGGTTTCCGAGGTTTCGGGCTGGAGATTTCTCTCTGGATGATGCTCCGCAGTCATTGAACCAGTTGAAATCGATAGTGATCAAATTGAGACATTGAGAACAATCAGTGTTATACCATGCAGGAGATAACCAACATACTCCAAATATCCAAATCAATAAAGTTATTGGTGAAAATGAAGATGTGTCTTTTATTTAACAGAAAAAAACCTCATGGACTTCTTGGCCAACCCAATCAGAAAGCGGTTGATGGAGGTGGAGGGGGACTTGATTGGAGAGCAGCACAGGTGGGCTTTTCTGAGGCATTGGGGATATTTGTTTTCTAGGTAATAGTTACAGAGGAATATACAATTTTTGCTGCAATGTGAACACTTAAGTTCGTGTGTTTTGGAATGTTAATTATACTTAAAAACACCCTAAAGTTACTGTTAGTTAATTTTAACTAGGAAAAGGTGTCCCAAATATTGAGAGTACCAAACTCATAACTGTGATTTGTCCTAGGTAAAATAAGTTGTTCAAAGTCAATCATAGTCTTAAGAAAAGTATGATTCCTAATTCTATCCATGATCAAATTTTTTCATTAGAATTTTGAATCCCTTGTCTTAAAGCCAAGGCTGTTCATTTGTGTTTCATTGCTATAGAAATAAGATTAATCCTGGCTTTACTTTTTCTTTCAAGAATTAGTTCTCCCCCCTTTCATCAAATTGTGTTTGCCTACCATAGTCTCCTCATTAGCCTAACGTCTTGGAGATAGGCCTGGTTATGTTTGGAAAGTTATTTTCGATGAGGGATTTTGAAGGCAGTGTTTGTAAATGAAACAGACAGTAATGCTGGTGCTTCTCAGTGTACTAATCTTAGGCAGCGGTCTGTGCCTGTGCTGTGTTGAGTCCTGGCCAAACGCTCGGAAACCTGTGAAAGCTGGCGTCGTGGCCCTCCCCGGCGTGCCGAAAGGAAAGCCGGCTCTCCCAGTTCCGGTGTCGCCCAGCACCCCCGCTTGCTCACATCTGCCTGACGCCATCCCCTGTGCGTCCTCATCCAGTGGCCAGCAGTTGGAGTGCGTGTTCCTTTTGTGAGTGTGTAGGTCTGAATGCTGCTCATCAGCTGCGTCCCTCGAAAACTGATAGATGTGCTCCTTACGGGGAGTCCTTGCTCCTGGCTCCTTTCACAAGTCGCCTCAGCCACCCTTTCTGGGTGAAGCTGGCGAGAAGCACTGTGCAGGGTACATCTGGCTTTGCGCTCCTTTTCCAGGACTCACATCTCTTTTTTCAGTATGTTAAACATGTTTTGTAGGGATCTTGAAAGCACTAAGAAGTCAGCTATTTGCCAATTACAGTATTAACACAAGACAGTCTAAGGGCTGCTGTTTTGTGATGGGAATTTGTTTTAATGCGCTGCCATTTGCTCTCCATTTTGTTCTCTTGTGCTTCTGAGGTTGCACAAATAGCTGTTTATTTGCGAGGCACATCCGTCTGTGGAGATCCTGAAGGTCCACCAGCCTGCCACTGTCGTGGATCGCAACAAAGCTGCCTGGGTGAGAGGCACGTTCAGTGTGGTTTATACTCGGGATTTTGAAGGTAGCACACACTTGTCTCTGCTTTCAGGATGAAAAATGAATTGCCAATTACTCTCGACATGTTCAGACATGGTACTTCCCATGGTAGAAGCTGGCTCGGCCTGCCTTATGCCGGGCCCCCAGCTAGGAGACCATCGGTTCTGAGAAAGGGGCGTGTTGGCAAGGAGGAGAAGAGAGATGGGCTCCGTCCGGGATCTGTTCCTGTTTTTTGTGCTTGCGCGCTCGGTGGGAAGGAGGTCAGTGCCTCTCACCTCTGCTCCCCCAGCAGAGCTCTTGAACAAGATGAAGTGATCAAAGCCGGGTGCCAGCCCATCATCGCAGTCTCATTACTCTGCAAGCTGCACGCCCAGATGCTGCTGTTCCACATCAGGCCTCACTGATTTACATTCGTAACACCTTCATCACAGCTCATTCGGCACTACTCCTAATTAACCAGTTCTTTCCTTTTCATGGTAGTGTTTTTCCAGCACAAACGATGCTAACGTGACGCAGAAAACAGCATTGCCGGGTGTAGCATGCATCTTTCAGACATCCCGGCCAGTGGACAAGGAGCGGGACTCACATGCTTTGCCACTGCTTAACTCATTTGTGGCTTTCATTTGGTTGTTTGAGGGTTGGTTTGGGGCAATATTTGATGCCTTTGAATTTGAAATATTGGATTTTGCCAGTAGACCAATTTCATCAACTCCCCTGTCCCCGGAACTCTTTGCAATTAGTGGATTCTGACACATTCTCATTTGTTTGGTTTCTTCCACCAGTGAAGAGCTCATTGACATATATTTACTTTGAAAGGTATTAATGTGACAACTGTGCCTTGGAGAACTTAACCGTCATCAGTATAAACACAGCTCTCCTTTGAGGGTCTCCGATGTGTCCCGCTCTGTGGGCCCGGAGAACGCGGATACAGGTCAGAGTCCCCGCCCTCAGCGGTCTTGCCCTTGTTGAGATCGTCAGCTGTACTGTGGAGCTGTCAAAACCCCACATGGGAATTACAGTTGCACTTTTGAAGAAAAATTGTGAATATCTCATACATTCCGGGTGGTTTTCATAAACTGGAAATACAGAGGTGAAGAAGGCATGATGGGTATACTTGGGCAGATGATACACAAGTGACTAAATGTGGTCAATGCTAATGTCAAGGTGAAAAAATGCTGTAGGAACAGGGAGGGGGTGCAGGATTGCAGGATGCAGTGACAGCTGTGGGCTGGACCCTCTCACCCTGGGGTTTCCTTAAGGTGTGAAGAAGGGGAGTGGTTTTCCACGCTGGCAATGGTTGAGGGGGCGCACAGTGAGGTGGGAGGAGACACGAGGTCGTGAAGGAAGACTGAGGCCGACTTCTGCGGACTTTGAGCACTGTTTCGAAAGGCGTAATTAACAGGGTTGTGGAGGTTGAACCGTAAGTCCTACCTATCTGGGAATTTTTTTTTCTTTTGCCTGTTAGATTCTCACCATCGAATTGTGCCTTTTGGGGTGGTCTTTGTTCCTAGATGTCCTCTGCCAAATACACAGCCGTAATATTTGGTGCACATGCACGTTTGTGCTTATGATAATCCCAGTTTGCTACGTCATACTTACTAGTATGTCGACACTATTACTGTCCGTTAAAAAATGAGCACAGGTTAACTTACTGTTAACTGTCTAGCAAAGTTCAGGGCTTGAGAGAATGGGACGTAGGAAAGAGCAGTTTTGATAAAAGGATGGGGTAGAGTTTGAGAAGGGTTTGTTTCACGGGATGCCACCTGGGGAAATCGTGGGGCGTTTTAGCAGGGAAGGGGCCTCAGGAGGTGGAGGAACACGAAAAGCCGGTGTGCTGCTTTGTTGGAGTAGCCTTCTCACTGCACTCCATGTTTGGGGTCTTCCTTTACTTGAAATGGTAGAATATGAACTTTACAAAATAATCCTAGTCGTGAGCTCCTTGAGTGGCATCCTAAGAATTATGGTACAGCATTCTCTATGTTGTGGGCAAAGAAGGTGTTAGGGGCAAATTGTGTGTAGTTTATTCATATACTGTCCATCTGGATGTGTGATTTTGGTTTATGTCTATAACTATGATTACATGTACCCAAGATACGTAAAATTTGCTCATAGTCCTAGTTTAAAAGAATCTTTTAAGTGTTTTCTCCTCCACATTGCATTTGGTGCTCACCAAAATTTACCTTTTGATATCCTGCCTGGGGTTTAGTGAAAAGAATATGAACCTAAATTTATTACGGATATATCCCCCAGTCAACACATAAATCTTCAATTTGCTCTTTTAAATGGCTGCATAGTGTTCCAGGGCCTCGGTCCACCGTGATTTGCTGAGCCTGTCCCCTTCTGACAGGCACTGGGGTTGCATTTCAAATGATGTTTGGTTTTTTTGACCAGTTGGAAAAAAAAAAGGCTACGGTGAAACAGATTTGCACATAAACACTTAGGAACTGGGGCTTTCGTTTCCATAGCATGGATGGGGTTTGAATTGTGCCTGGTCCTTCTAAGAATGTCAAATATACAATATTGGGCTACTTAACCTCTTGGGCTTCTTTTTGCTGATGTAGGAAATGTGTGTGTGATGACCCGTGGGGCTGTTCTAAGGGGTGATGAATAATGCAGGTAAAATTCCCGGCATGTAGTAGGACTCAGCCCTATGCAGTGTCAATTTCTGTAGGGATCCAGTGGGGTTAGAGGCGGCAGAACCCCAGACACTCAACTTTAGAGGTTGTATTACAGCAGAATCTAAATCTGGCCTTCTAAATGGCTTTTTTTTTTTTTTTTTTTTTTTTTTTAAAGAAAAGGAAAGCCCATTTTGTGAAAAAATTTTAACTTTTTGACTTGTGTAATTTAAAAATACTACATTTTGGCACAGCCTATTGCAGTTTTTGCTATTAGTTTGTAATTCCCTAGAAGTGAATTGAAAAAGATTAGTGGTAGAACTTTTTCCATTAACTCTGGGAAAACTACAGAGCAAAAAATTGTCCTTTGACAGAAATGTCAATCCATACCTCTCTCGGAGCTTTCGGAAACTGAAGCACTGAGAAGCTGATTTAGTAGGAGAATTGAAAACCAAAATGTATACACATCTTCACCTTTTCTGATGACAAGACAAATGAAAAATACACTCTCAGAACTTGATGATGCAAAGAAAATAGGATTGTTGCTCCAGAGAGTGCATTAAGGCTAGATCTTGAAAAGATTTGAGAGCTAAGCTGTTGGCCAAGTTCTTCAGAAAGCTGACCCATTCTTATTAATGATGCATCAATTTGTACTTCATGCCATGAAATCCCCCTTTCGTACAACGCGGTGTCTAGGAAGCAGCTGAAAGAGGAAGGGAAGGCTGACTGCGCTGCAGACTTTGCTGGAGCGCCTACCGGGAAAACGGGCTCATTCTCTTTTGTTTGTGATTCTTAGTCTTTTTCCTCAGTTTTTAAAAACTTATTAGGACTTCTCTTAATTTTTCCATTCCATATTGTCATTATAAGTCCAATGAAGTAGTAAACATCCATGTGAGCGGAAATTTCCCAGGGTACAACCTTCACAGATAGCCTTCACATAGTGCGACATATGTGGTGTAGCGAGCTGTCCCCTCCCTGCCCAGCCCGTCTCGGCTTTCTGTATCTGTGGAAGGTGATCACCAGAGAGAGGGTAAATTTAGGAGTTTGATGAGGTTCCTTTATGTTCTTGGTAAATCTCAAGCAGTCAATAGTTAGTTAATTATTATAGTCATCAATAGTTCAAGTTTCTGTTCAGTGAATTTTGTATGTTTTTAAATTGACGCCTGTCATATAATCCAATACTTATTTCCCTAGGGGATTATTCCTGGACGTATAAAATTGCAACTGAGAATATACCATGCCTCTAAAAACATGTATTTAAAGGCAAATGTTTTCTGTCAAATCATTAACCAACACTTAAGCAACACTAAAAATAATAATTAAATTTTAACATGCTAGGAAGTGCGTAATTGAGCTAGAAATGGATAGGGGAGGCTGTGCCCTGGTGGATGCGGTTGCTGTTGGTTCATGGTGCAGGTCGCATCGAATGGCGTGTCGTGCCGCCTTTAGAATATTTTAATTTGAGATCATAGGCAATTATAGGTTGGCGGTCTGTAATAGGGAACAAGCAAAATTCTTCCTGAAGATGTGTTCCGAAGCAACATCATCTCTTCCAGAAATAAAATTGACACTTGTGATTATCTAGGTGAGTGTTCAAAAGGCAATTTACGCCTGAGCGTTTGCCATTAAGAACGAAAGACTGGAGGCCAGAGGGGAGGAGCAGAAAGGGGAAAACGGGGACTTTGCAGGAGCCTGCCGGTGCGCACGCGTGCGTGTCTCAGCCACACTCTCGTTTTAGAAGCCGACCTAATCACTGGTATGGCCTTGTTTCTGTTCCGTTCTGGAAAAATGTAGATCTCTGGAGAGCGCGGAAAGGGACTGCAGAAACTTTGGAAAGAACAGCTCCCTCCGTGTCTCCCGATTCTTCCAGTAGCTTTCAAAACTTTCTTATTTTTATTTTTTGGCAATGAGTGAAATCCTGCTTTCAAATGAAATCTTGTGTGGAAGGAACCCTGACACTTACTACTGATAATGGTGTTATTTTATTAATATAACTGTGATTTATAAGCTTATGTACAACCCTTGTCTGGTATCAAAAAAATAATGAAACTTATTTTCATGAATGCAACATTTAAAAATTAGGGGCTAAGGATGGTGGCCACAGTCTTCTGTTGGCCTTAGCACCCAGACTTCTTTATTTGGTTGCGCAGTGTTGTGATAATCCTGATTTGCAGTGATAAGTAGTGGAAACTGATAGTAGTTTTTTTCTCCAGCAGCTTGCCTTGCAGTCTCAAGATGTACTCATCCATCAGTCCGATCCATTTGATTAAAAGCGAAATAAGTTTCTGCTTCAAAGCTGAATAATTGACAGTATCTAATAAATCATCATATAGAAGTTGGGATGAACACCCAAAACTTACAATATTGAAGCACAATATGAAAATAACCTTTGGCACAGTGCCTCAGCCCCAGCTTTTGCCATATTCTCCCACGGCCCCCCGAGTTCCTCCTTCAAGGAGACCGTGCCTCACGTCTTCGTGCTTCCGCAGGTTGGCCCCGACGCCTTCCTGACACAGCGAGCCTTCCCCACCGCCCGAACCCTGACTTACATGTTAGCATCTCTAAGGTCTTTGATGCTTCCCTTCCCACTCGCCACTCCTTTGTCCCCCTCCCCTCAAAAGAGGGCACCATGAGTTGTTCCCTCTGTGTACATTAACTTGAGCCCTTAGTGCAATCCAGTTTGCATTATAGTTGCCTCTGCACCTGTCTCCCTTCGAAAGCAGGATCTGTAAAGGCATGAACTATATACCTTAGCCATCTTTTTAGCAGTAGTACTATAAACAGGTGTTGAACTAGTATCAATATTGTTATTTACTAAATTGAATTAATCTGTTATAAAAGTTTTTGCTGCTTCTCAGCTTCTACTCCCAGAATGTTTCCACTGCGGAATGGGCCTCATGTTAGCTTACAGTGGAAGAAACCGTCTAAAAAGCTAAGAGTTGCAGGCTCTACGGAGTTTGAAAGGCCCATCACCAAGGCTGTATATCAAGTTACATTGAGTGACTCTCACTCCCAGCTGAAATGAAACGTTTTTGAGGGCAGGGATTGTATTTTATATTCCGTTTGATAGGCCTCCCCCGGCACCTTGCACATACGCTCTGCTCAGCAAGCACATGCTGGAGTAAATTCATTCAGCAATGAGGGGACCAAGGCTCTGTGACATGTCATGACTGCTAATGGTTTGATTTATCTCGTGGTGGCTGGTCTTCATTACAGGCTGTTAATGCAGGGCTGATTTCTGTCGGACACGAGCTAATTGGCAGAGTTCATCTCCCGTACATGCCAGAGTGAAGGCGGGCTTCCCTCGTGACAGAGTCGATTGGGTGGTTAAGGCAAGAGCCAAATTCAAAACCAAATGAAATACTGTTTATTAGATGAAGTTTTCTCATTAATTGGAAATTCTTTCAGTTCAGATTTCTGGAACAGTGTGAATTTTTATGAAGGGAGGGCCATTGATACTTAAAAATAAGTTGATCTTTACTGTTTTTGAGGACTCAATTTTACTTATGTTAATGTAAATAGATTTATATATCTTTTTATAAAGAAAGTACATCTCGTTAACATTTTCTAGTTAAACTTGGAAACATGACATCTTCCAGTCAGGTAGCTCTCTACGAAGAATGCCAATTAAATTCTTACTAACAAGTCACCTCCTTGTGAGTGCTGACTTACCTGCTTCCGCCCGCCCCGTGAGGTCCGTGTTGTCTGCTCTCCAAGTCTGCATTCAGTTCAGAACCTAGAGGCGTTTTCTGAGCGAGGCACTGATGGGACCGAGGCATGGAGGTGCAAACTCCTGCAGACTTTAGGAAAAGTAGAGGAGAGCCATTCCTTTTCCTGGCTCACTTCAAACTGTAGTGGTTTTTAAGTCCCATTAACCTCGTGGATCACTCCCTTGCATGCATTAGTGGCAGTCCCACTGTAACGGGCCCCATCTTGCCACATCGTAGACACGTTTATGAAGATGGATAACAGTGAAGGTTCAGTGTTAACTTTTATCATCAGGAAGGCTGTACAAGAAACTGTCTGGTATTGGCTTTTGCTTTGATTTATGGAGAGGTTACCACATGAAGAAGACATCACATAAAACAGCGCTGCCAGTAGCCATTAATGCAATTGTAAGTGTGGCAAATAATAACGAACCCTAATTAGGTTCATTATCCTCTCTTGCTACATTCTGTACGGTGGTCAGGGTGGGTCCTCATAGCAGTACAGTATCTTCCCAAAGGGATGGGCCTCTCCCTTGCTCTCACTTGGGCTGCTGTGTTTCTCCAAAGGCTTTCTCGTAACGGAGGCCAGCCTCATGATTCCGGTCATCTAGGAGGGGATCATTAAGTAGGCAACTGGATGGCTCAGTTATCTGACAGTGACGGCAGTGAGTAATTACCTGTTGGTTTGCCTCGGGGTGCACGTGCGTGCACACTCTCCCACGCAAGCCCCATGGATGGAAGGACTCTGAAATTCTGGCTCCTGAATATCTGTAATACTCCAAGTAGTAGCAGGTGGCTCTTCTAGAAAATGGCACCTAACGCTTCTTGCTCAATAGGACTTTTGTCCCCAAGGAGAATAGTCATTACTTTGCCTCGGTTTTTTAGTTTCAATGCACTTTGGTTTGGTGGAGTGTCTTTTATGCTGCACAAACTTTCCTTCCCTTTGAAATCTTTATTTGATCTCTCTGGTACGAGTTGCATCTTAATATGCAAAAAAGCAGCTGTGTTTTTCTTTAAGCAAATGTAAGGAGTGGGGGGAGGAGTGTAAGGAGTGTCGCTGTTTATCCCTCGGACAACCACATTATGGGTAATGCCAAAAAGGGAAAAAAAGGCTTGGGACCCCATAAAATTCCGTAAATCTTTTCAACTCTCTATAAAGCAGATAAGTGCCACCCTTTATACAGCCACCTCCTGCAACTAGCATTTCAGCTGCAGGGGGTGGGGGACCGCCGCCTTTCTTTCCGTTCCCAGGTACAGGCAGAGATGCTCTGTCTTTGCCAGCTTCTGTTTTTCAGGCAGCCACATTCCTAGTCGCTAGAACCTACCTCCATTTCGATTTTGCAGATCATTTTGAGGCTTTTATGCGCCATTAATTGAATTAAATTCTGGCAAGGTTTTGCCATTCTTGGGTCTTCTGTTAACTTCTTTATGTGGGGAGACTGTTGGGGCAAATGTGGGCGACAGTTCTGTCTTCAGCGACAGACCAGAAGAGTAGCATGGGCAGTTCTCCTTAGGAGCAGAGTATGGCCCTGGCCCAGGCAGGCTGTAGCTAACAGCTTCTTGTGGCCTGGAAGGCTTCTGCTCCTGGGCTGCTCAGAGCCATCAGGCAGGCCCCTGTTGTAAAGCAGAAAGCACACAGCAGCCGGGGAAAATCACATTTGGCCCGTAACCACAGGCAGTAAGATGGTGCCGACAAAGCCCTCCTCTCCGAGGTGGGGGGAGCCAAATTATGGAGGTTGGATGAGACATGGTGTCATTAAGGGCTTTCTGGAGCGGGAGAGCAATTAAATTTGGGGCCAAATGAATGAGTATGTTAATATATGGGGAAGATACTCCAGACATGCCCATGCAGGCAATCTAGCGACTATCCTGAATCTTTTTTTAAAACATCTACCTTGAAAAAGGGAGAATGGTGCATCTGACCTCAGATCAGCCTTAAAAACAGTCATAGTGACCACCAGGGCTTAAACATTAATAGGGAGCTGCTCTTTTTCTCCCTATTCTTTTTCTCCAAGAAGTAAAGAAATAGACTGCTAAGCCCAGAGATTTTTGCCAGCTTTGCTTGCCTTTTAGAGGGATGTGGACTGAGTCATAATGGGGGGCATTATCTGGTCTCTTTCTCACTTTCAGAAGCCTTGGATTTTGTATGGTAAAGTGCTCCTTGGAAGGAAGCCAGGCTTCTCGAGAATTTCTGCATCATAAGATACTCAGCCTTACCTGCAGGACCATAGGACAGTGCCCAACCAAGAGGCCCAGCCCAGTGCTACAGCTAGAACGCTGGGGGAGACCAGTGCAAGGGTAGGCAGACAGGCAACAACTGTGACTGGTTGTGGTGGGCTCCCTGCAGCATTTTGTTGGGAAGGATTCTGAGGCTGTGACAAGGCTCAGCCTGGAGTATTAACGATTGATGAGTGATCTCTGTCATTGGCATGAGCATTGAGACAGCTGGCGTCTTTCCTGTGTATTTGCTACCCCTGTGTTAGAAGCATGCATACAAATCTGTTTACCTGATCATCGACAGTGCCTAAGCCAGATAGGAAGGAGCGGGAAAGGAAAAGAAGAAGGGAACAAAGCAGGAGGAAGAAAGTCTGCCTGGTACAATTTTAACATCTTTTCTCTCTTTGCTTTTTCTCTCACTATGGGTTTAGGGAAATCAGGCACCACGGAACAGAACTCTTAGTTTGCTACCCACTGTCCCGGCGTGGTTCCCGGTAGATGAGATGAGTCTGTTTCTTCTCCCTCCCTTCAGGCTGCCTGAGGCCCAATGAAACTGCGACTGACTGGCATTTGCCGGGACCTAAAAAATAATCAGGATACAGCTGTTGGCAAGTGTCCTTATGTGCAGTCACAGCTGCCATTTTCTTTGTAATGAATAAGAGAACATATTATTAACATTCCATTTTGATGAGCATTTGTAATACACACAAAGATACCAACCTTCAGTGCATTTCTGAAATATAGAGTCGAAAGGGCAGAAGCCTTAGTTTACAAATAGGGAAGTAAAGCCTTCAGTCTAAATATTGGCACTTACAGCTTATGTTGGAGATCTAAAACCGGTAAAACAGATGGTGCTTGGTAGAAGTTAATATTATAATTGATTTACTCTCTTGTTGAAAGTTGTAATGAAAGTCCTCAGTGCTTTACTTCAGTATGTGTGGTTGAGATTAAAAAAAAATTACCTCATTAATTTATTCAATTTAGGTAACCAAATCAATTATTCAGACTTTAAGCTGAAGTTATAACTCTGAGCAGTACCAAGATCTTCCTGTTTAAAGACTCTTCAGCCCTGGCTGGTGTGGCTTAGTGGATTGAGTACCAGCCTGCGAACCAAAGGGTTGCCAGTTTGAATTCCTAGGGTAGGGCACCTGTCTGGCTTGCAGGCCAGGTCCCCATTGGGGGTGGGGGGCATGTGAAAGGCAACCATACATTGATGTTTCTCTCCCTCTCTTTCTCTCTCCCTCTCTTTCTCTCTCCCTCTCTTTCTCTCTCCCTCTCTTTCTCTCTCCCTTCCCCTCTCTAAAAATAAATTAAAAAAAAAAAAAAAAAAAAGACTCCAGTCCTGAGACAGGAGGTGCTGGCCGTAATCAGCCCATTTTGGACAGTTTGTGCTGATTAAATTAGGCAGATAAGTCTAAAATTTCTATTTCATGGTATACCATATAGCCACAACCATTACCTACCTCTTACTGTGCTATATGAAATGAAATGATACAACAACACTCCCAATTTTATAAGCGTTTTACATAATAGGTTAGTCATGTGCATATAACTTCTGAGCAGTACTCAGTCCACCTGTGTCTGCTGTGGTTTTATTGTGTGTGAAGCTCCAGGTTCCCATCTGTCTTTCACGAAGACGACTCATTCAGGCACAGGGGAAGCCATCTTGAACTTCTGATCTGGGTTTTCTTTGCATCCAGTGTTACAGAAAAGAGCGTCCTCTCCTGTTCTCCCCGATCCCTGCCTGCAGGGTTCTCACAGCCCGTGCTGCCGTTGCCTGTCTGTTTTATCCCATCTGAAAATGAAATCATTGTTAGTACTCACAGACTTCTCCCGTTCCTGACTGTCCTTTGGTGGTTGGAGTTTTGGGGGTGGGCTAGGGGAATAGATCTCACAGAGTGGAAAAAGTGAAATGTTATCTGACATTTTTAATTAACACGGCACTTCTGGGTCTCCTGCTGAGGACTGCCAGCTTGACTTTACAAAGTGACATTTATGACACTAAAGACATAGCTGAAAACCAGTTTCTGGCCCGTTTGAATACTGGTTTAATGGTAATAGAACTTCAGCTGTGTGGTGTTCATTATTCTTGAAATGTCCAACTTGTTTTAGACAGGATTTTGCCACCATTAAAGCAAATTAAAGCGGTTTGCCATCCTTTCCACTGAGACCCCCCCCCCACCCCAATCGCTTAGTCACAAGTAACAGACCTGCCACCAGCAGTGGGCAAATCTGTGCCAACTGTAATTACTCCAAATACAATTCCATTTGTTCACATGGAGGACTTGCTCCCCGTGAGAACTTGGTTGAAGAAAGAAAAGATGTGTAGGGTTGTGTCAGTTATATGCTCCATGCTGGAGGCATGGTTTTCAACAGGAGTGCAGCTTTGGAATGTCTTCTCCGGAACACATGCAGGGACCTTCTTTTGCCACCTCCTGGGCACTTTGGAGGCACCTTTGAGTTACGGGCACAGTCACCAACCCTCATGTGGATTGTACCCTGAAACATCATTTTCAAGTTTGCTGTTTGAAACCCACTTTGCTTTGGGAATAAGGTAATAACAGTGAGTCAGGTTCCCAGAATTCAACCTACCAAAGTTTATTAGTTGAAATAATAGTAATAAGTAGTAATAATAAAAATAGCAGCAACTGTTGAGTAAAAGCTTACTGTGTTGAAAGCATGAATGTTATCTTGCTAATGTTTACAGCAACCTCAAATGGTGGGAGCTGACGGGAAGGTTGCATCTCAGATGGAACAACTTGCAGCTTCCATAGCAAATGAAGAGTGGAGCCCAGACTCAGACTTACGTGTTTTGGTTGCCAGACCCTATGCTAACGCCCAGAGCACATGACTGGAGTATAAGCAGTGACTGTATTCTTGAACCTAACTGATTTGGTAGAGCTGCCTTATTGGAGACTCGTTCTCGATTCCAGTTCGGATGTTAGGGACATTAGTCTCCCCAACATAGCTTGGCTGCTTTTCCCCACAGGCCCACCTTATCCCTGCCCATCCATACTGGCTCACCCGGTGGCAGTGAGAAGAAGACGGGGCGCCACTGTGGCCCCGCAGGGAGAGGTCTGAGCAGCCTGTGGAGGCTGGCAGATGTTGTGTTCAGCACTGGGACTACTGTGGCAGACCAAACACACATGGGCTCCGCCCTTGTGGGCCGTAGAGTCTAATGGGAGAATGACTGGTCACCCAGGAACTTCACAAGTCCAGTTGTGCTCCAAGTGCTGTCAGGGGCTCTCAGGGCATGTAACGTGGGAGTTGTCTGCGAGGGTCAGCATCCGCGTCTCTGCAGGCCGAGGGCTGAAGGCTGAAACAACAGGCATCAGGGAAACACAGACAAGGGCACTAAAGCAGCAGGACCGGAGTGTGCTGAGATCATGAGAAGGCGTTCAGGTCCTTCAGGGTTCAGAAAGGAATCCTGTGGGCTGGAGGTGGAGGCAGGGGCTGCATCTTGTAGGATGCTGTAGGTCATAGTTAGTATTTTGAATTTCATCCCAAGAGTGGAAGGAAGTCTTTGAAGGGTTAGGGTTGTGACCTTGAAATTGCAAGTTCCATTTAAAGGGTGCATTGCAAGTTGTGTTGATAATGAATTTCGGGAGACACAAGGGTGGAAGGAGAAACCAGACAGAAAATAGAAACCAGGAGACTACTTAGGAGGCTTTGGAAATAGTCCAGGGCCCTGGTTATTGTGGCTCAGGCTAGGATAATGACAGTGGAAATGGGGAGAACTAGGTCAGTTTCAGATCTGTTTTAGAAGTTTAATTGATAAGACTTCATAACAGATTGGATATTGGAATTGAGCAAAGGAAAGTGTCGTGGACAACACCACCCTGGTTTTGGAGGGTCCATTTACTGAGTTGGGAAAGAAGGAACAAAGTGGGGATAAAGGAAGGATTAATAGTTCATTCGATGCCTGCAAAACATTCAGTGTGAATAGCAGTAGGTAGTCACCCTGTAAGAAAACTGGGCTGGAGATAGAAACTTGATAGCTGCCAGCACGCAGTGGCATTTAAAGCCATGAGAATGGTCAAGATAATGGTGGAGAGAGTACAGAGAAAGAAGAGCAGAGAGACCTCTGGGACGTGACCCTGAGGAACTCCCACAGTTAGAGATCGATGAAGATGAGCCAGAGAGCGAGGCAGGAAAGAGCAGAGTGCAGTGGAGAGAAGCCAAGAAACTCCTTTCAAGAAAGAGGACTAATTTACTTGAAAAAGTCTGTGCTGATTTGTTCTCATTACTGGATCTGGCTTCCTGAAGGGGTCTGACTGCAGCAGGTGCCATCTTGTTACATGGTTGAGGGAGAGCAACTTTGGTGTGGAGAAGAGAGAGTAACCAGGCTAAGGAAGTGGAGGCCGTTGTGGGGATAGCATTTGCTGGCTGTCGGAAGGATGATGTTTGCTAGAGCTGTGCTTTCAACAATATGGTAGCCACTAACCACATGGGACAGTTTCGATTGACATTTATTAAAACTGGGCAGAATTTAAATGCATGACTTTTCCTTAGTCCCATTTCCGATGCTCAAAAACAGTGTGTTGGACTGAGTTAGATACAGAACATTTTTGTCATTGCACAAAGTTCTGTTGGATCTCAGTGTTCTAGAGAATGTTGGAGTGACCGTGAACATGACCTGGGAGAGAAGGAGAGCGAAGATACAAGGAGGGATAGATCCCACTAAACAGCAGTGGAGTGGGAAGCGGGGGGCTGGATCCACGTGTAGCGTCAACTTCCTGTTTGAGAGGCACTCTCCCTCCAGGTAGCAACAGAAAAGGTGCAGCTACAGACCGTATCATGGGAAGACGAGGGAGTTACCGCTTGATTTCTGTTTTGCCCATTGAAAAGTAGAAAAATGGCCAAGAGTGGAAGGGTGAGATCTTTGAGGAGGTTGGAGATGGCATGAAACAATCCTTGTGAAGGATTTACCACAGAAGTGTAAAAACAGGATGGGTGGAATTTAGTGTCTGTTATGAACTTACAGTGATTTGAGTTTCCCTGGCTATCTGATTTTTCTCCGGAAACACTCAACTGGAGAGAGCAGGAGTAACGGACATCTGTGAGGCAGGCGGTGGTAGGTTGGGGCTGTGTGCAATGGCTGAGACGAGCGCTGCTGACTTGGGACCCGTAGGGAGAGGTAAAACTAATGGAGCTCAGCGGGGCGGTCCGGCCCAGGACACAAATTGAGGCATGCATTGTTTGGTCCTGCAGTAATACATCATTTCCCTTTATGTGCAGATCACTGAGATTCCACCTCCCAAATTCTCTCGTGTACGAGGCCCATCATAATCATTTGGAGAGTTTGTGTAGTAGTTTGTTTTCTCTATTTCATGGTTGGTCTTGTTAATTTCAGTCTTAGCAGCAGCCTGAATGCTAAGCCAATTTGCTAAATTTTGCCAGTTCTCTGAAAAATTCTTAAATCTATACATAACAAGGGGTTGCGATTATATGATATATTGGAATTCAGTGCCTTCTTGTGGTGTCGGTGCTGACTCCTTTAGTTAATCAGAGCCAGAAAAAGAAGCATGCTAGAATTCTAAATTAAAGAGTAATTAAATAGGTGTTCCATAGACACACACACAATTTAATATCGTTAGACCACCCATATAAACTTATTAGCTATATAATGCATGGGAGTGCATCCCTCATTTATGGGGTATTAAGTAGGGAAACATTAGCTACTGGAATTCATAGTGTACTTATCTTCCAAAAATTGGCAAATAGTATCATGCATGTGACTGGTTAAGCTTAAGAACTAGAGATGAAACTGATTATAAGTTAGTGGCCCATATTCTGAGTCATTAATTTCCCTACCAGTTACCTTGAACATACCCATTTCCCAAATGCAAAGACACTTTCTTCTCATTTCCCGGGACTTCCAGGGGATTAAGAGGTTAATATTTACAATAGTCTCTGAGTTTCAAAGATGCAAGGCACTGTGTACAAAATCACATTGTTTGAACACTTTTTTTTTAAAAAGCCTCTTGGTTCAGACTCTTTGAAATGAATTTGGTTCCTGTGGAAACTTATCACTGCTGTAAATAGTGCCCTTACCCACAAGTGAAAAATAAAATAAAATCAGAGAATGAGTTTATAATTTTACAACAGGGCCTGGGAAGTGGGTGTTAGGAATACGTATGCTGTGCTCTTCAGCTCTTCTGCTGGTTCATGTGAGATTATGTCTGAAAACAACCTTGCAGCTGTCTGTGGCTACCTGTCCTTCACTTGGAGGTCAGCGTAGGTAACAAGTGGTTTAGCAGAGGCTTCAGCTAAACCCTTTCTCCCAGTGCCACAAGTAGAAGCTTGTGAGGAGGCAACGGATCTGAGAGGTATTTTGGAAACAAAAGTAATTACGAGAAGCAGAGAGGGAGGAGGGAGAATCCTGACTGACTCCTAGAAAAGGTTGCATTTCACAGGGTGTGTGTTAAGCAGATCCTGCTGATGAGCTTGAAAAGGAGGCAGCGTTGGGTGAGAGGCTCTTTGGAGGCTAACTGTAATAGAGCAGTCTCTGTGTGAGCTGATGGCTTAGCCCAGGGTAGTGATAGGGGAAACTGAGGAAGGCTGAGAGTAAGCCCTTTCAAAGGAAGAGTTAACACTCTCATTAAGTTTTTGAATATAGAGTATTAAATAAGAAAAAAAGTCAAAATTTAACACATGATATTGAGCTTTTAGTATTTCTGTTGGCAAAAACAGGGGGGAGTGTATCTTATTTGGGTAAGAAAACGGAAATCAGATAAATTGAGCAGATTTAGTTGATGTTTAGTGTAGTGGTCTCAGAGTTAGGAAGGATGGAAGAGGACCTTCAGAGCTAGGCCCTGGCTTCAGGTGGGAAAGATTACTGTGTATTTTATGAAGAACCGAAGCCCAAAGAAACCTAAGATCACACAGCTACTTTCTCATGACAAGTGACTAGAAAACCCAAAGCAATAGACCTCCCTCCATGCCCCCACCCCCTGCAAAGGGGGGAGAGTAACTTCACCAAGAAGTGTAGAACAGCAGTGGGGTGAAGACAGCTTTGGGGATTACTCTTAGTTAAGAGGGGGAGGGAACAATGAAAGAGAGAAGGAACCAACTTCTCAGACAAGAATTTTGTGGATGTAGAAAGTTATAGAATTTTGTGGATGCAGGCTTTTTAAACCTCATCTTACATTTCACTCCCAGTGGTTTGCCCTGTGGCTTAAAATCTTTGGGTGGGTTCTTTGTCCTTCTTCTCACAAGGTTGCTGAGATAGTAAATCAGGGGCGCTTGTGCTGAAGGCTGGCACGTTTGAAGGCATTTTGAATTATCTCCCAATTCATATTTTTGTCTTTCTGTAGAGTTTGCATGTGGGATTTCATATCTGTTGTCTCTGTGTTAAGTTTTCAATCAGTCTTTAATTGTACCACAAACCCATAGAGACAGGTTTTAGTGGCTAAGCATCTTGGCAGAAAGCAAACTTTCTAATAGCAACTTCTCAGAGCATACAAAACATATATAAATAATATGGCATTGGAATCTTTGAAATGAAGTATTTCTTGGTAAGCAACATATGCCCATGATAGAAAATTTAAATATCATATGCAAAAGTAAATCTCAAGTCTCTGACCTCCTATCCAAGTTTCCCCTTGGAAGCAACTATTGTTACCAGTTGTGCATTTTTTAGATATTATTTTATGCATATATGTACTATATGATTTTAAATGGAACCTGAGTACATGATGAGCTTATGCAGAATAAATAATTATAGTTGACCAACATCCATCAACTCCTATTTTTCAAATATATTTTATGTCAGGTTTTCTCCATTTCCCATTAACCATTAATCAGCCATTAATTTTAGCACATGCCTGTTTTGGAGAGCAAGAAGCAGGCTTGCACTGCAAGGTCTAGACACGGGATTAGTGTGAGGACAAGACCTACAGTACATGCATAAATATGCCCCTGCCCTGACTAAGTTGACTTCACACATAAAACATGCGCCGTAATGGGAAGTACAGCTCGGGGGTACAGGACAGTCTCTGTTCCATTGCTTGCCGTGCTGAGCCTCTCCTGTGATAGAATCTCCTACGGTGCCAGTGGTGTCCAACCCGAGGCTCACGGGCTGCATGCGGCCCAGGATGGCTATGAATGGGGCCCAACACAAAATCGTAAATGTACTTAAAACATTATGAGATAGTTTTGTAATTGCATGTCACAATGTATTTAATGTGGGGCCCAAGACAACTCCTCTTCCAGCGTGCCCCAGAGACACCAAAAGCTTGGACAGCCCTGCTGCGCCTTCCCGTGTACCCCTGCGTGCTTGGCCGTTCGGTGTCTCCTGGTCTCCATTCCGGTCTCGGCACTCTGCCACCGGTGCTTGGTACCGGTGAGAAGAGAACCCCTTTATTATTCAGAATTATTCCCAGCACTGACATCTAGCTTCTGAGGTTTCCCACCAGTTTCCTTCCACTCCTCCTGAGCCTCACCAGGCTCCTTTTTTATATGCTTCATAGTGGACTTCCGGCTGTAACCAAGAGGCCCATGTTTCTCCTTAATCACATCATGTCTGCATGCCTTTCTGCTCTTCTTCCCTTTCTTTAAAAGTCTGTTGAAAACTTCTTTTTTCAGCCCTGTCTGGTGCAGCTCAGTGGATTGATCGCAGGACTGCGAACCAGAGTCAGGTCCCATGCCTGGGTTGTGGGCCAGGTCCCCAGTAGGGGGTGTGTGAGAGGCAACCACACAGTGATGTTTCTCTCCCTTTCTTTCTCCCTCCCTTACCGTCTGTCTATAAAAATAAAATCTTTTTAAAAAAATTTTAAAAATAAAACTCCTTTTTTCTCACAACCTTTCCTATTTACTCAACTTCTGAGCACACACTTTATTTTACTGGCTTAACACGAAACGCATTTATTGTCTCACAGTTTCTGTAGGTCTTATGTCCAGATGGGCTTCACCAGGTTCTCTGCTTTCAGGGTCTCACAAAGCTAAAATCAAGGGGCAGCCAGCTTGGGTTCTTATCCGGAGGTACTGAGGGAGAATTTGCTTCCAGGCCCATTCAGGCTGTGGGCAGAATTCGGTTCCTTCTCCTGCAGTTGAGGACTGACTGGTGCCCCTGAGTCTTTGGTGGTGGTCAGCCGGGGCCTTGCCCGGTTTTTAGAGACCACCCACTTCATTGTGAGCTCACTTTACGGGAAGGCCTTCGTCGGACTGTAGAACGTGTCCATGTTGAACATGGTTTGGCTTTCTTACCCGTCACTGCCTGTAGCTCCAGCCTTTTCTTCCCTCTTCTTCCACTGCTTTTGCTTCTTCCACTTTTCTATCTGAAGTGCTTTTCCATCCCACCTCTAACTGCTGAACCCATTCTTTAAGACCCAACTGTGGTTCTTTCCTCTCATCTCAGACCTTTTCCAGTCATCTCCAGCCAGATTTAATTTTCCACTTTGTATTTTTCTCACAGCCCATTAGGCACCACTGAAGCAGCTCTCGGGGATGGTTCTCCCTCCCTCTCTCCCACGCACACCCGCAAGCGCGCACAGCCTGGCATGCGAGAGGCCCTCAGTGAGAGGGGTATGGGGCTGACCTGACCCCCACCTCCCTTTCCTTACAGCCCACTTTCTCGTTTTCCACTTTCCTGCCGTTTCGCTTCCACTTTATGCACTGTGCTGAAGTTGCTTCTCCAAACTGCTAGGGGTCAAATTCCATGATCTTTTATCAGTCTTTATTCTTTTTGATGGTCTTCTCCTCCATGAAACTCCAATTTCCCAGCCTTGGGAGGCTGCACGATACTGGTTCTTCCCGCTGCCCGCAGTTCTCTGAGACTGGCCCATCCTCCTTCCCTGTCGCTCTGCCACACGAGCCTGGCCCCGGGGCCCAGGCGCCCTTCCTGCCTTCTGTCTCCGCACTGCCCTCTGGGGCCTGCAGGGGATTTGCCCCCACGTGAGCTCCAGCTCCACACTCTAGACCAAGGTGGGTCGTTTCCACCTGGGCTTCCTGAAATCACTTGAGCACTTTCATTCTTAAAACGCCCTGGCAGGCCTCACCCACGAGTGTATCACCCAATCTTCCCTCCTCTTCATCTCCAAGTCCTGTCCGTCCCCGCACCCTTCTGTTCTTGCTTTGCAGCACCTTCTCCCTGGCCTGTGTCTGCAGCTGGGAGCCGCTGCACTGGCCTCCCAGCCTGCAGCTCCCACTTCGGCCCACCTGGTGTGCTCACTTCAGACGTCTCTGTAACTTCACTCTCGTTCGGACAGGCTGGTGGCCTGGCATCGCCTGTGGAGTATGCTCTGAGGGTGCCGTCTCCACAACCCGAGTCCCCTGAACACGACCAGCTCGGAGTGACCTGGGCCTCAGCTCACAAAGACCCTCCCAAACACCCTCTGTCTCTCACACCCACCCTTCATTTCAGGACCTTTTAAAATCTCTCCTTTTTTCATGGACTCGCCAGGCTACCCTGACTAGAAGTGATCGCCCCTCCACAGAACAGCGCACTTGCTACTATGCTTTCCTTGACACCTCTATTGCCTGTGTGACCCACGATCTCCACAAGTGTGTGCCTTTCACGAGTGTTTGTCTCCCTCCTTTGTTTCTAGACACCCTTTACCACCCTTCACAGCATGTACGCAGTGGCTACCGCCATGAAACCTGTGCAGCGTTTTCCTGGCCGGCAGCCCAACATCCCTGGAAGTTTGTTGGCCTGGCCTATCGCACGCATTTTGGGATTTCTCTCTTTGAGCAGCAGTGTCTAAGCATTCTCCCCTGCAAGTCATCCAAGAGATGAAAAAACGAAAGACTTAATTACCTCTACTCTTCTTCCCCGCTGCTGCTCCCTCCACTTTCGTTTTTAGCACCGTGACACCGAGAGGACAAATCAGTGTGCGTAATTTCCCCTTCCCTTGTCACTAAAATAAATACATTTGCAGTTATTTCAGTGAAGGGAGCCAGACACAGCCCTTCCTGACTGTATCCGGTGTTTGGATCTTGCTTTCAAATGCAGGAGAAAAAAGAGAATCACCTAAAGGAATGTAACCCGTTCTCTCACTGCAGACTTGTGCTTGGTCTTAACCTAGTTTTTGAGGATGTGTCACAGTCCTCATTGAGATAGGTGACAGTTTTGAGACTTTTTTAAACTGAGCTGTTCTCGACCTATCTTAGTATGAAAAGTGCTCTCTCAGGAGAGGAAGGGGGCCTGGAATGTGTTTTATGCTTGGGCAACTCAAATAGAGTTTCACCAGCCTTCACCCCCAACTCACCCCTCAGCTGAGAAAGAGCAGAAAATCCCAAAGGGTAATTCTTTATGAAAAAGTATAAGCACCTTAAAAATGGGAGCTTCACAAGAATGTGCCTGCTCCACCAACTTTGCACAGGCTGCTGGTACCATTCTGCTTAACTGGAAGATTCTGTGATTCTCCGCTATTAGCAGCAGTTAGATTTCATTGATGAAAATGGTATACGGTGGCCTGTGGAATAAATATTTCTCCAGACGTGGAAGAGTTCTCTCTGGGAGGTTGTGTTCAGTGTTGAATTTGCTGGGAAGGTCTTGGGTTCATTGCAGACCTCTGTCAGACAGACCTGCTCAATTGCCAGGACTGGGCCACCGGCTTCTTGGCTGAACTGGGGTCAACCTCATTGGCTGCTTCCATGCTTCCTCTTTGAACTTGAGGACTTTCTGCGGGAAGAATGTGTGATGAAGAAGTAACACCCCTTCCAGAACTTGGGATTAAAGGTAATCTTTGGAAATAAATGCCACGCTTTGCTTTTGCTTCCTGGCCTGGTCTCCCCTGTCCCTTGTCCTTCCTGGTGGGTTGGTTGGGCTGCTAGCCAGACTTGTCTTCTGCCGAACTCGCCTGGCCGCCTGTGCCTTCCCCTCGCCTCCAGCATTCCCATCTGGTCCCAGTGCCTCCTGTCCCCCTCCTGCCTCCACGTCTGGGCCTTGATCCAGGACCAGGTTACCCAGCTTTCTCCCCCTCGACCATAACAAGTAATAAAGCGAAAGAGTAGTCTACAAAAGGCACTTCTAATGGGGGAAAACAATGAAGGCTTAATGTAATTTGGGCATCACCTGTGGAAAGTGAGCACCAGTGCCTTCCTATCAGGACGTAAGCAGTGGGGAGATTCTCTCCACACTTGTTTGTTGTTTGTAAGTGAACTGGGCCTCTGGGCTCTGCTTAGTTCCTTGTGGATCCCCATTTGACTTAAGGAGTTGCTCCCACTTCTCCAAACCAGGTGTCCTGAGCACAAACACTGAACTTTTCTCCAAGGGAAAGCGGAAGGGTTCAAAAGGCTTGGAGTCATCAGGGCATGGGTCTGGTCACATCCCCAAGGTCAGAGGAGGTCTCTCCTTTCTGTCTCCGAGTCTGTCTTTATAGTTCAGTTACTTCAAGAAAATCTTGGGGCTGGTGTTCGCTTTCAGTTCTTTAGTGATGGAAGTCCTCTTATCTGGGACACTGTATATTCGGGCTCTGTCACATCCAGCACCAGCTCTCTGGGTTCCCTTAGCACTGTGTGTACAACTTCGTCACCCCTCGATCTCATCAGAGGCCTGTGCACGTCTCTGTTCCCCAATCAGATGGCCTTCACTGAAGGAAAGGACCGCATTGTGTTCAGCGCCTGTCATAGTGGGTGACCTGTGATGAACGCGTCATGTCTGTGGCTTAGTAACACATGTTGTGTGAGGGACTGAATGGATGAAAGCATGAGTGAACCAGCCAGCACTCCTGTTTTCCATCCTTAGACCAGTTTCAGTCAACATCCCAAAGTATCAGGATACGAAAAGTGGAACTAACTCCCAGAGCCTGGGGTAAAAGAATTTCATTTCGGTCAGCAGAAGTCCAGTAGGTTATATAGAGGCACAGATTTAAAGTAAAATCCAAGGGCGATATGTGGCGTATGCTCAAGGTTACCATGTTCAAAGTTGCCTAATTAAATGGTTACTTCACGAAATCAGGTGAGAATAAACGCTATGCTTTCCTTTAACAGTAATAATTATGATGATGCTTTTCTTGGCCTTGAAGCCTTACTGAGATATTTCAACAAGTGATGTGGTGTGAAGATCACTTGGCGCCCTTCACACTTCTGTGTGCACGTCGGAGATGCGCTTGTGACGTTGGCCCCAGGCATCTCCTCACCCTGCGGCTTGTAGGTCTGCCGGAGGGACAGAGACGACACTTCCCTAGATCTTTCAGTTCGTGAAACCAGGGGCCACATCTGTGAACTGTGCGGCTGTGTGCCGGGCACAGCTGGTGCGAAGAGCTGCATTGTCAGCCCCTCACGCCCGTACTCACTGCGGCGTTATTACCTGACATTTATTTACTCGGCGGTAACAACATCGCAGGCGTCGCGAAGAAAGCGGAGAGGGAAGGGTGGCTATGCCTCTGTAGACGAAGGCTCGCTCAGACTGAGTGCGGTGCGTGAGCGCTAGAACCGCACCTAATGAGACGGCTGTGTGTGAGCTTGAAAAACGACCTCTCCTGAGCGCTTGGTCGTCCTAATGTAAGTGTGATCTGGAGGTTGATTTTTGTGGTCCTCCGAGGCTGAGATGATGTTGACATCAGTTACGTTCTGTGTCCCCAAGCTCTGTATAATGATTGCCTCTTTTTCCAGATGTCTTTTATGTTGGTAAGAATTATTGTATCTCACTTTTTAGAGATAAAAAACCTTGTAACACGTAGGCCATATGTGTCAAGGAAACCATGATATGGTGGAAAATAAAAATCAGCCAACTGATTTTTTTCTGCCTCATTCCAGATGCCTGACTTCACGTATGTTTTCAACTGAGTAAATATTTCTTGTCAAATTATTACTTGGAAAAATTTTCTGGAAAATTTTTTTTTACTAACACTGAGTTGAATTCAACCTCTCTAAGTCACCAGATTTTAAGAAATTATTCCTAAAACAAAAAAGAGCGAGGGCCCTGGTCTTTGGAGATACAGCAGAGGATGGCCCTGCTCCTTTCACAGCCAGACCCGTGGCAGGCCGAGCCCACCTGGCAGGCCGAGCCCACCTGGCAGGGCGCCACCCAGGGTGTGGGGAGCTTGGCAAGAGGCCATGAGGTTCTCCGTGTGGAGGAGAGTAAGAGTCGCCAGCTCAGGAAGAGAAGCCAGACACTGGGGTGCCCCGGGGTGCTGGAGCGAAGAGCCAGCCAGCCCCCCCCAGCCTTCGTGTGGTCACACATTACTGAGTTCCCACACCCCCCAAGTTTGCCCTAACTGCCCTCATCATTTCTAAGTACCCGATATTACCGAATAAAGAAGAAAAATATGTTTCATAATTGGGAAGATTTCCATTCGCCTTGTACTCTGGTGTGTTTCACTCACATTCCTAGCGTGTGCGAGGCCTGGTGGTGTGAGGACAGTGCAGCGCCTCATCATCCATTTCCTCCGAGGCAGGTGGCCAGGAGCCCTGTCTGGGCCTTTTCCTGGTGGTAGCACTTCTGTCGCAGGACCCCGAAAACCGGAGGAAGACTGGCAGTGCTTTGCCCTCCTTCCTTGTAGGTCACCCTCCTCCTGGAGATCCAGATGATTGGGCTGTGGTTCTGCATCTTTTTCCAAAGAAAACAGTGGATTAAAATATTAAATACTAAAATGCTGATTTAGATAGTGCTCTTGGAAGCCTTGGGTTTGTGGGATAGAATTCTGTGTGCTCTGCTGCGTCTCCGGCCAAAGCTGACCTCGCCTTTGACCACCCCCAGGTTGGCTCTGTTGGGTGTGTGGTACGACACTCGTTGTGGGTGACCGTCCGCGGCCAGCCCCGTTGGCTCGTTGGACTGACGGCTGGACCAGGTGCGGTCAAAGTAGTGTTCCCTCCTCCGGCGGGGGTTCAGATGGCGCACAGCATCCCTGCCGGCAGCATTGTTGTAGCAAATAAATGTAAAAAAGCCATCTGGTTTTATTTTTTTAAGATTTGATAGCAAAGTAGATATGAAAACAAATTGAAACGGAAAACAGACAGTTGACCTCTAAAGTGTTTTTGTAGGTATTCGATGACAGCTCAGATAGACACACCATCAGTAAAGATGGTCATCTGTTGTGAAGAATGCCAGAGAAGCCTGGAATTGGGTCCTTTTTCAGATCTTGATTTGTTGAAGAGACTTTACATTTTATTCTGAGAACTAGTATTAGAATATTGTCATTTAAGGTAAAATTTAAAATGAAAAATTTTAATAGAAAACAATTTATTTGAGAAATACTTCCTTTATAATGCATTTTCTAATAGCTGTATCACAATGGTAAGAGAAATGGGTGAATTATTATATATTGTTAATTACTGGCACTGTGTTCAGTACAGTCAGTTTGTGTTGTAAAAGGAAAGCAGAAATCCTGACTACTGGACTTCATATCTAACGAACCCTTTAGTACAGAGTAAAACTGGAGGCTCTGCATTGTGCCAACAGAATCGGAGCTAAAGATTTCACTCAGCGTGGCTATGTTGTATGCCTGCTTTTAATGTGGCAGATGTTCTGTGAGACCACCAGATCCCATGAAGGATACATTGTCACAACCTGTTGAAAATCAGAATTCTCCTTTTAGTTCCAGCCATTCTCATATCCATCCATCTGTTCATCCATCTGTTTGTCTATCCATCCTTCCATCTGTCCATCCATCCATCCATCCATCCATTTTATCCATCCATCCTCCCCTCCCTCCCTTTCTGTCCCCTCTCTCCCTCCCTCTCTCCCTCCCTTTCTCCCCTCACTCAGGGTACTTACTGGTGCAAATAAGGGAAAGGATCTTTTTTATGCACCTGTGCTGGTGGTGAATGACTTCTGTGTTCCCAAGAGCTTCGGGAGCTGTGGCTGCTAGCTGTCCTCACATGGTTTCCGTAGCCTGCTGAGTGGAGAGTGGTGTAAGGATAGCTGTCTCCATATTTTTCTTTCTCTGACGTTACCTTATTCTTGCCATTTATACTGGTCGAACTAAAAAGATAGGTAGGTAGTTCCCTTGAAATACAAAGCTCAGGTTCACATTAAAGAAGTTTCTGGAACAATAGTAGGAGAGGCAGCAGCGAAACCCACAGCTCTGAAACACGTCTCGAGTGTGAATGTGTTTCAGAGGCTTAGGAGGGGGGCTCCAAATACTGCTACTCTCAGCTGCATTTTTACAAAAATGTTCCCATTTCTCTTTGACCAATTAATTCAACTTATAGGAAACTGTTCCATGAAAATAATCAGAAACAGTAGTGATAATTTATGTTTATCACCATGGTATGTTAAGCACTGAAAAATTAGAAACAGTCTGGATGTGTATCTTTATTCTTTCTCTGGAGTTTTTACAATGTACCTGCCAGTGAGTGTCATGAGAAAAATACTTGGATATATTTTACTGCCTGCCTTTTCAGTGAATATTAGTATTAATATTGTTTTTATTACATTGATACTGTAACAAAATGGTATTATAATCACATGTGATAGGATCCATCTAAAGCCCCCAATAATTTCAAAGCGCCATTAAACTGGATTTTTTCATAATTGTTTTTGATCAATATATTTTTCCAAGTGTCGATTTTGCTTCACCAATTCCTTTTTGCTAAGTGTGCTTTTGGATAACTATTCTGTCTCTCACTTTTTTTAAATTATTGTTCCAAATTCTCCAAATTTATATTTTATCTTTCCCTTAACATTTGTCCTTCACTATTTTGTTTTAAATCTTATTTCCATGCAAAGTAATTAAATTGTTTAAATGTCTCTTGCAGCTAAGATTTAATTTACCCTCTTAGGTATCTTGCCTTTGTTCCCTTTGCCTCATCACAGCTTCTTCCATCAGCAGGAATGGAGGCAGTCAATAAAAATCAGTTGCCGACACAAGGCCTGTACGGAGGGTTTACCATAACGCGTATTGGAAGTGTCTTCGGAGCCTTTTTCCTGAATGGAAGGTGCCACGGCTTGTGTTTTATGGCTTTCTGATGTTAGCCCGTAATCTCATTGAGCGTTTTCCCAAAGTGAAAACAGTGCATTAGGATGGCATAACAAGCAGTGCAGGTCGACACGGAGGCAGGGCCTGGCCCCGCCAGAGCAGTCAGAGGACAGTGTGCCGGGGTCTGTCCGCGCCAGGAACGGGGTGGCCGTGATGCCGGTCTCCACCTCTCTTCTTACACCTTTCTGCCGCCTAATAATCCTCAGTACAGGTTGAAATGTGGCAGAAGGAATTTCAGGCGTGTGTGTGCACCCCTGCACGCGCATACACACACCAAACTGCTGGGTGGGAAATCAAGGGCCCTAGGAGTGAGGAGTATTGATTCGTGGTGGTAAAAGCACATTTTGACACATTTCAAAGCATAAGTAAGTCATGGACTTTTAACTTGCATGATTAGTAGCTCAATTCGGGGTAAATACTTAAATGCAACTTAAATGACCTCTTTCCATGGAGTTCATGGTACTATATGAATTACATTGGGAATAGTCTTTTCTTCCGCTTGTGTTTTTTTCTGTGTGAATGGGGAAGGGCCACATACCTGGTCAGGGCTGTCTTCGTCTCCTCTCCTCATCCTCCATTTTAACGCTAAGGTACATCGGACAGGCTCAGGTCCTCACCTGTAGGCTAGACTATAACCCGCTCTCCCATGAACTAACACAGGCATCGGTCCCGTGTGTGCCGAGTTTGGTTGGCCTAGTGCTACATCGTACCTTAGCATTGACTTAGGTGCGCGTCCTGCTGCGGACTCTTGGAAGCACAGCCGACTCCTCTTAGATGCCGATGTTCATGGTAAAGGGTTAAAGAAATTGTTGTCCAGAAAAACGCACCGACATCTGAATGGAGAAATCTTAAAAAGAATCGAAACTCCTGGGATTGGATTTCAAGTCTGGTCTTAGGTATTTATTTGGCAGAGCAGTAAAGTAATGAATAAAAAAAGTGAAAGCAATGTTATGTAAAATTTGTGGGATTATTTTTTCCCTGTATGTCTACTTTCTTTAGAGGGTAGTAAGAAATAAATTCCCTTAGGGACCAGTAACGTGGTTTGCATTTCAGTTTTCTATTCTAGCAAAATATATATTAGCTTAGTGTGTCAGATAAAAATAATGAGGAGACAAATCGTCACCCAGGGGTCTCCTTATTGATGAGAAATAGTCCTCCTGTGTTCTCCAGGGTTTTTTAAAAATCCATTAAATTTAAAGTAATGCTATTTCAAGATTACTATGGCAATAACAAAATTTAAATTTCAAAAAAAGAACTGATATGAGGGGCTGGAAGCCTTTTGTATTGAGCAAAACTAATTTGAAAAATATATGAATTCCTAGATTAAAAGTGATAATATTATGTATTTTCCCTGTGTGCTTAGTCCTTATAATCAAAGTTCCTCTACCATCCTAAGGATGTTTCATTTTTGTTGGTATAATTTACTTGGTTTATTTTATTATCTTTTTAAGTCTCTATTACAAGCTTTTTTGGAAGCACTTAAGTTCGCTACTTCATATTCACTGAAAGCGATCTAACTAAAATTTGAGGTTTGTAAGTATAATTTGTAAAATTTGAGCCCAGGGAATTTTAAAAAGTTTTTCCCTCTACCCATTTGTATTCTCAACAACTGATTGCATGACTTCTGTAAGAGGTATTCTTGTCAGTAGCTGGGGTCACAAAGAAAATAAGGCACGGGCCTTGGGCTCTGCATTCTACTAAATGCATCTCGTAAGTGCACTGTAGTGTATATGAGCTACAGTGTCATCAGTGATACGTGCGTGTGAAAGAAGTTAACAAGGGCAGCGGGACCAGCCACCGTGAGAATGAGAGACTCCACCGTGGATAGGGAGAGCGAGTGGAGGGGGTACAGAGAAGGTCATACTTCCGTGCTTAGTTCAGCTATTGAAAGGCAAGTAGGTATTTTCCAGATGTACAGGAGTTGATAACAGGTGGGAGTTTGGGCTCCACTCTCAAAATCAGTGCCGCGTGAGCAGAGATGTGAAGGGGCACGTCGCAGCCGAACCCTGAAAGTGTCTGGTCAGCCTGTAGCAGTGTGGGGGGTTGTGGCTACAGAGGAGGCAGGGACCTGATGGAGAGAAGACCTGCCCGTTGACCTTGTATTCTATTTGGAAAGCAGTGGGGAGAGGTACGGTCTCAGATTTGCGTAGTAGAACCCTATGGAAGAAACCTCTTCTGGAAGAAACCTCTTCTGGAAGGCAGGAGCAGAAGGCGAAAGGTGAGAGGCAGGAAGGGCAGTCGGAGGCGCCTGAACCTAGGATGTGAACGTAAGGACAGGGGACATGGAGAAAGAGGGCCAGAATGTGGGACTTGGAACGTTGTGACCCGCTGGACTTGGGGATGGAGAGGGAAGCTCGGGCTCCCAGGCTTCCGGTTGGGCTGGCTGGGCCGAGGAATATTAGCGCCATTCCCCTGTGGCAGGTTTCGGCCTGGGCTGGGAATGCTTTAGTGTCCAGACAGGTGGTGTCAGCTCGTGAAACTCGTCTGTGGATGCCGTTTACCTTGTATATCTTTCTTTCATGGTTGAAGAAAATTGTTCCTTTTGAACTCTTCCCCCACATTTGAAACATTGGCCTTATTTAATGTTTTATATATTCTTCGGCCCTGATCTTCGTTCTGATTGAAGACCGCTTGTCTCAGTGACCCTGTGTTTGTTTTCAGGCGGTATGAGGCCCACCCAGTTTGTGCAGACCTGCAGGCCAAGATCCTCCAGTGCTACCGCCAGAATGCCCAGCAGACCCTCAGCTGCTCTGCGCTGGCCGACCAGTACATGCGCTGCGTCAACCAGGCCAAGCAGGTGGGTATGCAGGCTGCGCGTGGGCCGAGCCAGCTCAGGCACCAGGGAGAGCAAGCCCGACATCATGGGACAGCAGTGGTGACCCAGTGGGCCAATGTGTGTGGAACAAGCTTTATAGACCAAACTCGTCCTCCTCATCCAGACTTGCTGTAACAGGCTGGCTGGGTTATCATCAACTTCCGTCCAGAAGGTTGTAAGGAGAGCCTATGTTCTCCTTGTGTTCAACTCCTCACTTGCAGAAGGAAAACAAAAAGAGATTCTTAGCAAACTAATACTTTTCCACGTTGTTCCGAGCTTTTGTCCTCTACTCTGTAATTGTGTCCTCAAGGTCATTGCTCCCTATTTCTGGACCAATACTCAAAGCCAGCAAAGAAGAAAGATGCAAGTTAAGGGCTCAACGGCTTCAAGTCCATAAGCCGCAAAAGTCTATGCTGAGAGCCTGGTTTTAAACAACTAAAACAAAAACCTGCCTTTCGATTTTCTACCAGCTGGTAGAGTCCAGTCACTTGAGCTGCAAAAGGGAGGCCAGAAACAGGACTTGGGAAATCGTCTCAGTTGCTTTTTTATACCATAGGCACGTTCTCCTCTGGACCTTCATTATCAGAGTAATATGATGTTCACAGGACATGTATTTTCTCTCATTTATGTACTTAAGAAAGCTAATGATCAACTGTGAAGCAAGTTACCAATTCTGCCAGGTCACATAATGCCTACCGTTTAGCTGATTTAACAGTTGGATGTAGGTTGTTCTGAGAAACGGAAATTGTTGGAAACCTTGATTCTTTCTGCTGCTCAGCTCTCCAGAGTTGACCTTGTGGCCTGACTAAATCAGTGTTTGAGTTACACAGCATGGCTTTCTGCAGTCTAATTGTTGAGTTACGACAATACCACTTAGTGGAAGTTCTGCCACCCTCTGTGATGGGAGGGCGGGCATTGTCTGCGCGGCCGGTCACTAAGGGCCGGGTCAGCAGAAACAGCGTACAGTAAGCAGTCCTCCTTATCCACAGTTCCACCCCCCGCAGCGTCAGTCACCAGAATCAGCCACGGCCTGAGAACTACAAGATGGAAAATCCTGGAAGTACACAATTCTTCAGTTTTAAATTGCAGGCTGTTCTGCATAGTGTGATGAAGCCTTGGGCGGTCTCACGCCACCCTTCCTGGGATGTGAATCGTCCCTCTGTCCAGTGCATTCACGCCGCACATACAGCACAGTGAGGTGTTTTGAGAGACAGGCAGACAGACAGACCAAGACCACATTCATAATACCTTTTATTACACTATAGTGCTGTACTTACCCTATTTTATTATGGTTATTGTTAACCTTACTTTAATTTATAAATTAAATGTTCATAGGTATGGAAGTACATATAGGGAAAAACAGCGTATAGGGGTTCAGTACTGTCTGTGGCTTCAGGCATCCACCCGGGATATTGAAAGAAGCCCCCTGCAGATAAGGGGAGACTGCTGTAATCAAAATTTATTAAAAACCTATGTTGTCTTTAAAAGCCTAATAGCTTGAGGCTTTTTTCTGTTTCTTGCTTGTAGTGGCACTTGTGTAACTCTTACTGGTATGCTAGGGATTCTTTTCTTTAAAGGCCTTTAGTAGGAGTAATGCTGATATTGTTGTTAGTACATTTTATTTGCAAAAGCGGCTTCTGATATGCTCTTAACAAGCCCCGGCATTCAATGTTAATGAATGGAAGCCTTTGGGACCTGTAAGTTGATGCATGGATTTTTCTAACTTGATACGAGTGCCAGATTGAGGTGGAGGTGGGTAGCCAGTGTAAACGATGGCTGTGACAGAGTGTATCCTTCAGTGCTGGTACCTCGCTTGGGTGCCCGTTCCCCAGTGTGGTTTGTAACAGTCCTGAGGGGCAGCTGCAAGGGCATCCGGAGTATTGACTCCTTCCTGTCTGAGTTCTGTTGAATCACCTACACATAGCCCCATGAGGTCAGTGACATACATTTATAGAATAAAAGTTAACTTGTGGCAAAATCAAGCATGCCATGTGGTGCAATTGAGAGTGCAAATTGGGCAGATCTGAGTGTGTATCCAAGCTGTGTCTTCTACTAGCTCTCTGACCTTGGGCCTTGACTTTTCTCACTTGTGAATTGGGGTAATGTTATCTCCAGTGCTGTTGTGAGGATTACATTCATAGAAAGTATTCAGTAAGTCTTTTTTTTCCTTAGCTGTGTATTTCATGCTGAAACCAACTAAATGGATTAGACAAAAGTATCAGATTATTACTAGTGATTACTCACCATTCAAAAAAAAAAAAAACCTTCTTTCCCCTTACCCAATCTGCAGTACAATTTAATACTATTTGCAGCAAATATGTTTCAGGTACCTATTGTTTTGACAACTCTCACATTCAATCAAGTATCAGGGACCGTATAACACCGGTAATATTAAAAAGATGTATGTCCACAAAACATTTTTATCCTAAAATGGGCAATAGTGAGATGGGCAAGAACCAAGAAACATTACTATCTTGCATTTCTTTCTATAGCACTTTAGATTTCAAGGTGAGTTCACATCTCTTCCCTTACTTGCTTTTTATGACACCCTGAGATGTAAATAGAGATAGTTTTGTTCTCATCACTTTACAGTTGGGAGAACTGAAAACCAGGGAAGTCATGATGGAAAATTTAACAACTGAACCAAGATATCCCTTGCTGTAAAAACAAAAAATTTAAAAAGAGTGTTAGGTTTTTGAGCTGGGTGTGTGAAGGCACATCTGTTATCCGTGAATATAGAAATTAGGCCGTGAGGGAAAATGTGTGTGGTCATCATGACTCGAAGGGAACAAGCATGAAGGTCAAGTTAAGTGACACCATAGGCTGATGGGAGCCAACGGGGAAGTGGGGCGGCTCCACGCGACCCCATTTTAGGGCCTCACCAAAATGGCCACAGGGTCATATCAGTATTCCATGTGCAGTTACTGTTCCTCGAATACCGCATTTTCCTTTTTCTCCTCGTGCAGTTCATCTGAACGCGTGTGCCCAGCTCTCCCTGTTGTTAGAAGAGGCTTTGGCGGTGTAAGAGGGCCTGGTCCTCCGTTGCAGTAGTGCCTGGCTGGCCTAACCCCTTCTTCGGTTTCCTTGTTAAATCCAAAGAACAAGTTGGACGTGCTGACCCAGAAAACACTAAACACGACAACAGCCCTTTAGGTTGCATTGTCCATTTCCGGCATAGTACGTGAGCTTTCCCCTTGGAATAATTCCAACAGCCACGTCCACTCCACTTTTAAATGACTCATAAATTGGGCTTTCACTGGTTCCCTTGGGGCATTGTTCTGTAGACTAATAGATTTTAATGATAGGAAGATTTCCGGATATTCCTCAGCCTTACTTTTCCTTTCTTATTCATCCACTTATTCACATCAATCTTTCTTCAGCTATTCTTAAACAATTCCTCGTGGGTTGACATGAGACATTTAGACTGTTACTTCCAGTATATTAAAGTTATGTGTTCTTCACAGGTGTAAAGACATATTAAATTGCTATACTTGTTATGTCTAAGACTTAAAAGCTACTGGCTAGCTAGATGAGATACCACAGTTTAAAATGTAGGAGGATAGTAATTGATAGGCTTCTGTGTCGTCTTATTTCTCATATCTTCTTTGCCTCATAGCTTTCTAAAAACTCTCCAAGATTGAATTGTGTGTTTCCACCTTTAAAACCGATTCCCATTCAGTCGTGATTCACAGGAGTCTATGGAGGGGGAGGTGGGAAGCAAATAGTAACTGCCCAGCAGTGGGACAAAATGTGCCCACGCTCTATTGGTGAGAGGGGCGGAGTACAGAAAGGGCTTGCTCCCAGATCCGTGTTGCTGTGCTCCTTGAGACTCCCCACCATCCCTCAAGGTACTTGTGGAATCCAGCTGCTTTCCGGGTAGTGACTCCGAGCATTCCAGCTCTTTCCTCGCCCTGCTGCCGTTGACACAAAGGGTCAGAAGCGGCCAGGCTCGGGGGAGCAGTCTGAGTTCACTCCAGGGCAGAGTTCATGCGAAATGCTGTAGCCAACATCTAGGCATGGTGACCTGGGCATCGGTTCCCTCCTGGGGAAATGAAGGTCTGGGCAAGGTGATGCAGGAGGGCCTGCCAGCTGTTACTCCAGGGCTGATCCTGCATCCCTGTAGACCCTATAGGAGGACGAGAGGCGGTGCCCACAAGCACACATGTTCCTGAGCACATTCAGAGTAAGAGCTGTGGGCCTTGGGTTCAGACTGCACCCCTTCTCCCGGGACCTCCAGCATTTGTGCCTCTGTCTCTTCGATGTTGCCGCCAGCCTTAAACTTTCACTCTGGAAGAACAACTGCGTTTCTGATCACTCTGTGTGTCGTCTGGCCTCCCACAGCTTCCTATCCTTTCCTTGAAATGTGTATGCCTGTCAGCCCCAGGGAAGCCAAGGTGACGACTGGTGAAAGCAGTTTCCAAGTTTCCTTGAAGTCAGCGAAGTGGAAAAGGCTGTGTCTCAGTGCAGCCCAGCGGAACGTAGGCTGCGGCTGATAAAGCGCATTAGAACATGCAGGCCGAGTAACACCGGGCGGTGAGGGACTGTGAAGTCGAGCAGAAGAGCTGAAGGAAGACCAAGAGTAAAGCTGGACCCCGGACACGCCCAGAAGACCGAGGCCAGGTGGAGCCCAGGGTCAGATGGCAGAAGCCAGTCAGGAGTCGCCAAACTGCAGTGGAGGTTGAAACCGACAAGTGGGCAGTAGTTCCAGAGCCCAGCAAGCAGCTCACTAAAGGAGCACCCACGTGAGGGACTCGTATAAATGGGGAGAGCCCCTCTCGGGCCTGTCTGCTTCCTGCTGACCTCTGTGAGGAGATTGAAAAGTCGCCTGCAGCAGTGAGGAAGGCGGGTGGAGACCCTGGCGAGTGAGGCTAGTGCCCCTCCAGGCCACGGTTGGTCTGCCCCGGAGCAGGAGACCTGGAGCTCCGTGCAAGTGGGGAGTTCGCTGTGGCGGAACGTGTCTGCTCCCTTGAAGACAGTGGGTTTTCTCTCTCCTGTAACTTGGGTTTGTGGCAGACTAGGGCTCAAACACGCCCCCATTATTTGAGTGTGAAGAGGGCCTGAAAACACAGTAGTATCTGTCTCTTTAGAAATCCAAATTCTTGAAGAAAAACCTAGTGCTAGAGCAAGCCGAATTTTATCATCATTTTCAGACAAACTATAAATTACATGCGAATGATTTCATGGACTGTAGGCTGGATAGGCCTTAGATCACGTAACCTGATCGCCATCCTTCCTCTCGGAAGAATCCACACCAGAGAGTCCCATCGCTCCATGGTGGGGCCAGTCCAGACTGGAACAGCTCGCAGCTGTGCCAGAGCCGGTGCGCTCCTCCCTGTCGTGTAGGGTCTCAAGCGCAGGTGAGCGGCAGAATCACCTGGGGAGTTCCTTTAAAACGCACCGGCCTGGCCCCGTGCCTGGCAGTTCTGACTCAGAAGGGCTGAGATGGCCCTGGACGAGGAACTGTGAACAGGTTCCCCAGGCAACCATACACGGAGCGCTACAGCCCACTGGCCTGGACTGCGCTCGAGGGGAGCCCTGCAGAGGCCCCCCCCATGCTGTTTCCCCTCATGCAGGGGGAACCCTACTGGTCACTGCCTGCTGGGTCTGAGCCATTTGGCACAGGTCTGATCAGACCAGTCCTAGGGAGGAGTTCCCAGTTCAGCCTCTGGAACAGATAAGACGTCTTGGACCAAAGGCAGGAGCCCCTGAAAAGGAAGTCCTCTTCTCCCCTCGCCCCCATTGACTGTAGTGCCCAGGGATGAGGAGCCACACCCAGGATTCCGGGCCAGGGGCCAGGAAAGAGGCTCCCAGACAAGGTCCCAGGTCCCTTGGCCAGCTCACATTGGCGACTAGACCCTCACTGGGCTCTGCTGCTTTCGCCACCCTGCTCTCCTTCTCCGAGTCACATCAGGGACCCCTGTCCTCACGTAGTTGCTTCTGAGGTGCACAGACGCCCATGGTCATCAAGCACAGAGATCGATCCAGGAGGCTGACTTCCTGGGAAGACCTCCCAGCTTGCTTTCACTGTGTGCGAAGGCTGCTCCACCATCGGCACCTGGTGACATTGATTGGTCATCCAGAGGGGCTGCTTGTGCTCAGGGTGGCACGTGGACAGCACATGGGCAGCCCGGACTAGAGCCCGTGGCCTTGAGGCGCGAGGCCCTTCCAGTTTGGGGTCACATCAAAGCAAGCTAAATTCCAAACTTTTATAGATTGTTACCTTGGCCCCTTCCATGATAGGAATCCTTTTCTAAACCACTTTCCGAGAATAATGGTTGTGTACGATCTTTCCTTTATATTTATTTTTTAAATCGGGATCTAACGGAAGAAATGTTAGCATGGTAATAGACTTTGACCTTTCTTAATAGGCGTTTATTTTCTAGTGTTTATCCTTCAAGAGGACGGCAGTGTGCTAGTGTCGTGTTTGTCATTGCAGCAAGTTGTGCAAACAGTTCATTACTTGTCATTTAATTTGAATATTATGAAGAGCATTTGTCATAGAAGAAATGGAACAAGATCCATACGTAAAAAACTTAACCTGCGTTTCCTCCAAAGCGGGAAGAATAAAGAACAGCACTTGGCGAGGTGGGGGCCGAGGGGGGCGGGGCAGATACTGAAACAAAAGGAGTCAGCGAATCAGGGCTTCAGGTGGCCGGGAGCAGTGCTCGGAGAGGCTAAGCGAGCTCTGCGCTTCTCATAAACTGAACGTGTGGATTCCTTTGCTTCTCTCCCACCATCCTCTCACTCTGTCTTTACCACTCGCTGCTCCTCCCCACCGCTCTGTTCTTGTCCACGCCCCACGCTTCCCGCCCCTCAGTGAAAATGCAGGACGCGCAGGACGCCCGGGACACGCTCTCCGTTTAGATCCCCCCCGGCAACCTTCCTGCTCCCCTCCCCGGCCCTATGAGGTCTTTTGAAATCTTGGCAAGATGCTGGGGAAGCTCAGCCAGAAACTAAGTGGTATCTTTTATGGAAAAAGAAAACTATTTTTATTCTCTTTGTGGTGATCGTTTAGTGAGCCAGAGCGGCCATCGTTCCTTCTAAATTTATTGCGACAGCCAATAGCTGACACGCTGCGGCTTTAATAGCCAGGCCCTCCAAGAAAGCTGTAATTCCAAAACCAGTTGACAGGATTACTGTGTAACACAAATATTTGAGGAAAACAGCTAAGATCGTTTTAATAAATGGAAATGACACACAGTCTCTGCTCTCCAGGGGCCCTGCTCCTGTCTGACGTGCGAGCTGCCCGGTTCCCTCCCTTGGAGGCTGGGGTCGAGAGGGCCCCACCGCTGCCTCCTCCGGGCGACTCCCAGCTGTTTGTGAAAGGGGTTTCTGCGGCCCCGAACCGTGATGATGAGCAAATGCAAGGAATTGCTTTCTCCACAGTAAGACTAAGTCTTAGCATTTCTTAAAGGAAAGAAGCAATTTTTTATAACTTGCACATGCTCTCCCCGATTCTTCGGGGAATTTCCCATGCTAATTTATGCGGTGTTAAATGTATGCAGTGTTGAATTTCAGCCCAACAGCAGCTGCTTACAGAACCACCTATACAGAGATCACAGGAGGGTCTATAAGGTGGACGCTAAATGGCAGACCCTGCCAGGCCTCAGGATCCCTCCCCCCAAAGGCCCTTGGGCCTGATGTTAGCAGGTTTTACTGCATAGCTGTGGTACCGTAACAACACAGAATGTTTTTTTTACCAATTCACCTTTTTAAAAATTCAACTTGACATTGTGTGTGTTGTTATCTGTGATAGAAGCGGGGAGGTGTTTTGTACCACCTCTGCCACCCTTTGGTGGCAACTGACTGCAGTGTGACTATGTAACCTGTATAGACTAGCCCTGGAAGACACAGGTTTTGTGTCGTCAGAGAGTCACCCATGACTCAGCTGAACTGCGTGCTGTGTCTTTGAGGATATGAACTAAAGCATGTATCAGGGTATTTTGTGAATATGTTTACTTCTCTGTGTCTTGTTTTTTCAAAAGTGTTCTTTCGGTGCCTTTATGTTAGGCTGCCCATTGATCTTCAAACCAGCCAGGCCCAACTTGTCTCTCTTAAAGAGAGCCTGACGTTCTTATCACTACCTGAGCTGGCTGAAAAAGTACCCTTCTGCATTTGGTTGAGGTTTCAGAGAGAAGAATAGTTGTAAAACGATCCCGTAGACTCCAGAATAGTGCTAACTGTTGCTTTAAATAATCTACAGGGGTGACTGTAGATTATTTTGCAACCGTCGAAAGAGGCACATTGTGTTAAATGAGAAAACTTTCCTGGCCAAAAGCTTTTCTAAAAAAAGGACTTACTGAGCCAGGTGCTAGCCAGAAAAGGCCCTGGTCCTGGGCGCGAAGTCGAAACCACCAGCAGCCTGGCTCGGTGGGGAAGACGCAAGTCCCACGTGACGCTGACTGCAGATGAGGGGGGCGGGGAAAGATGTAGTGGGGCTGCGCGCCGTCCGTGAAGAGGACGTATCTACCACTTCTGGTGGCTTGCAGGCAGCAGTCCTGGAAGTTCGGGCGGCACAGGCAGCGGGGTGTCCGGTGGTCGCTCCAGGAATCGACTCGAAGCTCCCAGCTCCCACTCGGGAATGCACGCGGCCCGTTGTTAGTTGGCCCGCAGCTATCAGCGGTGAAATGCGGTTGTCTTTCTCTCCCAGCCCACTGCGATTTAACGTAGGGCGGGTCAGACCCTTCCCGTCGATCGTCTCACGGCTCTCGCTCTGACCACAGGATCCAAGCTGTGGAGCCAGGCGCAGCCGTGTAACCTCGGCTGGGCAGCTAACAGCTTAAAGTTCCCGTTGGCGTGTTGAAGGAAGTAGTGAGCGTAGAACCCCCAAAATGCAAAACAGCATCACTCCTAAAGTAACCATTTTCATTAATAACTAAACACCTTTAGATGGACTCAGTACAGATGGCTTCAGGCTGACTTCCGTTTTGTATTAATAAATAATGTTGTGGCGAGGTTGTCGGTAGAGCTGGAATTTATCATTTCCAGTCTGTGTGGTTGGAGAGACTGGCACAGAGATCAAGCCGCAAGAGGAAGAGGTGAGGATAAATGAGAGGCTAGGACTCTGTGATGTAGCCTGGTCTGATTCTTCACGGTAGGTGCTTAAGTTTTATTTTTTCCAACAAACTCAGAGCTTACGTGAACATTAGGTCTGAGAGAGGCCTCACGTTCACATGTCAGTCCTACAACACCTCGCTCTCCTGAGCAGTCTTCTGCTTAATTTGCTCTCCTTCCGGTTTGCCCTGGGTGCATCTGGCTTTTCTGATTTACTTCCTCCTGACCACGTCGTTGTCTTTCCTGACCATTTCCATGTGCCTTCTCTCCAAACTGGGCTGCCTGCTTTTGTATTTATTCTTCTTTTGTACCCTGTGGCCGTGGACTTCCTAGAGACCTATGATCACTGATACTTGACATTAATCTATCCTGTACTTCTGTGTCCCAACATGCTTATTTGTCCTTCCACTCTTTGTGTTCTGTCCCTTTATCCCAATCTTTTTTCTTCATCTTTGACCTAAGATCTTTATCTCTAAAGACCTTGAACCTCTTTTCCCAAGCCTGCAGCTTCCTTTTAGACATTTCCACCTGGGATGTTTCACTGTCATCCATTCAGACTCACAAACCACAAATTTAAGTCATCTTCCTCATTTCCAGTAGGTCTCCTCTCACTGACACCATCCTCCCTGTCACCGAGGACCCCACCCCCACCTTAGTCTCACTGTCTCCTTTTTCCCGTGTCTCTGTGTGTTTCTCAGCCCCAGCCTTGCTTGGTTTCTAGCCTGCTTCCTCCCTGGTCTTCCTGCCTCCAGGCTCTCATCTGTTGGATCTGTTGTGCTAAGGGTGTCAGGAGAGCCGTCCTGAGCACCATTCTCCTGTGTAAAGACATGTTGGGGGCCCGGCTTTCTTCAGAAGCCAACAGCAAGTATTCTCAGCCTGTCATGCGCTCCGGGCCCTTCTTGCAGCTTTTTGGTATATTCTGAGCACCCACGCTTCCCTGTGGCTGGGCCCATCTTTTTCCTCCGCCCTCCGCATGTGCTGGGTTTGTTCCCTGCTCTGAATCTTTGCCATGGCCTCCCAGCCTCACCTGCCCCCAACCTTAGCCCTAGCCCTTTTGTTTATGTCCTACCCATAGGGAAGGGTCATTGAGGAGCCTTTCCTGATGGCTCCTATGCAGAGTCACCCTCCTCTGAACTAGGCAGAACCACTTCCTTTTCTGAAAGAGGGTACAAGAAACTAGGGAACGGGAGGAAGGAAAAACACATTTGACTGTATATTCTTTTGTTCTTCTTGAATTTTGTACTGTACGTGTGAATTATTGTACTTATTCAGTAAAATAACTTTAGCACATATTTACCAAATATATTTAAAAATTACAGGTTATTACCCTGTGTCATGCCTTGATCTTTCCATGGGCATGTGTATTGGTTTCCCCACTGCACCTAACTCAGTGCAGTTGCTACCTGGGAAGAGCGTAATTAAGAGCTGGGTAAAATAAATGTCTGAAAGGGTGAGGGGTGGTGGGGACAAGCGATTAACAGATTAGAAGCCACCTTGTACTTAACCTAACCTCTTCTTCCTGAGTAATTTCAAAGCCGAAGAGGAAAGGATCGCCTTCGACCTGGGATCCCTAAGAACGGAGGCGCAGCGTACCCCTGCTCCTGCTGGTTATAGAGCTTTAAGCTGATAATTCAGAATTCTGCCTGGCTAAGATTTTATAGAGAGAAAATCCTAAAGACTCATAAAAACACATTAGAACTAATCACTGAATTTAGTAAAGGTTCGGGATATAAAATTAACATACAAAAATCAGTAATGTTTTCTACACACTAAAGAATTTCCTGAAAAAAGAAATAGATCACATTCATAATAGCATCGAAAGATAAAATACTTAGGAGTAAATTTATTTTCACCAAGGAGATGAAAGATCTCTAAAAACTGCAAGACATTTTTGAAAGAAATCAAAAAAGACAAATAAATGGAAAGATGTTTCATGTGTATGGATTGGAAGTATTAAATTTGTTAAAATGTCAATACTTCCAAAAGCCATTTGTAGATTCAGTGCAATCCCCATCAAAATTCCAGTGGTTTTTGTTTTTTTTACAGAATTTTTTTTTAAAGTCCTAAAATTTTCAAGAACTGCCAAACTCCCAGTAGCCAAAGCGGTCCTGAGAAAGGAGCCCAAAGCAGGGGACACCATACTGCCTGATGTCCGGCCACACCACAGAGCTGTAGTGGTCACTGTGGTCCTCACTGCTGCAGATGGAGACTGGACCCGGCTCCTGGAGGTCAAGAACAAGGAGCTGAACTGACCAGGCAGATGCTGTAAAGCAAAGCACGCGGGAAGTTTATAAGGAACGTGCGCTTCCCGAGACATGGGAGCAGGCCGTCAGCGGCCAGGGAGTGGCTCTCTTCTGCTGAACGGCTCGAAGGGGTGTCCAGCCCACGGGCAGCATGGGCGCCAGATGGCTGAGGATGCGGCCCGACACAAAATCGTTGTGATTATGTGTTGCAGTGTACTTAATGTGTGGCCCAAGACAACTCTTCTTCTTCCAGTGCGGCCCAGAAACACCAAAAGGTTGGACACCTGGCTGCAGGCTGTGTAGCATTTTTACTTAAGCCTCTACACATGTGGCTTCCCACAGTCCTCCTAGGCTGCCCCCTCAGGGAGGAAACCACAATGCTAATTATTATTAGGTGTCACAAGGCAACTCCTGGAAATCAGAATGCTGACTGATGGCAGCTGCAGCCTCACGGGATTTCCTCTTCCATCTCCTGCCTCAGTGCTGGCGTGAAAGCAGACGGATAGACCAGCAGACGGGATAAAAGTGAGAGTCCAGAAATAAACCCAATACAGTCAACTCATACTTGACAAGGGAGCCAAGAATGCTCAGTGGAGAAAAGACAATCTCTTCAATAAACCGTGCTGAGAAAACTGGATATTCACATGTAAAAGAATGAAACTTGACTCCCAGCGTACTTACACCACTCACAAAAATTAACTCCAAATGGATTAAAGATTTAAATGTAAGACTCAAAAGCATGAAACTCCTAGGGAGAACGTTCCTTGACATAGGCTTTGGTAATGATTTTGTATAAATCACACCTAAAACACAGGCAACAAAATAAAAAGTAAATTAAGTGGACCACATCAACGTGAAAAGCTTCTACACAGCAAAAGAAACCAAGAAAGCAAACAGTCAGCTTACGGAATGGGAAAAACTACTTGCAAACCATGTATCTGAGAAGGTGTTAGTATTCAAAATATGAAAAGAACTCATATGACTCAATATTAAAAAAATCTAATTAATAAATGGGCAAGGACCTGAATAGACATTTTCCCCCAAAAAGATGTATGAGTGGCCAACAGGTACATGAAACAGTGCCCAACGTCACTAGCCACCGGGGACTTGCAGAGTCAATCCGCAGTGAGAGGGCACCTCAAGCCGATCAGAATGGCCACCAAAAGGAGGGACGATGACAGATGCTGGCGAGTGTGTGGAAAGGAGGGAACCCTTGTGCTCTGGTGGTGGGATCGTAAACTGCTAAAACCCTTGCAGTAAAACAGTATAAAGTTTCCTCAAACAATTAAAATTAGAACTGCCATATCATCCAATAATTTCACTTCTAGTACATACCTGAAGGAGACAAAACCACCGGCCCGAGAAGGGCTCGGCACCCCCGTGTTCACAGCAGCCAAGGCGTGGGGACAACCCAGGTGTCCACTGATGGACCAGTGGACAAAGAAGTTGTGATACACACACACACACACAGTAGAGTAATATTTAGCCATAAAAAGAGGACAACCTACCATTTGTGACCTTGTGGATGGACCCTGAAGGCGTTACACTAAGTGAAGTAAGTCAGGCAGAGAAAGACAGACACTGCAGGATTTCCCGCACTGTACATGTGGGATCTTAAACAAAATGGGTGAGACTCACGGAACAGGGGAGAGGTGCGTGGTTGGCAGAGCCGGGGACTGGAGGAAGGGAGTCATCAGGCACGAACTTCCTTCGGAAATCAAAGTCTAGGGGTGTGATGGACGACACAGTGGCTGTAGGTAATGCTGCCCTGCGTGGGACAGTCGTTGGGCGTAGACCCTGCCAGTTCTCGTGACGAGGAGGAAGTTTTTCTTTGTTGTATCTGTGAGGTGATGGGCGTTGGCCAGCCCTGCTGTGGTAGCCATTTCACAGTATAGCAAGGCCGTATGAATCAAACCGTTGTGCTGTGCACCCTAAGCCTCAGGCAGCGAGGTGCGTCAGCGACTCCGCACCCACAAAAGTCAATAGCTAAATGGAGGGCAGGGGCCACTTCTGCAGTTTGGGGATGCACACCTGTGCAGCTCTGTCCAGCATTACACGCTCAAGAGCATGTCCGTTCTGCCTGGAGTGAGCAGAGGTTTTCAGCCTGGGAGAGAACCCTGCCTTCAGTTGGGACATTGCTTCTCGGAGCCCTTGGGGTTTAACCTCTGTCCCACCCCTCCCCTACCCCAGTCCCTGTGGCCACCAGAAGTGCTTCCCCACGTTCCATCTCCCCGGGGGTAGTGAGACCCCACACACACCGGCCCCGCCCCCGCCCCAGCCCACGATCCAGGCTGGGCTTCCTATGGGCCCAGCTTTGCACGGTGGGCGAGGGGTCACTTGCAGGTTGGACATGACGAAGCGGCGGTGTTCCTTGAAGGCAGTGGTATTTTAAAACCAGGAAGCATATGCCTGGCTTTATGTGGTTTTGAAGTCCATCTTTGAAAAGCAGTACAAACTAGTACAATACTGACTAGTTGCTGTCACTTCTACCCTCCTCCTGGTGGTAAAACGTGTGTTTCCTGTTTCTCTTGCAGAGCGTGATCGAGAAGGGAGGATAAAACCAACTTTCAGAACAAGCAGAAGTCCTTCAACGTTAATTCCAGAGGTGGGACATTTTTTTTCCTAGTGAGAAGGTAACCTATTTAAAGAGAAGACCACTACAGAGAGCAGACTTGACAGAAGCACACCGCAGTCTGGGCAGCAGTGACCCGCAGCCCCAAGGCCAAGGTCGGGATCAGCCTTGGAGGACCCGCCGCAGCGTTAATAAACCCCGAGTGTGGTGACAGTGAGGGAAAGGCAGCCCTCTCCACCCTCTGTGCTTTCTGTTCAACTTTCTCTTCTAACCACGCTCCATCATTCGCCACCTCCCCCCGCCGCCCCAAAGCAAAGCTGGGGTTGGGATGGGGCGAGAGAACTGGGGTGGGGGCGGGGAGGGCGGCGCAGATGTCTCAGGCCGGCCGTGGGGGTGGAGTTGTCCAGACTGTGGCGTGTGGGGTTTCTCTCTGTTTCTTTTCTCTCTTGACTGTAAGAGCCATTTCATTTTAACTGTGGCGATCACGTAAGAAGACAAAAAGGAGAGAAAATGTACCTCTTTTACTGGAATAATGTTTGTGATTACAAGTGAAATAAGGCATTTTTTACCAACATAAAGGCAACGGTGGCTCATACAACCCCTTCTCTCTATCATGAACACTGACACCTTGACTTCACTCACTACCAATAATAAATCTATTTTCTGACGAAGACTGGCGTTGCGGCCTGGGGCCTCGTGTGTTTCTTCCCCTGGGTTAGACGGCTGTGCTGATGGGAGTCGAGTGGATTTATACGATTAGTTTGCACGTGTGCTGTAGCTGCCTTCGGAAGCGCTCCGGAGCACTTGGCAGGGCCTCAGCCGAGCAAGCGATGCTCAGAACTTGCCCCTTAGGTAGCAGGGTAGGATTCGGTAAGATCTTCACAAGTGGCACAGGCCTTCCTTTCTTTGGGATGGCTTAAGCCATGCTGCCTGCGGTGAGAACAAGCTTAGATAACCTTGGCTCTGAACTTCTGACCCTGTGACCCGTGAAAGTGTTATTTTAGAAAAAGTCAATCAACGTCGAGTGTTTTTCCTCTTTCCAATTTCATTAAAACTCTAATTATAACTCACTTTTTTGCCAGAGGATTGGTACTTCAACCCTGGATTTTGATAAGTTGGAAATTAGTATTCACACTGACACTAAGTGGAAAGGCCTTTCCAGGAAGAGATGGAGGGGAAAATGGCAGGGCTTCCTGATGTTGTCTGAATACCTTTTGTTACGTGGAGTTTTTATTTTGTTACAGAGAGGAAAGACTTAAGCAAAATAATTAGGAATACAGGCTTTGGCTCTGACCGATGAGGCTCAGCGGGTTGGGCATCTTCCAGCAAACTGAAAGGTCGTCAGTTCGATTCCCTGTCAGGGCACATGCTGGGGTTTCCGGTTGGTCTCCAATCAGGCAAGAGGCAACTGATTGATGTTTCTCCCCCTCTCTCCCGCCCTTCCCCTCTAACAATAAATAAAGAAATAAAATCTTAAAAAAAAAAAAAGAATACAGGCTTTGGATAAGGTGCGTCTGTGTCCTGACTGTGACTCTGCCACTTTCCCACCTGTGGGACCTAATGAACCACCGCCCCAAACTGCGCCCCTGATTTCTCAGCTGTTGGGGGTCAGGTGGAAGAACCTCCTGTGTGGATAGACATCTGCTGGGCCCAGGGCATGCTGCTGTTGGTCTGTGTGATTGTTCAGTGAACTGGTATTCGGAGTTGGGGACGTGGAAAGACGACACACACGGAGAGTCAGGATGAGCATCGCTTGCGTTGGGAAAACCTCAGCCAACCTGCATTAAGTGTGGGCTCCTCCATGAGAATGAGGGCATCTCCGTGTCACCCCTGCGGACCCGATGTTGATTCCGAGTGGCCGCATTGACTCCCGCACCACAGGTACTGAGAGGCTGTTTCGAGGTGTGTGTGTGTGTGTGTGTGTGTGTTTTAATGGTACAAAATGAGCTAAGTTTGTTTACGTGGGAAGGAAGGAAGCTGCACATTTTGGCAGTGTCAGGCCGGCACCCAGGTAACCACCTGGGGGAAGGGATAGGTGCACACAAAACAAGTGTTTACACAGTGACTTGCAAATCCACTAACTCACCAATCTCCTCCTAGTCGGCTTGGCTTTGCAATTTAGAGCCAAGAACTTGGCACATCCAGACTGCCAGTCTTGTCCCTGGCCAAGGAAGGCAGCTCCGAGGAGCCAGGTATGGAGAGCTGGTGACACCCATGAGAACCGGGAGAGCGGTTTGTCAGGCCGTCTCTCTCCCTCACCCGGCTGTTAATGCATCGTTCTGATAACCGAGGTGGACGCCAGGGAGAGCGATGGCACTCCGGGGGCCGTAAAAGGGTGAGGTGATGCCTCTCTCTCCACCTTTGGAGACCTCCCTGCGGATCACGTCCCAGCTCTGTCCCTGTCACTGTTAACTTGGCGACAACTGCTTGGGAAGAATGTGCTTTTTGAGTGTCGTAGGAGTGACACATTCCAATCAGTTCCTCCGTTAAATAGAACACCTTGAACCACAATAGTTTCACTCACGAAGCAAAGAAGAGTACAGCATCTTGAAAGCCAGGCAGATGTTATCACACTAGACGGATGTCTGGTGAGCTAGAAGATAGCTGGGTGGCACCAGCACGAAGTCCTCTCTCTGAAAAGTCAGTGACTTACTGCAGAAGACTTGCCAGCATGTAATGGTTTAGAAAATTACTGAGTGATCCTTATTAGCAGCAGATGTGGACTGACTGCTAAAAGCCAAACACCATGGCTTGCTGGTCTACCAATGCAACTCCTCGCCATAGCAGCTGTAAGCGGTGTTTTGCTTAGAACTGAGCAGGCGGCCAGATGTCCTCATCAAGTCTGCCTTAGCAGTTGGGAACCTGTAGTTCTTAGCTTGATGTCAGCCCACAGGTATAATTGCTTTTGCCAGAAACCCACAGGATAATTCTCTCAGCCCATTTCAGCTGTAGGAGCTGACGTTTTCAAGGTTCAAGATTTAGATCAGTTGAACAACTGAAAGAGCAGCAATAGCTGACTGGGATTGTTCCATTTTGAGTTAATAGGCTTGAAAAGCTAATACTTTGAATGAATGAGTTAATGTCCATTCATTCTCTGTCATGGCTTCCCTACTCCCCCAGCTTTTCATCTATGTCTTCATGTCCCCTCAGTCGCTCCCAGCTCTATCTCCTCCGCTAGCTGCTGCTTTTTGGGTTTAGATTTTCTCACCGTTCCCTGCCTTTCAGGCCCACCTGCTGAGAAGTAATTAACTTAGGCACCCCATCCTGGTCTCTTGCTCTAACATTTGCTGCCATTGCCTCTGGAACAAGCCATTTCCTGCAGGTTCCTCGCCGCCCGTGGCCTGCTCTGGTCCTCCATCGTAGCGAATGATTTTTGATACTTTCCTTTCTTCCCAGCCTCCTAAACCGTAAACGAGTTATCGATTTACAACTTCTTTAGTGGTTTCTTCTATTTGCAGTTCTTAATTTATAAACCAGGTATATAGATTTTTTTAATTCTTTGGGAAAAAAAAAACTAAGGTGGTATTTAGTTCTCTGTAGCTTTTGATTGTGTTTTTCCTATGGTTTATAATCCCCATTAGGAAAAAAAAGTTTCCTGTCACTTGCCCGGGGGGATTTACTCAGTGGGTGGGCTGTGTCCATTCTGTAATGCCTTCCTAGGATGTGCAGCCGGTTTGTGCCAGAGACCCACAATCCATAGCACCCCCAGAATGGGAGACTCTTGTGCCGATGCCCCGTGACCTGCCGCAGTCTGAACAGCACATGTGCCAGTGCATGTAAATCCAGGCTTATTTTTAAGTTTATTATAGTCATTAGTCTTAGCCTCTTCTCCCACTGGGCCTTGAAGAGAATGCAAAATGTTGCAGGTGCCAGTTTTTAACTTTCTCCTTCCCTTAACCCACGTCATGTCAGAGGTGCCAGCGTAGACAGACAATGTAAAGGGAATTCAAGGGAGGGGACAGAGACAGGTTTCGGTCGTCAAGTTGGGCACTGGCCCTCGGTAATCATGGCTGTGTGGAAGGAACGGCTGACGCTGTTCCCATTAACTCCATTTTCTAGGCTCTGTCATTCCGAATCCACTGTAACAGGAAGAGCCCTTTGTAACATCCCAGTTTCGATGATCTAGAGCTATATCCATTTTTTCATCATCGCCAGCTGCTCATGACCAGGGGGGCTGGGAGGAGTCAGTGATTCTTGGTGAAATGGGAAACTTCAGAGCCCCCCTTATATGCCAGGGATGGACCCCCACCCCCGATCCGCCTCGGAGAGCCCAGCTGGAGCTCCTCTCCAGCACGCCTCATGGTGGTGGTTCTGATTGACAAGCACCAAAGACAAAGCGGACTTGCTTCCCCACGTCCACCAAGACGGTCACCTCACTCAATCTGACGAGGTCCCTCACACTAAGAACTTTGGCTCAAGTACCAGCCAGCTTCAGGAACTTTCCATCCCGTTACCTTCCAAATCCCAAAGTCATTGCAACCTAAGTTTGGGAGAAACGACCAACCACCTAAATCATTCTACATTCAGACTGATGTTTGAAGATGATGAAATTTTATATTTCATGTTGTGTTCTTGCTCTCTCTCCTGGTTCCTCCAGCCTCAATATTGCTGGCAGAACCCTAAAAAAAGAGTTGAATTACTTTAGGGGAGACCACAAAAGTCACCATCCAACTCAAAATTGTCTTCTACTTTTCCTATCATTTGTCTTGAACCTTCAAAAGAGCCCCACAGCGTTCTGTAGACCATGAAACAGCCTGCGTTTCAGGGGACAGTCCAGGGTTAAACCCAATTTAGATTCAGAAAACAACGGTTACCGTATTTATGCCTTTTGGTTAAGGAAGGTGAACGTCCAAACTATTAAGTTCAGTCCCTGAAACTCCCTCAAACCAAGTCTACCACCTGGACACAGCCGTGTCTCAATGGAGTGAAATGCTTCAAGCTCTTGAAGTGAATATGATTGGGTGAGGCCTCCGTGCCCTCGGAGATTTTCCCATGCAGCAAAGCTTCACTTCCCTCACCTCTCCGGGCCCCTACTGTAGTCTCCACTCTGCCTCTCTGGGACATCCGTACTGGGCAGTGGTCACTGTCACTTTGCTGAGAGGGCAGTCTGCTTTGAATATAACCCTACCTGCAAAGCAAGTTACATTTCCATAATGGCTTTTACACGCAAATGTGAAAGCCCCGGAGGTCAGTGGCCAAGTTGCAGGATGCCACCCAGCTCTGGCCACGCCTTTCCTTCCTGGACTCAGTCACAGCCCACGTAGTGGCCCACCTGGGGTGGAAATCAGTCCATTTTGGAGGGGAAGCCTCCTGCAGCACCCTTTTCTGTCAGGTCTGTCCACCGACCAAACCAGCCAGGCCGCAGCTGGACCCCATCAGAGCCCACGGCATGGTTGGAAGCCTGCGCTCACTCCCTCTCCCTGTGGAATATGTAAAATAGGGGCTGAGGGCCCACTGCTTATTATCTGCTGCCTGTGCAGCCAAGAGGCAAGGGTAAAACCATTTCCATTTCATAGCCACAGGCCAAGTTCCTCCGTTAGCATCAGGCTGCAGATTTTAGCTCTGCATCTCCCTAAAGTAATGTGCACCCTGATCTCAGAAGCATGACCACAAAGTCATTGAAGATATTTTTCGGCATAGAGCTGCAGTGGCGGCATCATTTTCTCTCAAGCGTGGGAGGCGGGCTGCAGGGCAAGAGCTGGGCACTCTGTTCCTGCAGACGGGGATGGCGGCCAAGCTGCTGCTGGGAGTTCATTCTGAGTTACCTCGGTGTTCTTAAAATGCCTTTGCAACAGCCCATGTTACATGTGAACCCAAAATAAAAGAGCTCACACTCCTCACCCTCAGGTGCTTAACACAGAACTCGGAGATCTCAGTAGTTCCGGCAGAAAGTATTTCTGCATGGGGAATGAATTTATCAGTGAAGTTAGATATCGTTGTATAGAAGCAGAAGGGGGTTATGAATCACCATCAGGGTGATGCTGCTTCAGAATATCAGCTTATTATCCTGAGTATAACCCCTTTCAACTTCCTCCTCAGTACAGGAGCGGCTTGTTCATCACCTTATGGAACAACTTACGGCTCGTGACTCACCATTCCCACGGGCTTTCAGACCCGGGGGAGGTGGTTTTCAGCCACAGCACCGTGTGACGCTGGCATTGCCTGAATCGTGCGTACATAAAGTCACCAAATCAGCGGAGTATACCGCTGTGCCCTGTCCACCGTTCCATCCACGGTCTTGACCTCACCGAGCTCACATTCTAGGGAGGGGATAGGGTGGGAACACTGAACAACGTTGGGGAGTAACAAGTGCCATGTGAAATGTAAAGTCAGGGCAAAGGAGGAGAGGGTTCAGGGGGAGAGAACAGGGCCTCAGGGAGGATACTGGGTGGTGAGGACAGCTGTAAGAACTCTACGGAGGTGGCATTTGAGCAGATTGTTGACTGTAGTTGGAGCCATCCACACGAAGATGGGGGACAGTGAGCGCAAGGTCCTGAGGCAGGAACCAGTTTGCTTTGTGAGGGGGCAGCAGAAGGGTGTCGGGGAATGAGCTCAGAGAGGTAGGCAGGGCCCAAACACACACGACCTTGTCAGCCATGGTAAGAGCTGAAGTTTTATCCTGACTGTGATGAAAAACCATTGGGGGGTTTGGCGCCTTTCTGAACTGCTGTGTGAGGAAGTGCCTGCAGTGTGGTAAAGAGCAAGCAGGGAGAGTATTAGGAGGCTGTTACATGAACAACGTAAGCAAGAGGTGGTGACCTGGAATAGGGTGGTAGCGAGTGAAGAGTAGAAAGTCACCAGATTTAGAACGTCTGTCCATCTACCCAATGAGACTGCAGCATTAGATGCAGGGTAGAGATGCAGGGTAGGAGGGAAAGAGGGCAAGTGTGAGAAGCCCAAGATTTGCCTGAGCAATCAGATGAACGGGGGCACCATTTACTCTGATGGAGACAACGCCGGCAAGATTTGGGTGTGGGTGAGCAGGAATCAGGGGTTCGGTTTTGATCACATTAATATATGTTACAATTCCTAGTAGACATGCTGAGCAGGCCACAAGGTGTGTGCAGGGGCGAGTGCTACGAGGGAGTCGTCACTGTGAAGATGGTCTCAGATCCTCAGCACTGACTGCAGTCACGTGGGCATGCTTGTGGAGAGCACCGTGGTGGGGTGCACAGCCCTTCAGCCCTTGGAGAGGCGTGAATGAAGAGGAAGGACAGAATGGCCCTGGAGGCAGGAGACTGACCAAGGCTGACCTGAAGGCCAAGGGGAGGACATGTTTCAAGAAGGAAGGAATGACCAGCTGTGTTTGATGCTGCAGATGGACTGAATAAGATGGAGAAAGAATTAGCCAATGGATTCAGCAGCATGAAGGTCACTTGACAAGAGCAGTCTGGGTGGCCGGCGAAGGTGAAAGTTCGGTCACAGTGGGGCTGAAGAAGGAATGGGTTTGGGAAGTGGAGGCAGGAGAGGCAACACTTTGTTAAAAAGGGGAGAAGTAGGTGCGGCAGATGGGAGGTTCAAGGGAGGTTTCTTTCTAAGGTTGGAGATTGTATAACTCATTGTATAGGCCAGTGGGAATAACCACAAAGAGTTCAGTGAAAAAGTTCTTGAGCTGGCCAAGAGGCAGGGAGCCAGTGTTAGAGCACAGACAGTTTGTCCATTATGCCAGGAGGAAAGGTCAAGTTCATGAATATGGAGGCAGGCAGGCTAGTGGATTTGGTCGTGAGAGGGTGATGTCATTCTCTTCTGATGGCTTCTATTTTCTGACCAGCCATGAGGAGTGCCCCACGTTAATGTTCACTAGTAATTATTAAAAGTAGCTGAGTGTCTCTCTTTCTCTCTGCCCTTCCTCCTTTCTGAATAATTCAATCCAAAAGCCATTAGATGGGCCCACGCAAGGTACTCCCGTGCAGGAGGTGGGGGCTGCCTGAGCGGGGAATGGGGGGCCGTGTGGTGTGGGAGCAGAGCCTGAGTGACAGCAGGAAGGTGGCTGTGTGGGTGGGACAAGAATGGTGGCCTCTGTGGGCAAATGGTTCCATACAGAGGACATTGGTCCAATAAACAAATACATCAAGGATAATAAGAACCAGATTTCTTAATGTCAGATAAGGGAATTACAAATATGGAAAGGGAGAAAATTAAAATGAACTCTGTGATTGAGGCTTTACATATAAATAGATATAGAATCAAGTATAGAAATAAATGTATGCATGTATATATACACATTCATATATTCATTGTGTATGCATGTGTGTGTATATATACATACACATATACACACAGGCATATGTAGTCATGCATATATTCTTTGCTGTGGCAGCAAGAAGAGGCCAGGGAGCAACAAGATCCCAGTAGCTGTGAACATACCAGGTACCCAGATCTTGGTTTCTAAATACCACCCTTCATGATGTGACAAAATGACTAACTTCAGGGCTGGCACAGGGAAAATACAAGATTGGAACATATCAAAAGGGCAGGGCCAACTTGGAGGGGCTACCACTGTCCAAATCTGGGACAGTTTAAGCATCAAAACACATAAGGATAGTAATCCATTGAATAACATAGGCAGTAGGGTCCATACTGGTGTGTAAATAAATGAATTTATAGACAGTGAAAGGGAAAGCTTTTTTTTCTTAAAATAGGTTGCAAATTGATAAATGGGAAAGGAATGACAGAATCATAATATCATTAGGTTTGTCAACCTCCTAATAACTCAGCCAAGAAACATGAATGGGTGTGAAGTCTAGGAGTGATCATTTTTTGAGAAAGAGGATGTTCACATAGTCTCAAATTGCCCCAAGTTATGAATTATAAAAGAAGAAGAGGTAACCTTACAGCAAAGAGACCTGGCAGGCGCCACCTTAATCAAGTGATCAACATTAAAACTCCTAGTAACGGGTCAAACCAAGATCTGGTGGGACGCAGTGAGAAGAACATGGCAGCATCACTTCTGTGGTATCCCCACCAAAGATGACGACCTGAAGCTAATCATGAGGAAACACCAAACAAGCCCAGCGCGGGGGCACATTGTACAAAATAACTGGCTAGTAACCTTCCAAAGGGCCAAAATCCTGAAAGGCAAGAAAAAAACCACCCTGAATAGCTGTTCTAAGTAGAAGGTAATAAAAGAGACACAATAACTAAACATAGCACGTGATTCTAGACTGCATCCTTTCGGTATAAAAGACATCGTTGGGATGCTGGGCAGAACTCGAACAGGGCCTGTGGACTGGGAAGTAACGTGAACCTTCTTCAATGATCGTATGGCAGATAGGTAGGAGACTCTCCTTATTTGGGCTACGTGGGATGATGGGGCATCGTGGCGGAAGCTCCCTCTCAAATGGTTCAGGAAAAGAAATAATTGCACTGTTCTTGAAACTTTTTGTGTAAGTTTGAAAGTATTACAAAATCCAAAAAAGAATTATGGAGGAGCTGAGGGTAAAGGAAATTAATTTGAAGAAAGAAATTAAGGAATAGCTAAGAAACTCTTGCAGACCTAGATGGGGAGTCTTGCTCCACTATAGGCATCACCAAGTTACGCCAAGAAAAAGTGAGACACAGAGCAGGGCAATGGAACAGAGCAGAGAGTCTGGAGAGAGACTGATGCGTACGCAGACGGCTGTCTTATAACCAAGGTGACATTGAAGGTCAGAGGAGAAAGGCTTGTCTTAAAAATATACACAAGGTGGTGGGTCAGCTGGATATTCACACGGAAGGAAAGGGAAAGTGGGCCTACCCTCATTCCGTCCTCAGAAGTCAATTTTAACTGGAGTGTCATTTAAATGAGCATTTAAAATACTAATGCTTCTAGAACACAGGATAGGAGAATAACTGCATGACCTCAGCATAAGGCAATATTTTTTTAAAAAGGATACAAAAGTCTCTAATCATAAGCTGAAAATGTGGATAATTGGATTACTTTAAAGTTAAGAATGTATGTTCATCAGGACACTAGCAGACAGTGAAAAGGCAAGCCTCTGAGAGAAGATGCCTGTGAAGTGCACAGCCAGCAAAGGGCTCATATCCAGACTGTATGAAGAATGACAAATCAGTAAGAAAAAGACAACTGAACAGAAAAATGAGCAAGAGACTGAAATAAGCACTTCATGAAAACCAAATCTCTAAATGGCCAATAAGCGCATGAAATGTACTCAACAGCGTTACTAATTAGGGAAATGCAAATTCAATTCACAATGAGATGCCACCATTTATCCACCGGAATGGCAAAAATTAAAAAGATGACAAATAATGAAGGTTAACAAGGATGTGAAGCAACTGGTTTCTGATACACTGCTGGTCAGAGTACAAATTGGTACCACCAATTTGAGGAATGATTTGGCCTAATTTATTAAAGCTGAGCATATTGTCTTAGTTATGACAAAATTATCATAGATGGCTAGGTGGCTTATAAACAACAGACACTTATTTCTCACAGTTCTGGGGGCTGGGAAGTCCAAGATCAAGGTGCCTGCAGATTCTTGGTCTGGTGTGGCCCGCTTCCTGGTTCACAGATGAAGCCTCCTTTCTAGCTGTGACTTCACGTAGTGAAAGGGGAGAGGGGCTCTCAACACCCTCTCTTCTTTCAGGGCCCTAACCCCACTCCTTAGGGCTCCACCCTTGTGACCTAATCGCTTCCCAGAGGCCCAAATTGGGGGTTACGTTTCACCATGAACTTGGAGGGGCACAAGCATTCTGTCTAGAGTGCAGATCCATCCCTGATGAGCCAGCAACACCATCGCTGGGTACGTAGCTGGAGAGCTGTTCAATAGGATTCATCAAAGCTACAAAGTAGAAGCAACTAAATGTGCATCACAGTAAAAAGGATAAATATATGGAAGCATGTGGAATATTAGACAGTGATACAAATGAATGAATTCTGGCTGCACATGAAAATGGCAGATTTTGTTCAACACCTTGTGGAACAAAACTAAAGAATGCATGTTGTATAATTCCATTCTTACACATTTCTTTAAAGGCAAAATCAGTGACAGTGTTTACCCAGTGAATGGATGCTTATGTGGTTAAACTATAAAAAAATAAGGACAAGTTATTATAAATGGATAGTGATCACCTTCTGGGGGGTTGGAGGGGGTCTGATTAGAAGGAACACAATGGGTCCTCTAGGGTCCTGGTAATATTGTCTTTGCCTGAGTGGTTTCTAGTCCCCTCTGCACACACCTTTGCCAGGTATCTCCGCTGGCTGCTAATCTAGTCACTCTGCACTCAGCAGTCAGGCTTCAGCACTGCGGAGCCAGGGCAGAGTCCCTCCTGGGGTCGGGGCTGCTGTTTCCCCCCAGGCTACTGCCGCTGGGAAGGGAGTGGTCTGCCGGAGCAGGATGGCTGCTGCCCTCTGGAGGATGACTCAGCACCGGGATCCCGGGCGTCTCTTCTCCCAGTTCTCTCCCCCGAGCTTCTGTCCCTAGTCTCTCTCAGGTGTCTCTAGCCTTTGCCAGAGCCCCCAGGTAAGTGGCTGCAAATGAAAATTGGGTGCATAGGCCCTTTAAACGGCTCTTTGCTTCTCTAGCCTTCTGTCTCTGGCTGAGAGCAGCCCTGCTGCTTTTCGCTGCTGGATGTTGTCTGTGTGCTTTTTTGGGCTCTGGTGCTCTAGGCTGGGGATCCCAGCTTAGGGTTTAGACCCCACACTTCTCGGGGGTCCCACCGACCACTTAAATACCCCTCTGGCGCTGCTGCCTGTGGGTGCCCAGCCAGCCTTCTCGAGTGTCCACCGCACTCCTTACCATTAGGGTCGTGCTGAAGCTGCTTCTTCTGTCTGTCCGAGGTTATAAGGCTTCTCACTCGCTATCGTTTAGCCGTTTGTTCCAGGTGATTTCTCCCCAATTTAGTTGTAATTCCAGCTTGTTCCTGGGAGGAGGTCAGTGTGACTTCCATTCACTCCTCTGCTACCTTGCCTCCAACCTCTTTGCCTGAGTGGCTAATGGATCGGTTTAATTTATGATAATTCAATACGCTGTATATATTTTTCGTACTTTGCTGTGTCTTATACTTCACAATGCAAAGGCTGAAAATAAATGTAAAGAGGTTCAAGATCATCCCTATGACAAAGTCATTTCCATTCCCTTGATAACACCCACTCGTAACTGACATTTGCTGATGGATTTCCTGAACCAGGCGCTGTATAAAGAATTTTATATACACTTCTCTCTAATTGCAATCATCCTATAAATTACGTACTTCTATTACCTCCATTTTACAGATGAGTAAACCGAGGCTTAGAAGGATTAAGTGACCTGCTAGGGGTCATTACCACTAGTAAACAGCAACCCAGTTTTGTCTTCCCAGAAGTCTGGGGCTTACTTGCTGCCAGCTGCCCTCTTTGTCCAAATCTCATCCGACTGCTAGATTTTGAGGGCGGCCCTTTTTATCGTAAACCTCCAAACTCCCCATGGCATCTGGTCTGCTGCGTAGTGCAGGGTGAGCCTTCGGTGCGTGTTGAGTTAAATGAACAATGGATAAAAGCCCCCCGTTCTTTTCATCTGCTCCCTCCCCAGGTACTGGCTGCCATAGTTTGAGATTTCTTGCCTGTACAAAGTTTCTGAGGTTTCAAGCTGAGGGAAAAATAACAGGAAGGCCTCCTGCCTGCGGCTGATGCTAGTTTTGCTTGCTGGGGTCTGTCAGACAAACTCCCTACTTCCTTTTTTACCTTCCCTGAGCTCCAAGACATCTGCCTCCCTGCGTCTGGTCCCCTCCCTCAGCCTGTCACCCGGGAAGCCACTGACAGAGACACAGCCAGGCGGTGTGCATGCCCACTGCTTCTGCCTCTGGAGGGTGTCCCAGGTGGGCCAGGTGGGGCCAGGGCCCAGGGCCTAGCCATTCTAATTAAAACTCCTAGTTCCACATTGCTACTGTGGTTTCCCAAGGTCTTCTGAGGCAAAAAGACTTTGGAAGGAAACGAACTGTTGGTCTGGAATTTCGAGGCCCCATTCAGGGACAATTTGTCACTGGCTTTGAAGCTGGAGTGGCTCCAATAATGCAGGAAAGCAGCTGTGTGGGGCCCCGTGCAGTATCACCAGCTCAGCCTTTGCCACCTGCTGGCAGTGTACGCCCTTCTCCTGTTGCTAGAAAACTGAAAAACAACAACAAAAAAAAGAGAAGAAATCAAAGTTTGAGAACTCTACACAGATTTTCCTGGAGGATTTTGACCACAATCTCAACTTGTCCAAAACAGCTACTTATTTTCACGAGTCCCACACCTGCCCCACCCCCTCCCAAACTGGCCCCTCCTCCTGACTGTATGACACCCACCCACCCACCCCGCGTGCTCTCCACCTGGACCTGGGAGTCCATGGATCCCCCTTCATGCGCTGCTCGTGCCGGCCTTCCAGTACAATCCGTTTGGGCCTGACAGCCTTTTAGGGTTGGGAGATCTTGGACCGGTGCATTGTTGCATGAACAGCTAGAAGCCACATAAACAATGTCCTGCGCATGAGGATTACCAGACACCAAGCAGGTCCCCGGTGGTCTACCACGGCCTTCAGGAGAATCTCCATACATCTGCAGAGGGCGGTGCAAAAGGGTCAAGGTATCTTCCTGTTCCCTTTCCCATCACCTCTGACCCTAGAATGTTATAAATGACATTCAGTGTGGCCCCCCTGAGGGTCGGTACCCCGCTTTAACCACAGAACCTCAAGTCTGCCTTGGTGCCCACCTTGTGGTCCTGGAGTGACCGGCCTGAGGGCAGAAACCGAGACACAGGGGGCAGAGGGGCTAAAGGATGGGAAGAGCCCCTCGCGTCCGAGAAAACTGCTACTGTTTGGGCTTCTTATGAGAGGCGATGCCCTTCTGCTTTGTACTAATGTGGCTGAGCTGGGCGCGCTGCTGTTTGAAGATGAAAACGTCCTGACACGTCTGCATTTGACAAGACACAATCCCTGCCTCCCACTGCCTGTTTCATCATTCCGGCCCCAGCTTCAGACCAGCTTTTGTCTTAGCAGGGGTCGGATTTTTAATGTTATCCTCGTAATCCATCACTGAGTGGCTTTCTCATCCAAGGCTTGGTCAAGGTTAGACTTCTCATTTCTAGCCATGGAATAGAACAGTGTGAAATGTCCCCAGTCTGGTACCTCAGGACCAGAGCAAATGGGTGAAGGGCATTTTTCCAAAAACGATGTAAAAATGGCCCATAATAAGCACATGAAAACATGTTCAGCATCACTAATTGGTAGGGAAATGCAAATCAAAACCACAGTGAGACACCACCTCACACCCACGAGGATGGCAGTGATCAAAAAAGATGAAAGAAAACTTGAAGAGGATGTGGAGGAGTTAGAACTCTCACACGCCGCTGGTGGGAGTGCGAAACGGCGAGGCTGCTTTGGAAATGCCTCCGAAAGTAACACGTGGAGTTACTACATGACCCAGCAATGCCACCCCTAGGGATATACCCCCGAGAAGTGGAGACAGGGGCCCCCACAAACACCTGTATGTGCATGATCTTGGGAACATTATTCACAATAACCAAAAAGTGGAAACAGCCCGAATTTCCGCCAAATGTATAAACAAAATGTGGCATATCCATACAGTGGAATATTAACTGCTAATAAAAAGAAGCGAAATTGTGTTGCATGCTACAGCATGGATTAGCCTTGTACACATTACGCTAAGCGAAAGAAGCCATTCACAAAGACGGCTGTGTAATTCCCCTCACATGAAATGTCCAGGGCAGGCCAGTCCACGTGGACAGGAAGTGGATTAGTAGCGGCCCCGGGCTGGGTGTTTCAGGAATAGACAGTGACTGCTAAAATGGACAGGGTTTCTTTTTGGTGTCAAGAAAATATTTTAAAATAGATTGTGGTAATAGTTGTGCAGTTCTGAGTATAACAAACACCACAGCCTGTGCACTTTAATTGGGTGGATTTTATGACATGTGACTTATATCTCAATAAAGACCAAAAAACAAATCCAATGAAGCATTTTGCTTTTTGAATTTACAAGAAATGAAATAGCTTCCATTTGTCATAAGGTAACAGTACAAGGAAATATGACTTTTATGCACCTGAAAAAATCACCTGGAGAGTTGCATTACAGATTCCCTGGCATCACCTGAAACCTGTGGATCAGACCCTCTGGGAGTGTGGTCTGCGAATGTGCACCTGCCCAGAGATGCTCCTCATGCTCAAGTTCACTAACAGAATGGCCAGAGGAGAGGTCTGCCCTTCAGAATAATGGTCCCAACTGGTGAAGGTCTTTGTGGAAAAGATGCTGAGCTGTGTACACAAGCCTAACACACGGTATTGTGAATGCACGGTTACGGCAGAGTTGAGTCTGACAGTCTTATCTTGAGTCCTCTGTTCACCTGAAACTTCTGTGACCTATGGAAAGTTACTCAAACCTCTCCAAGTTGGTTTCATAATCTGTGAAATGGGGATAAGACTATCACTGTCATGGGGCTGATGTACAAACACGACTTAAAATCTCAAGTCCTTTGTACAGTGTCTGGTACCTAATCAGCTTCTATCTGAGTGGCATGGAAGAGTCAGTACAGTGTAAAGCCTGCTGTTACCTCAGTTCAAGTCTTAGGAAAACATGGTATTTAAAGGGCATTAGCTCAGGAGCACACAGCAATTCCTTTTTTGAGCAGCCAGCCCCATGGCCTCTGGATTGCACACCCCCTGAGAATAGGGCTCGGTGTGGGGCTCCGTGCTGTGTTATGTGTCTGGAGGGCAGATGGTTCTTAAATATTTGTGGAGCGCAGGAGGGACACAGGGTTTTTCACACTGTTGTGAGTTAACGCTCCCTGGATCCCTCATCATAATGTAGGTGGTGGCGTTTGCCTGGTTGTGAACACCCGGTGTCTTAGTCAGCTTGGCCCCCATAACAAAGTACCATAGACTCTGGGGCTTAGACAGAGACATTTCTCTCACTTCTGGAGGCTGGGAAGTCCAGGACCAAGGTGCTGATCAGTTGGGTTCCTGGGGAGGGCTCTCTTCCTGGCTTAAAGGCAGCTGCCTTCTCGCTGTGTCCTCTCAGAGCAGAGAAAGATCTCTCTTCCTCTTTTTACGAAGCCATTCCTCTTATTCTGAGGGCCCCACCCTCACGCCCTCTGCTAACCCTAATCACCTTCCAAAGGCCCCATCAATTACCTTCACATTGGGGGTTAGAGCTTCAACATACGAATGGGGGAGGGACAGTCTACAGCACCCAGCTTTCCTCCTCCAGCCCCAACGTACCAGGGAGTGCCTGCTGCTTGTCCCTACCTGCCAGAGGTCTGCCTTTCTGCTTCCGCCTCTGCGCACGTCCTCAACTCCACAGCCCTCCCCAGCCCTGGCCAGCTTTTCACCACATTCTGGGACCTGTTGGTGGTAACCCTCTGTGCTGCGCTGCGCTGGGCTGGGCTGGGCTGGGCTGCTGCCAACTCAGGTCGTCACCTATAAACCAGACATAGGCAATACCTGTAGAGCCTTGTGTCAGTCCTGATAAAGCTGTATGTTCCTGGAAGTTGCTGTGAATGCCATCCAGGAGAATGCCAGCAGACACAGAAGTAGCTTTGAAGAGGAGGGTGCTCGCTCTCCTCGAGGTAGGGCCAGGGCAGGCTCTGGCTGGGCACGGCCCTCTTCCTTGACACATTCCTGCCTCACTTGCCATAGCGGTCACCACCGGGAGCCCAGTCCACGCTCCTGCCTCCTAGGCCTTGGGGAGCTGGCTCCTGCTCCCTCTCTCCGCCAGCGGTTTTCTGTAGCAGACGTCGTCTCACTGGGTGATCACTCGCCTGGGCTTCTAACCTCTCCCACCGCAGATTGTTTGCTTTCTCTCTCGGAGTTGGTGTTCCCAGCATCTCCCAAATTAGTGTCATCTGTGAATTTCCTCGCACACTGTTTACCCTGCTTCTCCCGGCTCATTAGCAGGCGTGGACGTGGAAGACACTCTGTGCTGCGGCAGGAGTGTGACAGCTGTGCGGGGTGAGCTCTGAGCGGAGCTGACCCCAGTGCCAAGAGCTGTGGGCTGTCGCTGGGATGGGGATGGCGCCGGTCTAGAAGGCGAGTGCCCTGCCTGTCCAACCGATGTGTTTTCCCCGGGCCTGAGCCGTTGGCTCTCAGGCCCCCTCACATCCCCTGCTCCTGTAGGAAAGGTAAGAGGCCACACGTCCTGCTGTTTTCTTGGCCCAGAGGTTCCTAACAGCTTTTTCTACCCAGGGCGTCTTCATCAAGGCCCCAGGGATTGTCTAGCTCAGGAGTCCCCAACCTTGGGGCCGCGGACCAGTACCGGTCCAGGCCGGTTAGGAACCAGGCCATGCAGCAGGAAGTGATCTTGAATGTAATGAGCTTGAATCATCCTAAAACCTCTTCCCTCAACCCAGTGCATGGAAAAATTGTCTTCCATGACACCGATCCCTGGGGCCAAAAGTGTTGGGGACCGCTGGAACCACTTGTGTCTGAATTCGTTTCGCTATTACATTATTTCATTGATGTCAGCTGGCCCAAGGCCTGGCGGGAGGTAGGTCCTGAAATGGAATCACCCAATATGTGGTCTTTTGCATCTGGCTTCTTTCACTTAGCACAAGGTTTTCAAGGGTCACCCCGACGTAGCTCAATCAGAACTTCATTCCTTTTTTATGATCGAATAATATTCTTTGACTGAATATTTTGTGGAAGGAGATTTGGATTGTTTCCATTTGGGGGCTGTTATCAATAATATCGTTGTCAATATTGGTGCACACATTTTTGCGGGGACTTTTGTTTTCATTTCCCTTGCGTATACGCTGAGGAGTGGAATTGGTGAATGACACGGCACTTACGCTTCAGTGTTTAAGGAACCCCTAAACTTTTTCAAGGTTATTTTCCATCCCCACCAGCAGTGTAGGAAGGTTCAAATTGCTCCATGTCCTCATCAGTACTTACTGCCTTTTTGGATCCCAGACATCCCAGTAGGGGTGAAGTGGCATTACAGGCGGATTTTGATTTGCATTTCCCTTACGACTGATGATGTTGAATCTCTTTTTCTGTGCTTATTAGCCACCTGTATATGTTCTTTGGAGAAATATCTGTTCAGAGTCTTGGCCCATTTTTAAAAACTGGGTTATTTATCTTTTTATTGTTGTGAAATTCTTTACATGTTCTGGAAACATGTTCCTTATCAGCCGTATGATGTGTAAATATTTTTCTCCCTTTCTGTGATTAGTCTTTTCACCTATATGATGGTATCATTCGCAGCTCAAAAGGTTTTAATTTTTGTGAGGTCCAATGTATCTATTTCTCCTTTCGTTGTTTGTGGTATTGGTGTTGTGTCTAAGAAACCGTTGCCCAAATCAAGATTGTAAAAATGTTCTCCTGTGTTTTCTTCTAAGGGGTTTATAGTTTTAGCTTTTAAATTTAGGTCTGTGGTGCATTTTAAGTTGACTTTTGTATACGGGGTGAGGAAGTAGTTTACTTTCATTCTTTAATAAGCGTGGGCTTTTGAAAGAGTGACAATAACGCAGACCCCCTTTCTAGCCTTGCGTTGTGCGGTTGGGACCTGCGCCCTGGCTCCACCTCACGTGCGTTTCTCGCTGATGCGGCACACGCCACTCACCACTCCCGTCTGCTCTGCAAGTGTCGCGGAGAGTGTGGGTCACGCTGCTGCCTTCTCCCCTTTCCCCCTCTTCCCGCCTTGTGAGCGGAGCACAGCTCTTCACTGTGTCTCCCACGCAGGGACACAGAGAGGTCAGACCCGGGTGCTCAGTGCCTCTGTGGTCCAGAATTCTGCCTACGTAAAGTCTGTATTTCCATGCCTACAGAATCGCTCTCTAGCCACGGTTTAAAAAATCTTGTATCATGTTGTGCAAGGTAGAGCACACCTTAAAAATTAGTTGTGTTGTCAAAAACTTTATTAAACAAATTTATACCAATGTCTTTATTGCAGGACTTATCAGAGCCTTCAATTGCTCACTTCATTTCCTGGGAAGGAAAGAGTGTGTGTAACGTTGCTCAAACTTGACTATGAAACAACCCTATACATAAAAAAAAAAAAGTATGTTTTAACATTTTACTAAACATCAGGGTTCCTGGAACCCACTTTGGGAAACACCACTTTATGCGGAGCCATCCAAGTTTTCATCTGGTTCACCTCACACTCCAAAGCCAGTAACAGCACAGGATTCCCAGGCCTGGGGCTGGGCTGAGGAGCGCTCTGTGGCTGTTGCCGATTCGTGTGTGAAATAGAACATAGATGTGGAAGAGAATGCGGGGGTTCACGTCTTGTCGCCGCTGCTCGAACACCACGAACTTGGTTCCTACCAGCTGAAGCTGCTCCCTGCCTACACACCGGGGAAAATACACTCTGCCTCCCAGGGTTATTGCAAAGAATAAAGATGTTTATGAAAGTGCTTAGTTAAATAGAAATGCTCGAGACAAGTGATTTTTAAGGTGGTTATTAGTTAAAGGAACAAACCTCAAAATTGCAACCTTGTTAATGTTGTGTTTTATGAACCCGGCTTGTGCAGGGGCTCCAGAATGCACGGGCCTCTCTAACGTGCAAACAGCACCATCAGTCTGCGGTCTCCTGGGGAGAGACAGAATCGCCGGCCCTGGCGTGCCCCACCCCTCCCCAGCCCACTGTGGGGACACACTCCATTCATGTGGGAAGCCCTGCTGCTCGAGGACACCCAACCACTAGGCCACAGTGGTCCAGGAGAGTAACATGTAGCCAAGGTGCCAGGAAGCCATCGCTTCCCTCCCCCACCTGCACCTCATCAACAGGTCTTCACTGAGCCACAGCCCCGAAGGAAAATAACACCATAGCAAACACAGAAACAAACACGACTTCTAGCAGAGCTAGAAATTGGAGGTGCTGCCTCCTGCCAGGGGTCCTCTCTCCCTGTGGTGGGACTAGGCACGAACACCAGCATTGGGGTCTCCATCTCTTCTTCTGCTGAAGTGTCTGGCCACGCTGTCCTCCTGGGAATTTTGCAGACAAGAAGAATGAAGTCAAAGTCCCAGCCCTGGAGGGGCTTGCATTTTCATCGGGGACACAAGGCACCCACTCTTCACAAGAGCAAACGACTGTCTTATGGTGAAGTAGCTGTCATGGGGCAGAATGGGGCACCCACGCACGCCGCGGGGCTGCCTCCGCTGGCCACAGCCTAGGAGCCCAGCTTGTTATGGTGTGACCATGTGCCAGCTCAGGCGCCATAACGTACACCGCAGGCTGGGGACTTACGCAGCATTTATTTCCTCGCAGTTCTGGAGGCTGGAAGTCTGAGATCAGGCTGCCAGCATGGTCCGGCTCTGCTGAGGACTCTCCTCCTGGTGGAGGGCAGCCACCTTCTCCCTGTGTCCTCCCATGGCCAGTCTTTAGCGCTGTCCTGGGGAGAGAGCTGTCCGGTGTCTCTTCTCATAAAGCCACCTACCCTATCAGGTTTGGACCCCACCCTCATGACCTCATGTAACCCTCATGACCTCATGTGACCCTCATGACTAAAAGCCCATCTCCAAATATGGTCACCTTAGAGTGGGGGCTTCAACATGTGAATCTGGGGGGACAGAGTCCAGGGCAGGTGGTAATGAGTCCAAGGCTACAGATGTTTTCCCAGGGCTCAGCTGACTCACAGCGTGTGGACTTGACACAGACCATCCTCACGACTGGAATGGTGAAGGGCTAGACCCCTAAGAGGAGTCCAGTTCACCCTGACTTTGGCACATGAGGAAATCATGACTCCCAGAAACATAGCGACACTCTCCAGGTCCCACAGTCCAAGTCCTTGACTCCCTCAGGGATTGACATTTTAAAAATGGGATGTGATTTCTACAGTGACCACGCCCAGTCCAGCCACCTTAACCCTCTTCTGGGGCTGTGCTCTTCCTGCACCCCAGGCTGAGGTTGCCAGTTATTCTTGCCTAACATCAGGCTGTTGTAAATAGATTTTTAGCAGCCCCATGATTAACTCTTTTAAAAAAAGATTTTAATATTTATATTTTAGAGAGAGCAGAAGGGAAGGAGAAAGAGAGGGAGAGAAACATCAATGTGTGAGAGAGACATCGATCATTTGCCTCTTGCACACTCCAACCCAGGCTTGTGTCATGACTGGGAATCGAACTAGTGACCTTCAGGTCTGTGGAATGATGCCCAGCTCGCTGAGCCACACTGGTCAGGGTGCCATGATTCACTCTTGAGGCAGGGAACCCAGAGCTCAAACTACTCTCTTCCTGCCACTTTCCCCTTAGAAACTTCTGGAGCCTCCTAGGAAACTCTAGGGCTCCTGGGACAAGCAGAAATTCCGTATTCTAGTCCAACTTTCATATGTTAGAGACAGACAGGCCCAGAAAAAAAAGTGACCCATAAAGTTACCCAGGAAGGACAGGGAATGGTCACCAAGCCTGGAGCAGAGCCAAGGTCTGCACTCAAAGCCTTGAGTTCTAGTCCAGAAGACCCCAAACTCACCTGCGTGTCAGACTCACCTGGGTGTTTAAAGTCGGTGTATTTTCAGGCACTGCTCCAAACAATTTCCTACGTCTGGAGTGTGGCCCTGGAATGAGGATTTTAAAGAGACACCCAAGTGCCAGCTGTGGCTGTTTTCCCTATAACCAGGCATTTACATTCAGGGTGTGTGGCAGCTTTATTGCAGGCAGGGATGAGTCCCTGAGAGTCATAGGTCAGTTGTCACTGGCTCTGCATGTCCTTCTAGCGCCAAGAGCTAAAGGGTGCTTCCTCAGGCTGTAGGCTGCGTGCGCCCCCACGGCATCATTAGGCGGACGCGTGCACGAGGCTCCCCAGACGCTCCTATAGGTGGAGCGTGCACACAAACAGCAGCAGGTGCAGACGGGCGATCCTCCTAGTGATCGCCATCTGGATGAGTAGACCGAAGGGAAAACCCTCAGAAAACTGTGTGGTGGAATTTCTTCCCTTTTTGTTTTCTTATTTGGTGTCTTAAATATCGTGTTTAGTTAAATACAGACACGAACCGAGCACAAACATCGTGGGCAGAAAAGCCAACACAGCACTCTGTGTTGAGGCGGCTGCTTGCAGGTAGGATGGGAAAATAGCGCTTGCTGCGTCTGCAGGTGTTCCCGGCGCTTCCCGGCGCATGTCACCTCGGTCCTCCATAGGATGTCTCTGAAAAATTCGCTTATTCCCATTTTAGAGAGAAGTAATCAGGTGGCTCAGGGTCACAGAAAACTGGTGACAGAGTTGACATGAAAATATGGACTGCAGGTCTTAGCTACCACCAGGTGTAGCCTTGTTCCTGGGCCCTGGGGGAGGGGCACTCAGAAGGAGGATGGAGCTCATGGCCCTGGACTAAAGGAACCCAGAACAGAACTCCAGCCACCTGGGCTTGTCTTTGTTCGGATGATTAATAAGGGGCATTTGAAAGGTAATCGTCCGTGTAAACCACTTCCCAGCCCAGTGCCAAGTCCGCCTGGCCTCTGGATAGTAGCTGTTACTGCCTTCACAGCGACAGGGCTCAGCTGCCAGGGCACCCCTGGGGACAGGTACCCCTGGGGACAGGTGTTCTTGAGCAGCTGGCCTAGTCAGTAATTGGGAAGGTGAGACTTCAGTCCTGAAATCTGTTCTTTGCAAATTGTCATGGTTTCCATTTTATCCCCGGTGCTCACCCCCCCGTCACCTGCGTGCTCTCCGGACTCTGGAAATCCACAGAAAGCGAGCACGGCTTTCCTGGTTTCCTGCTGCTCTGGAATCAGAGCCAGGGCTGGTGCAGCAGTGGGGGGGCAGGGTATGGCCATTTCATTCGGACCTGCTAAGCACTGTGAAAGGACGAGGTCCCCTCCCACCCCACCCCAAGCTTCACGGAGTAATGCCCACCAGAAGGCCACAAAGGGTGGGGCCCCTCCAACGGGATGCTGTGGGAGCAAGGAGGAAGGAGGGGTCCTTCCCCTGCAGAGGGACACAGCTGGGGAAGGCAGTCCACCGCTCCAGGCCTCTCCAGGCTTCTAGAGCGTGGCGCACTGAGGTTACTTACGGAATACCATTTTATGTCTACAGGATCCTTGGAGGGTTGTTAGAAGGCATAAAGATCCTGAGCTTGCCGAGTCCCTCTGCTTCTGTGGGCAGGGTGGGTGCTGGGCTAGACAACTACCTATAAACAAGAAACACGTCTCTGCTGCTGGTCTCCTGAGTGAAAGCACTGGAGCCCTCATTAAAGGGAAGGGTATTTCCTGATGATGTTTTTGTGTTACGCCTTAGTTCTATTCAGCACAGCAGGTTCACTGTACCTACCAGGGCAGGACTGGGGACAGGTTAGTGAGGTGCAAGATGGAGGGAGGGAGCCAGGGAGATGACCTGACCTCGATGCCAGTTCCTGAGGTGGGAAGGGAGCGTGCTTGAGGGAGCTGGGTGGAAGCTCAGCCGGGGCTGGAGGAGCCGGCGAACCTTGTCACTGATGCCCCGTGTCCGCCCTCCGGGCGGACCAGGCTGCCATGCTTGTACTGGCTTATCCCCCCTGCACCGGTGGCCTGCTGGGCTGAGCCCACCGCCAGGCTGAGCCCACCGCCTGCCTGCCGCAGGCGCTCCCTCCCACCGCTGTCCCAGTCAGTCGTCATCAGTTCTGGCTTCTCTGATGTGGCTGAGGTCGGCCTCCCTGGAGCTCTGTTCTTCATCTGCATTTGGATTCTGCTCCTTACGTCGCAGAATGGGAGATGCATGGCTTGGCCCCAAGGAGTCCTGGAGTCTTCATTCGTAAACCCTAAGTGGTTTCAACGCTTAATGTCAGTAATCTGTAGGTTTTGCAGTTTTGGTGAATTGCTTCCAACATCACAAATGTGGCAATGGAGGCCGTTGCAGTAAGAGGCATTTTTCGGTAAGTGAAGATGCTGCTGTCTGAGGACCTGGGGCTCCACAGGTGGAGAGAAAGGAGTTGGTTGATCGTGGGGGCTGGAAGGACTCAGGGCTAAGCCCAGAACTGGGGCTAATCCCTGCACTAGTGTACCGGTGAAGAAGCCCAGGGGTGGCCCACCTTTGACCTCCAAGTCATTAAGCGTCAGCAGTGGGATGGTGACCCCTCCTGGTCCCATCTGAGATCAGAAGCTCTTGTTTCGAAAGGACTAGCCCGAGTTAGGAGTGTGGTAGAATACCGCAGGGTTGAGTTGTCCTCTGCCACATACCCTGGGGCCTGAGCAGTAAAGAAATTAAGCTCACCCAAGGAGAGGTCTTGCACTGTCCCCAGCTGCAGGGAGGCGATCGCTGGGCCTTGGCCTGTCCTACCTGATGGGGGCCTTTGGGCCATGCAGTATCCGCTCCACATGCAGAGGGGTCGGCCACATTGCCGGTTGACCACAGAGCCCCAGTAAAAGCTCCGACATGAGGCTCCGGTGAGCTTCCTTGGCTGGCCATGCTTTGTGCCGATGTCACATGTGCTCGCTGGGAGGGCATCACCTTGTGCACAGGGAATGTTCCTGGACTCTGTTCTCTGTGCTTTTCCCTTGGCTGACTTTCACCTTACCCTTCAGCTGGAATAAACCATAACTGTCAGTATAACAGCTTTCAGTGGGTTCTGTAAGTCCCAGTGAGTTATTGAACCTCAGGTGGTCATGGAACCACTCACCCCCCAAACCTCATAGTTGCTAATTGTACAGAAGGGGAGAATGTTTTGCCATTGGAATATCTTTCTAATGCTGGCTGCTGTGACTAAGCTAACTGACCACAGATAGATCAAGTTGAACATGAAAATCAAGAACAAAGTGCTAGAGACAAGGGCTGTCAGAGGCAGATGTCACAGCCGTGACCAAGTGAGCTAGCTGGGGTCTCACCGAAACACTCTCTGCTGCCAGAACGAAGAGAAATCCCCCAAGTCAACATGCAACTTTACCGTGTAATTATGAACCGAATGACCATACTGCATTCTTGCCGGAGGGAACTCTGATTTCTTTAGTTCGGAGGGCATAGCATCTGGGTAAATTGGAGATGGAAAGGTGGGTTGGTGACAGGAAGAAGAGAAGAAACATATGATGAATCAGAGGATGGGGGTTTGGGTCGTGATATTGTTTCGACTGCTCGTGACTTTGGGGAGGTCATTAATGTTGCCGGGTCCTTTCCCCATTGGGTGTCTTGCAGGCAGGCGTTCATGTATTTAATAGGACGATGGGGCTGGACTCAGGGAGGTGCTGGAAGAGAGTGAGCACTTTGGAAGTTTCTATGTCAGGGGCTGTGTGAGGGCTTCACTTACTCTATTAGTCAGAGTTCTTCATAGAAATAGAACCAGCAGAACAAAGAGAGGGGTGAAGGAAGGAGGGGCAGAGGGAGACAGAGAAAGAAAAAGAAAGGAAGGAAGGAAGGAAAGGAAAGAAGGAGGAAGGGATAGAGGGATGGAAGGAGAGAGGGATAAATCTATTTTAAGGAATGGGTACTGTGACTGGAGGGGCTAGCAAGCTGGAAATCTGTACAGTGGCCGACCAGCGGCCTGGAAACTCAGGTAGGAGTTGATGTTGCAGACTTGAGTCTGCATTCCTCAGCAGGCTGGAAACTTGTCCAAGTTTTTTATGTTGCAGTCTTGAGGAGGATCCCCTTCTTCAGAAAGTCTTTGCTCTTAAGGCCTTCAACTGATTATACAAGGCCCACCCACCTAGGAAGGATCATCTGTTTTACTCGGTGTATTGAACTAAATGTTAATTGCATCTTACAAATAACTTCCCGGCAACATCTAGACTGGTGTTGGGCCAAACAGCTGGGTGCCGTAGACCAGCCCAGCGGACACATGAAGTTTACCGTCAGTCTTCTTCATTTAATGCTCACAGCGGCAGCACCAAGTAGGCGGCGTTCGTGAAGGACAGCACTGGGCGGGGCCGAAGGGGCTTCCGCCCTATCTGCACACGATCCCATGCTGTGTCTTGTGGATAATTCCTAAGATCTTTCTACTGGGACATTTTAAACTCTTTGTCAGAGACCATTTTTCCTACTGTCCCCACCCCCCAAAGAGCTGCTAGTGTTAATCCCTCCCTTTTTGTAACAAGGTCATGATCTACTAGGAGCCTGGAAAGCGTATTAGTAGCCAAAGACTTGACCGTGTATCCAGGCTGGGATACTTACCAGCCACGTCTTAACCTCTAAGTTTGAATCTCCATCGAATGGTCCAGGCGATGCATCCATCCATTCTCAAAGTCTGTTAAATATTTACGATGGTCAGGCATTATGACGAGGACTGGGGATGGGATATGGTTAAGATACAGACCTTTTTCAGTGGCTGAGTCTAGTCTTGAGAGGATTATGATAAAATGAGCAAATGTTTGGAAAGGGTGTTTGGTACTCGGAAATGCGGGTTCCACGTCCATGCTCCTTGTAGTCAATCCATGTACCACCTTCCCACATGCTGTGAAAACGGCCTGGTTGACCTAGTTCTCAGTGTGATAGGGACCGAACATTGCGTGTATTCTGAGCTTTATTTGCTGAAAAGTTTAAGAAGTATCTATCAATTGCTTAACCACCTGCAAAATCTCCGGGACCCCAGAAGAATTGCTAATGAAAGATCTGAGCCGAAACTCAACAGTGAACTTCACCAAAGAGAGAAAAGAATAAATAGAAAAGAGGAGTGTTATTATATGGGATTGATTTTTTTTTTTTAATGTGGTGCTAATAATAAAACTTTTTACTAAGGTTGGCCTGGCGCTGGCCCCACAGCTATTTTTGGGCAGGGTGTGTCCCCGCTCGGTGCCACCTGCCAGGCTGCGGGCTGGCAGGGACCGTGTGACAGTCTGTCACTGCTGGGAAGTCTCCCCCTGACTGCGAGAGGCCTGTTCTGAGTCTTCTGTGCCGGAGGGGCCTCCAGTGGGTTAGGATGACTCCCTCCCTCCCGGATGCATGTTGCTGAGCTGCGTCGGCCTTTCTGGACCGTCCCGGGGTGCCACCTGCGGAGTCAGCGCACCTTGTTAGACCCTGCTAAGGGCCGGGGTGATGTAGTCGGGCGTGGGCCTGGCACGGGGACAGCCGGCGACCCCGACCAGCCCCCTGTTCCCGCTGCCCTTCTTCCCTTGGCCCCTGCCACTAGGCCCTGGCAGGTTCCCCACAGCCCCTGGCGCAGAGCACCCCGGGGACCCCAGACCCATTTCCTGGCCCGGCCTGGGGCTCGGACCAGCTACAGGATGGAGCTGCTTGCCCAGCTCTTCATGCCGCTCCCCAGCCTGCTTCAGAGGCTGCTGACTTGGCGCCAGCTTGGGGTGGGATGATTCCCACCAGATGGCTAGATTTCGGGGGAGGCTACAGCGCCCCAAGAACCCTGAGGGCGCGGAAGGAACTGGCGCCCCAGCGGCGCAGAAATCTCTGCGTTGGCTGCGCCTGGACGCCTCGGCCGCAGACTCAGCAGCAGGGTGTACGGACTGGTCGGAGCAGGAGACCCACTGGCAGTGCCCGTCCCCGGATCTAGAACTGCAACGTGGAGCCCGGGGAAGAGCCTTTCTCCTGGAGCAGCAGCTGTGGGGAGTAGAGCTGCTTCGGAGTAGCCTTCGAGCCCCGCTGTCCTCTGACCGGGCACTTAGCCCTTCCTCCTCCTGGCCAGGAAACCTTCAGCACTTGAGCATTTCAGCGCCATCTCCTACTTGCTGAACCCCTCTTTTCTGAACGGCTTTCCTGGGGTAGAGCCCAGCTACCAGAACAGAGTCAGAGGTGGCGAGCTACTTGGGCTCCGGACAGCAGTAAGCGCAGGGAGCAGCTGGTGCCTGAGGACCGTCTCCACCCCAGTGCCTGAATGCAGAGCTGGCTTGCTCCTCCTGGCAGGGGTGTCCACCTCTTTCTAAAGAAGGCCTGCCAGAAATTCACCGTATTTGCACGAAACTGCGGGACTTCCTTCATCAGGCTAGCAAGGGGCCAGCGTTACCCACCCCCAACCAAGGTCAAGGTTACCGCAGCCTGGAGGAGGAGCACAGCCTTCCGCAGTGGCACCCACAGCCCTGCAGAGGAAGTCCGAATGGTGCTTTCCCCCACTGGAGCCGTTCCCAGAACCGCCCAGGAACCTACGGAGAAAAAGTAGAACCGACTAAAGCGGCTCCTCTTGCTTTGGAAAAACAGGGCTCTTCGGGGAGCTGCCCATCTTGTGAGGAACCTATGGAAAGAGAGCCTGGGAGGACCAAATAGGTGCAGTTGCCTCCTCAGACATGGAAGATGACTTCCCATGTCTGCCAGCCTGTAGCAACACACTGATAGATTACCTTTTTTTTGGGGGGGGGGGTGCACCCAGTGACCTCCAAACAAGTTCCCACTCAGGAGGCCAGGACTGGGAGGAGGAAGCTGAGGATGATGGTTTTGACAGTGACCGCTTGCTCTCAGAATCAGACCTTGAACAAGACTCCAAAGGGCTTCCCCTTTGGAACTCTTTCTACCGTGTGGATCCTTATAACCCCCAAAACTTCAGAGCAGCGATTCCGACGGCTGCCAGGATGTTCCTGCAGACCCCTCCAACTCAGAGGAGGATCCGCCTGACAAGCCTGATCTAGAGCATTCTCTCCAGACAGGAAGCCTCCCTGCATCTCCTGGCCGTGATTCTGGGGAGGAAGATGACTGGGAGTCCAGTGTCCATGAAGCAGAGCATCTCAAACTGTGGAACTCTTTCTGTAATCCGGATGACCCCTAACCTTTTACATTTTAAGGCTCCTTTTCAAACATCAGGGAAAAATTGGAAAGGCTGTCATGACTCAGAGAGGCCCCCTGAGCCCATGTGGCCCCGTCTGAGTGTCACACCTGACTTTCCTCTAAGGAGCAACTGTCAGGGAGCCGAGGCAGCGAATGCGGTTTCGAGACCGGACATGGTGCAGGGGGCTGGGTTTTTTTCTGGAGAAAGGCACATGCCTATCAAGAGGGGAAAGGTAACCTTCCTTGAAGAAGTCACGAGTATTATATGCATGGTGACGAGGATTGCAAAGGACCACAGGAGGAATTCGCAAGGGAGGGATGCAAGTTCCAGAAATGACTTCAAGAAACAGAAGATGCCATTGGATATTGCTTGACGTTTGAGTACAGAGAAAGAATGTTTCATAAACTGCAGAAAACATGCTTCAAAGGACTTGGTGTTCGCAGCCGTGTTCAGATGGTTTGATAGCCTCTGGCCCTAGGGTGTACTAACTCCTACGTTAGAGGTTTCTTTTAAAACAAAAATTGGCAGCTGTCCTGTGACTTTTTTTTAGAGGATGTGTAACTTGGACCGGCAACCTTGTTTATTATTGTTTTGCAAAATATCTCATTCAGAAATGTCCAGGTTTGAAGCCAAGCCCTGATGATGAGAGATGGGATGGTGTGATTTCTAATCCTCCCCTGTGTTAATTAGTCAAACATGTTTTTGGATGTTCTTTGTTGAGGTGAAAAGGGAACCTTTTAAAGTATAATTTTTGTACTTTCAAACTTCTTTTCTTAGGAAACTATAATGGTTCAAAGCCCATTTTCCATTTTAATTTAAATTATGTGTACCTGTCTAAAAAGTTAGGGCTCTTTTTTTTCTCCCTCCAACATTCTGAAATTAATGGGCTTTTATGTTTTCTCTGTATTTTCTTATTTCAGTGATGTGACCCTTCTACCTTAAGGCTCAGAAAATAGTCTTGTATATGCCACCAACTTAAGGTACATCATCTCGGGTCCCTGTTATTTTTCTTCTAAAATAACTTGGGTTGAAAATGTGTGGTGGTTTTTTTCTACGTTAAGTTCTATCCAAGATATTTCCAAGGACTGCCCTAAAACCGACGTGTGTGGTACTCTCTGTTACTTTGGAGAAGCTCCATGCTTTTGCCGGATTTTAACATCTAATATATTTAATTTCTGTACAAACTTTTTTTGGAGCGGATCCTGTATATGTTATGGTCGTTTCCAGTTAAATGGTTCTTTTTATCTTTTAACAGATGGAAGTTGTTCTAAAAGACAGCAGAAAGTAATAATTATATCATAGGCATTAATTTTTTTTAAAGCTAAAAGTGTAGAGTTTTCCCAGGAAGAAGATAGGAGATTTGGTTTGTTGCTCATGCTCTCAGCAGAAAACCAGCGCTGTTAACGCTTGGCCTGGGCACTGCCGCTTGGCAAGCCTGTCTGCGTGACACCGTAAACTTGGAAATGGGCAGGTCCAAATTTTCCAGTTCGAAATGCAAAGTGGAGACCCCAGTCAGTATCCGAGTTTACTGTGCTCTATTTTAATAAAGAGAGGAGGGCTAATGAGAGAAGCAGGGCTTATACTTTCAGGAAAGGATAGGACTATAGATTTAACAACCAGAAAGCCTTCATATCCGTAGCCCAACCTTTGCTTTGGAATCCAAGTTTTTGCAGTGACTGATTGTGCTGGGTTTATTTAGCTAGCGCTCCGTGGTGTGCATCTGCTAGGTTGAGGGAGTGCTAACCAACTCCTGAACAGTCTAATTTTATTCCACATGCCTCCTGTCACAGGTTCTGGAAAACATGAGTAGAATAGATGACCTCTTAATTTTGATCTTGTTTCAGTGGAGGGCCCATTTTTCACCAGAAGTGCTTGCAGAGTTACTACCTCAGTTAATACTCTACCTGGTCGTTATTTCATTTCTACCAGGCTAGCTCTAAGAACTGCCTCTAGTGTTAAAATATATGTTCGTACATAAACATACTGAGAGTGCAGCAACATAAAAGTTGGTCAAAGTTTTGCAGGGCCCTTCGTCAAGGAAATCATAGAAAATGCGTAAGACTGTGGAGGTGGGCTGCTGCCAGGTGCCAGCTGTGTCAGGTGGAAAGAAGGCATTATTTGTTTCTTGTTTTTGGAAAATCCCCCAATTTTTTAAAGTTATATTTTATTGATTACGCTGTTACAGTTGTTCTGATTTTTCCCTCTTTGCCCCCCTTCACCCAGCATCCCTGACTCCCTCAGGCCATCCCCACACCATTGTTCACGTCCATGGGTCATGTGTATAGGTTCTTTGGCTGCTCCATTTCCTATACTGTCCTTTACACCCCCATGACTATTCTGTGACTACCCATTTGTACTTAATCCCCTCACCTCTTTGCCCATTCCCCCCCACTCCCATCTGGCGATTATCAAAACGCTCTCTGCATCCATGATTCTATCTCTGTTCTTCTTGTTTGCTTAGTTTGTTTTTTAGATTCAGTTGTTGATAGATGTATATTTATTGCCATTTTATTGTTCATAGTTTTGATCTTCTTTTTCTTAAATAAGTCCCTTTATCATTTCATTTAATAACTGTTTGGTGGTGATGAGCTCCTCTATTTTTTTCTTGTCTGAGAAGCTCTTTATCTGCTTTTCTATTCTAAATGATAGTGTAGAAGAAAAGTCAGCTAGGACAAGGTGACCCAGAAGAGGAACTGGGAACTGGGAAAGAGTTTTGTTTAGGTTACTTAGAAACCGCCAAACCATCTGGTTTTGGTTAGTCATAACTTCTGCTTTGGCTTCTGTACACCCAGCTTCCGATAAGGACACCTCAAGGCTAGGGTTATTTTCGAATCAGCTTCTGTACCTCCTGCTTTTACCGTGTAGGATAGGGCGTCTGGAGAGCAATAAAAGCCTTGCTCAGTCAAGGTTTGGGGCCCAGAATTTGGATACTGCCTCCTCTGGGTCCGCACATGTAATAAAGCCTCACTCCGTTGCCCCAAATTGCACCAGAGTCATTATTTTCCTAATTATTTTCCGTAACAATAGCTTTGCTGGGTAGAGCAATCTTAGCTGTAGGTCCCTGCTTTTCATGACTTTGGATATTTCTTGCCAATCCCTTTTTGCCTGCAAAGTTTCTTTTGAGAAATCAGCTGACAGTCTTATGGGAACCCCCCCGTAGGTAACTAATTCTTTTTTCTTGCTGCTTTTAAGAGTCTCTCTTTATCTTTATCCTTTCGGATTTTAATTATGATGTGTTTCTGAGTGGGCCTCTTTACATCCATCTTGTTTAGGACTCTCTGTGCTCCCTGGAGTTGCATGTCTATTTCCTTTACCAAATTAGAGGAGTTTTCTTTCATTATTTTTTCAAATGGATTTCCAATTTCTTGTTCTTTCTCTTCTCCTTCTGGCACCTGTATGATGCGAATGTTGGACCTCTTGAAGTTGTCCTAGAGGCTCCTTATGCTATCCTCATTTTTTTGGACCCTTTTTTCTTCTTGTTCTGATTGATTGTTTTCTGCTTCCTTGTGTTTCAAATTATTGATTTGGTTCTTGGCTTCATCCACCTACTGTTGTTTCCCTGTAAACTGTTGTTTATTTCAATTAGTATATCTTTCATTTCTGACTAGGTCTTTTTTTGTGCTGCTGAGGTCCTCACTAAGCTCCCTGAGCATCCTTATAACCATTGTTTTCAACTCTGCATCTGACAGATTGCTTATCTTCATTTCGTTTAACTCTTTTTTCTGGAGTTTTGAACTGTTCTTTCATTTGGGCCATGTTTCTTTGCCTCCTCATTTTGGCAGACTCCCTGTGTTTGTTTCATGTGTTAGGTAGGGCTGCTATGACTCTGTCTTGGTAGAGTGTCCTAATGTAGTAGGTGTCCTGTGGGGTCCCGTGGCACAGCCTCCCCTATCACCCAAGCTGGGCACTCAAGGTGCGCCCTTCGTGTGGTTTGGGCTGATTACACTGTCCTCTTATAGTTGAGCCTTGGTTGCTGTTGGCAGATCAATGGGAGGAATTTACCCAGGCTAGTCAGCTGCAAGGACTGACTGTGACCATTGACCACCACTCTCCACCCTCCACGGAGGATCAGCTGTGCAGGGACAGGGTGGTGGTGCTCCAACATGGTCTGTAGCTGACCATTGGGTGTGCTGGCCCTGGGGTTTCCTGGGTGGTTCAGGCCAAGTTCAGCCCCCACCCGTGTTTTGCCTGGGGTCACCCTGCCTGAGCTATAAAGCAATCTGAGGTGGCTGTTTCTTGTGCTGGGCTTGGAGATTCCCAGGCAAAGCCAAGCTGTGGATCTAGGCTGGCTGCTGCTAGTGCCAGGCCTGGGGCTCCCTGAGGCCAATTGTTGCTTGTTTGAGAGGATTTAGGAAGTTGTACAGCATGAGTCAAAGCCAGCCATTCATGTGGAAAAGCACCTTGGGTGGGCAGTAAGTTGGGGAGGGCTGAGTCTCTGGGGATCTTTAAGGCAGGTCAAACAGTGTTACCCAGATTGAAGGAGTCTCAGATATGGCACCAGCTTGCCAGTTCTGTGGCTCTGTGGGGGGAGGGTTTAGAAAAGGGACAATAGCCTCTGCTCACTTGATGCCAGACACTTCAGTTCCTCTCTGTTTGCCACGGGTGCCTTTCAAGCTGCTACCCAGGTGCTGGAGCTCAGGGGGAGTGAGTCTGAGCAGGTGAGTCTGTGTGTGGGTTCTTTAAGAGGAACTGCTTGGTGCTCCAGAAGTTTCTTCCACTGACTAAATCTCTACTGGTTTTATAGCCAGAAGTTGTGGGGACTTATTTTCCTCTCACAGGAACCCTAGGCTGTGGGGCCTGGTGTGGGGCTGGGACTCCTCACTCCTGAGATATCTCTCCTGAGTTTTCATCCACCACACGTGGGTGTGGGACCAGCCTGTTCTGCGTCTCTGCCCCTCCTGCCAGTCTGGATGGATGTGGTTTCTTTAATTCAATAGTTGTCAGGCTTCCATTCAACTCAATTTCCGATGGTTCTGAGTGATGGTTGTTCCATATTTTGTTGTAATTTTAATGTGGTTGTGCAAAGAGGCAAGCTCTGTCTGCCTGTGCCACCATCTTGACCAGAAGTCAAAAGGCATTATTTGCCTTGAAAAAAGCTTTTCGAAAATGTATATGCATTCTTTTAAAACCAGAATGAAGTTACTATTTTATGTCAGAGATTTAGATTGTATTTTTGTTTCTGAAATCTAGCACCTCTGCCTGTTTAAGGGTGTCTTTACATTAATCGGATTGTGGGAAACCGTTCCTTTGGGATTCCCACACCAACCTCACTACCAAGTGAGCAGTAGCTTGGTTAACAATTCTCCCATTTACTACCCTCCCTTAAAAGAAGTGATCAGAGGGTGATGAGAAAGACAGACAGGACCATTTTTAAGTTGGATTGAAGGGGAAGAACAATTCTTGTTAGTTTCATCCCCATCTTGGTTGTTAGAACAAAGTTAAACCTCCACCCTCTTAAAAAGAAACTCCTTGGAGATTTTAGTGGAACATTTTATGCATTTAAAGTGTTGCAACGGTGCTACAAGTATCCATGTAGCATAAGAAAGACTTTGTACAGACACTGTAAAATTTCCCTTTCTGAACGTTGAACTATAATAACAGTACCTCTTCATCTTTTACTTGAAATCAAAACCATCAGATTTTCTGTTTTTATCGTTTAAGGACAGTGAATTTAGGGAACTAGAAGACTTCTAAATTGGCTTGCACAGATCCAATGAGTAATATGTAACCAATTTGTTGGGATTTTATAGTAAAGCTATTTGTATATGATTTAACTAATCTGTCTATCATAATAAAATAAAACTTTTACTAATGGAGACCGACACAGCAGAGAAATGATACACCAGTGAACTTCTCAGGCCTAAATGTCTCACATTTTATTGGAGGAAATGCCTTTTTCTAAGGAAGATGTGCTAACTAAGTACATTGTTTTCTCTAATCAGTGGGAGCCAGCTTTTGTCATCTTTCTCCTGTCATGCTGTGGATGAATCATTGTTCCGAGGAGTGCCACCACTGAGCTCAAAGGCTGGAACTAGAACAATGTTTTTACCCTGAAATGTATGAATAAATAGAATATATATTTCACCATCGAAAAGCAGTGCTATTCCTTGACCAGTGATTTTAAAGATATACTGATAGAGCAAAAAATTACAGTTTCATCAATCCATGTAGGCTCTGAAATATAAGTGATCTGGATTTAGAAAGAACCCACAGGTGCCCTGGAATCTTAACTTCTGGCATAGGAAGGTCTATCACAGTTCAGGTGTCTTTTTAGTAACTATTTTAGCATTCACATCCCTGGCACTATCCAAAAAGCCTGTCATCTACTTCCCTCTAGTTAAAGAGTCTTTCACTGGGCTTTTTTAAAAAATATATTACCATAGTTAGGGACAAAAATAAGCTCTGAATAAATATGGTTTTGTTTATATTCTGCCCTTTCTTTCTTCTGGGCCTCAGGTTTGTTTTTGTTTTTTTTTTTTAATCTGTGAAATGTATAGGTTTTAAAATGTGGAGATTCTATTGTTTCCTGTTTCTTCCTACTTCCTGATGTCACAGCCCAGAGAAACAGAACCAACAGGAGACAGAGAGTGGGGGAGGGAGGGAGGAAGGGAGAAAGGAAAACAAGAGGAAGAGGAAGGAAGAGGAAGAAAGAAAGAAGGGGATGAATTTATTTTAAAAATCTGCTCTGTGAACTACTCCCAGTTCCGGGATGCAGGACACAGGAAGCCACAGCGGAAGGACCACTGCGCGCCGTGCACACCTGCAGCATGATGCCGTCCCCCGGTTGCAGGCCCCGGCTGGGCCCGGCCAGTGTGGGCAGGGAAGGAGGTGGTGTTCTTGGGGCCAGGTGAGGTCTAAGAGTTTATTCCATCTCTGGGAAGTGTCTCTGAGGCAAACATTTGGTGAGGAGGCAGGGGTGTGTATGGAAAGGGGGTTGTCATGGCAACCTTGAAATGTGTGCACTTCAAACCTGTTGATTTTTTTCCCTCTGGCTTCATGTCTTTCCCGATGGGAGGTGACAAATATTGGGAATGACACAGGGATATGAGTGAGTTCCTGCAAATCATCCTGCAGCCCCTAGCCTGAATGATTCACAAAGGAGGGGCTGGCGTGCTCCATCCGGAAACGAGCTCCCTGTACCTCTCAGTCTATCTTCCAAGCAGCCCACCTGCTCTGAGGGGCCCTCGGCAGCGCTTAACCCCTCATGGCTCCGTCCCTTCTCTGAATTCCCTCTGCCTGCAGGTTGGGGCTGATGTGCAAGCATTCCTTAGGTTTCTCAGCTGTTAAAGCCTGCATATCAACAGAATGGTTAGCCTTGGTATACATTGTTTCTATGCTGAATCACGTATCCACGTAGCGGTAGCACAGGAAGAAACAGCTGGAGTGGGCAGAGATCTGGGGCAAGTCTAAGAAATGAATAAACAAGGAAAGGGAGGTCGGAGAGGCAGTCACCTGGAAGAGCCAGGCAGTGAAGGGAAAGGAGGGGAGGTGGGGAGAGAAGGTAGAAAGAGGGAGGAGAGAGGGGGAGGCAGAGACAGAGAGTGAGCGAGTGTCAAGGGACGAAGGATTCAGTACTGTTCTGGAAGAAAGGTAAGAAAAGTAGAAGCAAGAATAAGCACAATTCAATTAGGGAAAAATAAATGTTAATAATGTTCCTGGTAGCATCAAGGAACCGATTTTGGTCCTGGGTGGTGGCTGCTGTGTGACCATCCAACAAGGAGGACCTGGTACTGCTTTTTGCCCCCAGGCCCCTTCCGAGCCCTGGAGCTTCCACCCCCAGCCCATCAGAGCTGCTGTCCTGGCTGCAGGGACCAGGGACCAGCTATGTGGGGGCCTCCGCTCCAGCCACCACTGGTTTCCACTTGGCTTTGAAAAAGTTAATGAACAAATCCTCGGAAAATGGCCTCAACGGCTTCCCTACTTCTCAACCGGGAGCCTGTCCATGCTGAAAAGACTTCTGTTGTCCTGGCTGCTCACCTGCCGCCAAGCGAGCGGTCAGTGGGCAGCCTCGGGTGGTGTGTGTTTGCCACACACTCGAGTGAGGTCACTGGAGGCTGCTGCGTGTGGCAGAGTTCTCTTGGCATTTGTCTCAGACTCCCTGGCTCGGAAGAAGGCTCTGGCAAGAACCTACGAGTATGACACAAAAACCAGATTTCGTGAATGCTATAATTAGTCGTCCAGGTGTCAGATAAGCAGCACATGTGTTGTGATGTAAAATGTGGTCATAGCACTCAGATGCAGAAATCTGTTTACTCATAGCCACGTGGACCTGTTTGCAAATGACCTGGCGGCTCCTGCCCTAGACCGCAAAAGGACTTTAGGAACGTTCAAAATACACTAAACTCGCCAACGTGTTCTGGAAGCCCGTGAAAAAAAGAAAATGTCAAGTTGTTTCCAAACTGATCTAAGTAGAGTTATAAAAAAAATGCGCCCAATGAAAGTTATTTCTATCATTTTACACTCAAAAACCTCTCATGGCCTCCCATGGCCTGTGGCAAACAATTTGGGTTCAGGCTGGTCATTTAAGAGCCTTCCGTAGTCTAGACCTAACATTATTCCTCTCTGAGATGATAACCGCCGTCGCACACACCACAGAGGTTATTTTTGGTTTATTTTTTGACCAGGTAAAGAAGTCAGTTTCTTGGACAAATATATAACTGACACAAACATCCAATTCACAGATGGCCCAAAGCTAAAGGGACAGTGAACTCATCCACTCAACTGAGATCGAATCGCTAGCCTGGGCTGGCCTTGGTTCTCGCACTGGGGATGTAGCAGAACAAAAGAAAGCCTCTGCCCTTGTGGGTCTTGGATACGAGTGATGGAGACAGACCAACGCGCCGGGCGCGGTAAGAGGAGGAGGAAAGCAGTGCGTGATGGCAGTTCTGCTGGCCTCAGAAAGGCAGCCTCTCTGACAGGAGACGTTTGAGCAGACACCTGCCTCAGATGAAGGAAAGCGCCCACCGAGTCTCAGGAGAATGGCGTTTTGGGGCAGTGGAAAGAGCAAATGCGAAGACCGGGAGGCAGGGGTATGCGTGGTGTGTTTGCGCAACAGCAGGAAGGCCGGTTGTAACTGGCGGCGTGCGTGAAGGTGAGAATAGCAGGAGGTGAAAGTGTGCAGAGCACTCTGGCCATGGTAATGACTTTGGGCTTTACTCTGGGTGGCATGCGAAGCTACAGAAGGTTCTGAGCAGATGACATGTATGTGGACTTACGTCTTAAATGATTACTCTGGTTGCCAGAGGTGGAGAACAGACTGCTGTTGGGGTTAAGGGTGGAACCTGGGAAGCCAATTAGGAGATAACCTTAATAGTCTAGGCTAGGGACGGTGATGGTTTAAACGAGGGTGTGAGTGGTGGAGGTGACAAGAATGGTGGGATCCTTAGCTACTTGGGAGGCAGAGGTATCAGGATCTGCTGGCACATCGGAGTTGGAATGTGAAAGGGGAGTTGGTCATTTCAAGGATTTTGGACTGAGCAGTTGGGAAAGTTGAGAATAAAGTCACTGTTTACGGGGATGGGGAGAAGAAGTTTGGGAAGACGCAGCCACGGAGAGCCAAGGGTTCTACTTTGGGTGACTAAATTTAAGATACCTGTTCTTAATTAGAGGTACTCAGTAGGCAACTGGCGTGTGAAAGTCAGGGAAGGGGTTGGTACTGGAGAAACGGCGTTGGGAGTTGCTCAGCCCGTAAATGGTTTTAGGGAGCCAGGGCAGGTAAAGAAGGGAAGAAATCCAAGGACCCCGCAAAGACTGAGAAGGTTCAGTGGGGGGAACAGGGTGATAACCAAGAGAGGAGGAAGCACCCCCAGGAGGGGAGAGTGTTCAACCAGGTCAGATGTTGCTGATGCATCAAGTAAGGTAAAGACTGACCATCGAATGTAGCAATGTACAGGTCCGTTGCTCTGTAGAATTTAGGTTTAGAAAATCCCCAACAGGTCAAAACGATCATGATCAATTTAGTAGGAACCCACGTGTGGGTTCAAAAGGTCAAGTTTTCACATACAGAATTTGGAAAATGTGGCTTCACAACAGCTCACAACAAAGGGCCTGTGATTTACGACCCAGAGGCGATGCCGGACGAGCTGCTCTGTGACAGGGGTGTCGGGAGGCCCCCCGAACACTGACTGCCACGCGGACGGAGTGGGGCGCCTACGCTGCCAGAGCATGGGGCTGCGTTTCATTGCTGAGACCCACCTTGTGACGGAGAGGATGAACCCGAGGGCCGTTACGGAAAGGTTCACAGTAGCAAACATTTGCTGAAAAACGAAAGGTGTTTGGCTTGGAGAAGACCCTGGAGGGACCCCAGCCATTTGAAAGACTGTCTTTTGGAAGAGGGATCATTAAAGATTAAGGGTAGAAGGTAAAGGGGAAGTTTTTCACTTACTTATTTATGTATAAGAAACCACTCCCGAAATGTAGTAGTTTGATACAATAATTTATTATTTTTCACAATTTTGTCAGCTGTTTGAGTGGTTCTCCTGCTGGTTTTGCCTGGGCCGTTATGACTGCAGTCTGGTAGTCTGCTGGTGGATTGGTAAGGCTCTGGGCTGAACTGGGTGCCTCAGACCACATGGTGTTTCATCTTCAGGGAGACGAAATTGGACTTCCTCACACGGTAAGAAATGGAGGTAGCACGGTGGCCATAGGATGCAGAATGTGGATGAGAGTCAGTCCCTGTTGTGGTGCAACTAATTAATCACCCCCAAATTTAGTGACTTCAAATAACAACCAGTGATTATGTTACGCAGTTTCCAAGGCTTTGGAATCTGGGAGCAACTTAACTGGGTGTTTCTGGCTCAGGGCCCCTCCTGAGGTTGCTTTCCAGCTGTTGATGGGGCTGCGGCCATCTCCAGGCTTTACTGGGCTGGAGAATCCTCTTCAAGTTCACTCGTGTGGTTGTTGGGAGGTTCAGCTCCTCACTGGCTGTTTGTCAGAGGCTTCTGTTCCTACCACAGGGGCTTCTCCATGGTTATGTACGACATGGCAGCTTGCGGCTCCCTCAGAGCTGGGAGCAGGGGGCAGAGCAAGATGGAAATCATAGTTTTTTTCTAAACTAATCTCTGAAGTAACATATCGCCAGTTCCACCGTGTCATTGGTCCTGCAGGCTAATCCTAATACAGTATGGGAGGGGACCACATAAGGGTGTGAATACCAGGAAGTAGGAGTCACTGGGGACCATTGTGGAAGCTGCTTAGCTTACCCTAATGGATAAGAGACTTCCTGTGGTTGCAAACAAATAAGACATTGCCGTTGAATTTAATGTGGTAAACAACAAAAAGGGAGAAAATGAAGATGGCTTCCAGGGTTTGGGTTTGGACTACTTGCTACAGTGAGAAGTACTAGAAGAGAAACATGTGGAGGTGGGGAGCAGTCAAAGCTGTGCTTCTCGACACCTGAAGTTTGCACGGCCTTTTCGTTATCCAAGTCAGTAAGCCTGAAGGAATGATTCTGGAGTTCAGGGGACACGGCTCAAGACTGGAGATTAAATTTACAACTCGTAGCCTATGGATGGGCTCTAAAACCAGGCACTGGGCAAGATCACTTAGTCATTCTCAACCTTGATGGCCCATTTGAATCACCTGGGAAGTTTACAAAACGAAATGACACCAGGCCATTCTCCAAATCAATGGAGTCAATATTGCTGAGGGTAGCACCCAGCCATTGGAATTTTTAAAGCTTCCCGGTGATTCCAATATGCAGCCAAGGTGGAGAGCAATTGACAAGGGAGAAAATGCCCGCGGAGAAGCCGGGACTCTTGCACGTGTGTGAGGGTAGAGCGGACATAGTGTTGCAGAGGGAGAGAGAGCTCCAGCACAAGGCACAGCTTCTGTTGCAGTGCCCGAGAGCTGGTTGGTTTCGTGGCTGAGCTGCTGACCAGCTGGTGAGAACAGTCTGTTCACTCCACGTGCAAAGGGCCATCATCTGTGGCCAATGGAGAGCACAGGATCACTTTGGAATTTCCAAATGTGAAAGTTGAACACACTGATTCTGTTCTGCAATGCAATCAGACTTAATTAGACCCAAAGTATTTACCAAGTATTCCTCTGGCCTTTTTAATTAGGGATAAAAAGTTAAGTAAATTTGAACCTGACACTCTTTAAAGGGTGGGTGATTCTGTGCAGAGATGTGGCTGGATTCCAGCTGGAAGCTCCTGAAGTCGGGCTGCGAGGGAAAAGAGCAAGCATCCAGCCCAGTTTAACTTCGAATGAATAATAGTAGCATGTTGATCTTTGCATGCAGAGAGATCTTGGGGCAGTCCGTTGTTAAGGAGGTTTTGGAGTCATTTTTCCATCTGTGGGACTCTGTGCATTGAGAGGGCCATTTCTTAGCAGAGGTCGCCATTTCTTTTCTCCCCCTCACCTCTAACTTTTGCAGACTGGTGTACCTGCATGAGCCGGGAGAACAGTGGCTTGCAGCTGTGTTCTCAAAAACCCTGCTTCCTGAGACGCTGAAATTGTGACCTTGGTCTCATTAATTCAGTTTTCATGACTCTAGACCAACGAATCAAATAGGCCAGGTTTGTAACCATTGAGTCCTTTGGAAATGCAGAGCATAACCCCTCACCCTGTACTTGCACCTCACTGCATTTGTTTAAACGTTATCACTTTGTCTGTTTCTATGTCTGACTATTAGGTTATCAAAGGAACCCCAGGTGCTCTCTAGTTGGGAATCCAAAGTCCTCAGTTCAAGATTTAGCTCTACCGCTTGATGCCTACGAGCCCCAGGGGAAGCCACGTAGTCTCCTAAGCCTGTTCCCCTCTGTAAAAGGGAGAGGACCCCCACCTTACCTCTTTCCTGTTTGTAGAGAAGGGGTGATGTGAACAGCCTTATCGTGCTGATGTAAAGACTTACCACCATCACCATATCCCCTTTTCTGGACAAATGCTGAAGCTATTCTTCAGCCTCAGACATCTGGTTTCTGGCTTTCTTATGATCAAGCCTTTCCTTCTTTCCAAAGCCTATGGCACAAACCTCACACTTCTTCAGGAAGTCCCCCTTAATTGATCCCATCTCACTTGGATCATCTTCTTTGTCTTTCTCCAATGCCAGAAGAATATGGTGTTCTCTTCAAGTGTCATTTGCTTGTTTGTGTCAAATTTGGCCCAAGTGCTCATGCTGGAATCTGCATGAGATTGTGAGTTTTGGGGAGTAGGGGCTGGAGACTGTCTCAGCTCTGCAGCCCAGATGAGTATGGAAGTTCTATCGTTAGCATGAACTGCTCACTTCTTTCTACATCTGATTTGTATTTCTCTCCGATCTTCGCAAATCAAGATCATCCAGAAGGCAATCAAGTGTGGGGTGTTTGTAGACTTTTTCTTGCAGTTAGAGTTCAGTCCTTCATTGCTAAAATAACTCTTGGCTACCCGAGTTTTAATGATAATTGAGTATCAACCTGGGAGGGAGGAAATGAAAAATCCATTTGTGCCCTCCATTACCAGAAGGGTGTCATCATCAGCATACTCCAGAGAGAACTTGCCATCCTTCTTTCTCTTTCAACTTGTTCCAAGCCCAGTGACATTTGAAATGATGAGTCATCATCTAAAAGTGGAGCCTGCCATTCCCCATGCACAACTGTGCCTGCTTGGGTGCCATCCCAGCCCGCGGTGGGAAGCATGACTGTGCCCTCTCTGGGAAGGGCATTCTGAAAATGATCCCCCATGAGTTGAAAGCGGCATGAACCATGATCTGATATTTTTGGAACCCCAACAGGGATGAGAGAACTCAAGCTGATGCTTTGTGGATTTTTCATAATCAACATATATTGTAGACTTCATAGCATAGTACAATCACCACCATTCTTAAAGCCTGGGGATTAGCATGGGGGTCTTCCTCTTCCACTAACCAGTTGGGTGGTCTTGGGCAGGCCATGTGACCCTGCTGCACCCCAAAGAGGAAGCAGGTTGCAATAGATCAGCTTCATTTTCTTAAAGCTCCCAGCTTCTACTGAGAGTTATGAAAGAGTGTGCTCCAGACAACAAAGACCTCACAATTTTTTTTTCTTGGTCTTCTAATGTTTCTGTTAACCTGGGGAAGTGATGGGGAGAGGAGGGCTATTCTGGGGTGGCTTCCTGGGGGTCTCGCAGATACATATGTAACAGGTGGTGAAAGTGGATCAGAAACCAGAAGGTGGTATTCTGAAAGAGAGGACAGACAAGGAGAAAAGAGGATGTTCTTGTGTTTCTCTTCATTCTGCTGGGTTTTTTATTGTTTTTTATCTTTTATTTTTTGGTTTTATGTGTGTGTGTAGTTGTAGATTTCCAGTTACTCCCAAATATGGGAGAAGCCCCATATTCTTCTGTTGAAGCCTTAATATGATGCTTTTTAGAGGTGGGGCCTTTGGGAGGTGATCAGGCCATGAGGGTGAAGCCCCTGTAATGGGATTAACATCCTTGGAAGATGAGGAAGAACGCTTGCCCTTTCTGTGATCCTGCCTCTGCCCCACTTCAGGGCTGGAGTGATCCCCAAAGTGCGCAGTTTCAGAGACAAATGTTTGCGGGGATTCTACCTGCTTGGGCTGAATTTAATGCCCTCAAACCCGAGGTGCTGAGCCCTGGTCCTTGCACAGTTTAGAGCTTTATGTACAAGTATTGTGTTGCATGTATTTTCCTGAAACTTTTTTTTTTTGGTATGCAACCATGTGGATACATGTCATTCTAGTTGATTCATTTTAACTACTATGTATTTACTTTTCCATTGTAATAATATATCATTATTTATGTATTCTTTTTCTTTGATGGGCGGTTTTGTTGTTTCCGATCATTTTCCTATTACAAGAGGAGCTTCAGTGCATATTTCTATGCACGTCTCCTGGGGAACAAAGAGTTGTAGGGTCAAACCACGTGTGTATCATCATCTGTCCTTGTCACTGCCAGAATGCCCTCGCAGGGGTCATGTCACTTACACCCACCGTGGGGGAGTGTTTGTGATTGCGAGTCCTTGCCTGCACACACAGTACACCCCAGACCTTTTATACTTTGCCATTTTTTGATACAGTGGGTATTTAATCCGATCCCAGACTTTTAAGGGAACAATGTGAACATTCCCATGTTAAGTAGGATGTTTACTGTTGGTTCATGACCGATGTTGTTTATCAGATGAAGGAAGTTTCTCGCCTTATTTTCCTAATCCACACAGTTTTGTCAAATATTTTTATTCTGCACATTTAGAGGTGATCACCTAACATTTTAAAGAATCTTCCTAATGGTATTAGACCTAGACGGTGGATTTTAATGGGAGAATATGGGATGACGTAAAGGTTCTTATTAAGACCAAATTCCTTGTAACTTTTCAAAAATATCCCCCTCCTATGGAGCATCTTAGAAGTCACCTCCCAAAGTCAGAGCCTCAGAAAGGAAGGCAGGTATTGTCATGCACAGCACATAATTCATCATGTGCTAAGTGAGGATGTGCCAGGGCGTTGTTATAACTAGAAACTATTGCCTAGAAGAACTAGAGAACAGCATGCTCGCAATGGGTTATTTGAACAATATATGATTATTATGGGCCAATGCCTGGGGCTTGGATATATTTTTGTTAAGGTGAAATTTCCTTTGTAATGGAATTGGTTATAATGGGATTTGATCTCCATTCATCTCACTTACCCATTCCCCTCTGGCGGCTCCGATAGCCTTGCTCCCCCAGCTGCAGTCCCCCCGGCAGCCTCTAAGGAGCCAAACATGCCTCTAATTTGTGACCAAAAGCTCTCTAACGGGCTCTCCCCATAAACCTCGGATCTCTTTGATTTACCAGACACGCATCCATCATCGATGGCCTTCCCCCGTCTGCTTTCCCTCGGTGCTGGTCATCTTAGCTTCTCTCCCTCTGAACCGCTGCGGCATGTTTAGACACAACTCGCGTCTGCCACACAGTGTGGATGATGGACGGTTACCTTCCGGAGGGTTCTGAGTCTTTGCCCCTGGCTGGTGTGGCTGCCACGTCCGTCTGGGCCCGGCAGTAGGCAATTAGAGGGTGATGCTAACAAGCCTGATATCACAGGTTTTTTTTTAACAAAGGCACATCTGCCACCCACCTTGCAACAGTGTCCTGAGTTTAATTAACGTTTGACTTCGACGGAGGGTGGGTGTGATGCAATCCACCAAATCACCTCTCCAGCTACGTTCAAAAGCCACGCGTCCTGACGCTCTCTAGGTGTGCCCACCCTGCGTCATTTCATTAGCGCGGACTCAGGTCTGGTTCACAGACCCTCTTCTGAATAACGGGCCCTCCCATCCCTTAGGAAATCCAGAGTTTTAGGAGCTCTGAGCCAGGAACCAAGGACAAAGACCACATACACTTTTTATTACACTATAGAAAGACAGTCAAAACATCCTAATACATCAGTTTCACCCCCACTCCTGCCATTGGTGAACGGGAGTGCTGGCAACCCGCAGCATGGTCAGCTCCGTGTGCTACAGGGTTTGGGCCTTTTGCCACTGATGGCAAAAATGGAATCTCAGAGGAGTTCCCGTTTGTATTTCGATTATTCTGAATGAGGCTGAGCATCTTTTCAGATACTGGAGAACCATCCCTATTTTGAACAGATACATTGGAAGGGAGGGGAACAGAAAGGTCACTCCTTAGGAAAGGTGAGCAGAGGGGGTGTGGGGTACTGCACACGGGATCATGCAGGGTCAGACATGGACTGAAGGTCACTGACTTTTTTTCTGACACACTTTTATTAGAGTCAATTCCATTTCCCTCATTTACTGCCACCCCGGGTCCATAGTGGTCCTCTGAATGCATCTGTCCTGTTCCCTTTGCTAGGACATCTCAGGGCCCTGGCAGACCCCCCGGACGAGGCTTCCTGAGTGGGCTGAAGTGACCCTGTCGACACGCTGCTGTCAGAGCTGGGTAACTGTGCTTTGCTGATCTCTTTGTTCCGATGCCCTTTGGAGAATCTGAATTCCAGGGAGAAGGGAGCCCTGGCCTCACCTAGCTCCTGTCTCCAGCACACTGTTGACATGGGGATGGAGCTGCCATGGGGGGCCGGGACCTTGTGTATATCCAAAAAAGGACAGTAATAATAAGTAAGGCTCCTGTCCTTGAAACAGTGGGAAGAGGAGAAAAAGAGAGAGAGAGAGAGAGAGAGAGAGAGAGAGAGGCGATAAAGCTGTCCTGGGCTGATTTTCACTGTTGGCCCCAATTGGTTCAGATCCATCTATGTCCAGGGGCCCCCCATTCCAGGATGCGGGGCTGAGAGGCATGGGTTCTGGTGTCTCTTAGAGGTTTGGTCTCTTCCCATCAGAGTATAGTAAGCCAGAGCTGGGAGAGTGAGCTGTCCCTGGGCGGGGACCCCATCCACTCCTGGAGGACAAGGACCTGGCCCCTTCTGGGTCATGGATGAAGGACAGGAGCCAGTCCCCTGGCTTACTGGGAGCAAGGGGCTGCTCCCAGTACCCTCCCCTGGGAGCAAGATGCTGCTGGGAGGGTGGTGGCATCACCCTCAGTCCCTCTGTCCCTCCACCACAGCTGTACCCAATCGTAGCCACAAGCACAGAAGCTCGGTGAGAAGAGGAAAGTACTCCACTTTCAATAGCTGTTCGCACTCCCTTGATTTCAAAGCACTGCCGGGCCCTAACTATGGTTTCTCTCTGTTTCTCTTCCATGATTTTGACTTAGTCTCCACACCTGTGAAATGCTTCTTGGTGTTCCTACAACAGAAGAATTTCCCAGATCTCCGGAGAAGGTAAGAGTCCCAAAGGCCAGTTGCTCAGATCTTCCCCACAGAGCAACGTGGGTGAGTGGGGAGCGTCTGTCCCCATGGCCAGTGTCTCCTTCTGAGCCTTCCCACACCTGAGGCGGAACGATCCCGCGCTGTGATGGATGGAGGTCACGGGCAGCGGGATCGGTGGCAGCAGCCGGCTGGAGTCTGATGAGCAGCAGCTCGGAATGAAGATAAAGCACCAGTGAGCTTTGATGGACGACAGACAAAGCTTGTCTTGAAATTGGCCTCTCAAAACAATATACAAACTAATACACAAATCAATGCAAAGTGTTTAAACTGCCAGGAAAAGTCAGCCCATCCATCATACTTAAGGGGGACAGAGGGCCATAGAGTTTGGCTATTGCTTGAGTCCCCGAGGCCCTGGGGAAGGAAACTCTGTCTCTGGGAACCGACAGCCTTGAATCAGGCTGAGTCTCGGCCCCTTCCCGAGCATGGAGCCTAGTGCGGCTGGAAGTGGGTCGGTCGGAGAGAATTCCTAGCCCTGGCCATGCGCAGGGCTGGATAGGAGGGCTGCGGCCTTGTCTCTTGTTCCCCCACCGGCCACTCACGGAGGGGCCCGACCTTTGGAGGTGGCCGTTGTAACAGGGCCCTGAGGCGGGGGTGGCTCCAGACCTTGTGCCAGCGGCCACCCACAAGAGCAGGTTTCAGCGCGGTGACTGAGAGCCCAGCAGCACGGTGACCGGTAGCCAGGGAGCACTGTTCATCGCCCGTGTCTGGGTTTCATATGCATGTCCTGATTTTTTAATAAAGACTATATATACTTGAGGTGTAAAAGAGTTGCTGGAGAAGGTAAGAGTCAAGCAATAATAAAGACTATATATACAAGCAATTGATAATCTAATCTCTTAGAGGATGTTCAGCATTCAATATGGCGTCGTTAACCGCAGTCTTCACGCCCTACATTAGATCTCTGGACTCAGTCATTCGACGTTAACTGCCCCTTTGTGCCCTTCGACCAACCTCTCCCGGTTCCCCCATCCCCCACCCTTGGTAACCACTGTTCTCTCGCTGCTTCTGTGTATTCAGCTTTTTCAGATTCCGCGGAGAAGTGAGATTTTAAGTGTTTTTCTTTCTGTGTCTGGCTTGTTTCACTTAGCATGACGTCCACCAGATCCATCTATGTCGTTGCAGATGGTAGGGTCTCCTTTTATGGCTGAATAATATTTCGTTGGTGGGACCAAAGTAGGTTTACGATGGTGAGTACGTGAAGCGCAGAGTTTATTCTCGTGCTACTATTCATCAATTATTGTATTATCTTCCACATGGACACCTAACTGCAAAGCTACTTTTGCCCCACCCCGTGTGGGTGTCTGCGCGTGCGTGTGTAAGCGCACTTCCTTTATGCATATGCGGATGGGCACTTGGGCTGCTTCTGCGTCTTGGCTGCTGTGAGTGACGCTGCAGCGAACGAGGCTGGCTGCTCTTCAGCCATCACTGCACTCCAGCCCGTTTCTCCTACCGTCTGCCCATCTGGCGTGACTCCCTTCTTTCTTCATGCTTTGAATAATTACACTGCCTTACCTTGGACTGTTTCTTCCATTGAAATCAAGGTCATACCTTTGCATCAAGCTTATTTGTTCTAAAAATTTTTACACTGGTATAGGCGGTGAGGAAACACAACATATTTATAGTGTATCTTGCACTGGGCAAAGTTTTTCCATGTACATGGTTGGTGGTATCTTCTCCATTGAATAGGAGAGGCAGTGGAAGCTCAGAGAGATGCAGCGCTGTGACCGGGCGGCCAGAGGAAAAACCTTGTAGGAAACTATAGCTGAGCTGCATTTCTCAAACCCGTGACCACAGAAGTGGGCCTCTGGCAGAGAGACTCCATTCATCCCGGCTTCCACGGACGGTCTGGGGAGGGGTTAGCAACTCCACCCTTCCCTTCTACTGTGACAGTTTCTGACTCCTCCTGGTGGGTGCTAACCACGTGGCTGTGGGAACAGCAGTCCTGGGCTTCAGCCCTTGCACTTGGTAGGCCAGGAATTCATCCAGAGTTAAAGATGGTTGGTTTTTTTTTTAAAGAGTTTTACCCTGTGACTCAAAATGGAAAGGACAAACCGATCTCCCGCCATCAGGGTACAGGAGAGAGTGTTGGAGAGCCCCAGCAGAGGGGCCCTAGAACCCATCGGGACAGAGTTGCTCCGAGAGGACATATCACCCGTCTTCCCACCTCCAGGCTCTCTCCGAACCGTCCCGGCCAGGCTGCTTCTGACCCCCCGGCAGCGTTTCCAGGAGAGGAAGGGGAGTGCTGCCTTCTGCAGCATATCCCAGTGCTCACCAGAGCCCCTGCCGGCCAGGCCCCTCCCACACCCCACCTTCTGTGACTTTGGTTCGGGGATGGTCTTTCTCGTCTGCGTCCTGTCATAGTGCCTCACACTCCTACTCTGTGTGCTGTGTGAGTTGCCCCTGAAATGTACAACCAGTCCTGGGTGTCGTTTGCTGTGGGGGATGGGGACACACTGGGGCCCCTGAAAAGAGTGGGCAGCACGGGGAGTGGACAGGTCACCGTGCCACATTGAGGACAACTCAACAGTCTGAATTGTGTGGAAAGGGGACTGACTTATTGATGGGGGCTTCAAGGGGTTACAGTTGGGGAAATTGCAAAGGTGCGCAGGGATCAGAAGCCCAAAGATGGGGAGCTGTGAAGAATGTGGCTGGAGACACAGGCAGGAATACAGGCATGGGGGCTGAATGTCACACCAGGGGATTTGGTCCTGAGGCTGGTAGACAGTCAGTGAAGGTCAGTGCATGGCAGTGACCTACTTCAATGTGTGCTCAGAGGTCAGCAGGAGGTCATGTGAGGAGGGGCTCAGAGGAGACAATACCAGAGGCAGGAGGGCCTTAGGAGGTGGGGGCAGTGTCTTCCTGCACTGGAAGCAGGAACTTTTGGGTCTTCCGTAGGGCTGAGAGCTCTGGGGGTTGCGTGGACTCTTTCTTCCTCTCCCTCAGAGGCCTGACCTCAGAGGAGGCACAGGGTGTGCAGGTGGGAGGTGGGGGTGGGGGTTGCCCACGGAACCCGGGGAAGGGGAGGGTGCTCTGCTCCTGCCGTGATCACATGGAATCAGGCCGTCTGTCCTGAGGACAAGCACCAGGAGAGAGTCCACATCTCCCCTCCCCCCCGTCTCTCCTGGCACTCATGTTTCCAGCTTCGGGCCGGCTGCTGAGGGGCCGGTTCCCTGTCGCTCCCCAGTTCCCTTTTCAGGGGAGAAGCCCTCAGAACAGCTCACAGAGGAGCAGGCAGCAGGTGTTTCTGAGCACCTGCTCTCCAGTTTCTGTTGACAGGAAAAAAAAAAAAGCAAACTCAAACCTCTTATTTAATAGTCACATAGATACAGAGGCTGAAGCTCACTCCCAGGAAAGCCTTTGGGGACAGTGGCTCGACCCCAGTGGGGTTCATGGAGGCCCAGGCCTGTTCCCCACTGGCTGTTCTTGTAGAGTGTGGTAAAAGGAACAGGCCATGAATCTGCCGTCTTCACCGTTTCCAAGTGTGCAGTTCAGCAGTGTTAGGTACATTCACACCGTCGTACTCTCCATCCTGCAGAACTGCAACGCCACACTCATGGGTGACAGCTCCCATCTCCCCCCCACCTCGTCCCGGCGACCCCGTTCCACTTCCTGCCTCTCCGAATCTGACTGCTCTGGGAAGCTCTCTCTCGTAAGGCAAATCATACAGTGCCGTCGGCTCGTGACTGGCTTATTTCGCTTAGCAGAATATCCTCAAGACTCATCCATGTCATCGCGTATATTAGCATATCCTTTCTTTTTAAGGCTAAACACTATTTCCTTGAACGTATAGAGCACATTTTGTTTATCCGTTTGTTAGCAGATGGGCACTTGGGTGCTTCCACCTTTTGGCTGCTGTGAATAATGTGTTAGGAACATGGCTGTACAAGTATCTCTTGGAGAACCTGCTTTCGTTTCTCCTGGGTAGAGACCCAGAAGTGGAATTGCTCGATCCTATGGTAATTCTACTTTAATTTCTTGAGGAGCAACCATACTGCTTTTCCCAGCAGCTGCACCATTTTATGCTCCCATGGACAGCCACCGCAGACTTTTTGTGACATGCCTGTAAGCCACAGGGCCACCGTTGGGGGGAGGACACGGACTGAGTTATAGCCACGCCGGGCCCATGATTCAACCTTCAACCACTGCACCGCATACTCTCGAGCCCTGGGGGACCGAGAGCAGTGTAATCTCCCAGCCAACTCAGCTCAAAATGACTCATTCCATTTCAGGGCCTTGGGTTTAAATGTAAGAAAAATTTCCCCTAAAATGTCCATTTAAGAAACAATAGAAGTTTTGAATAAGCTTTCCAGTTACAGAGCTTTAGGTTGTTTACAGGGCTAATTGCCTCCCATCCTTTTTTTCATTTCCTTTTTTATTACAGAAATATGTTCGAATGTCTCATTCTAAATGGGAGTTAGTTTCTGCGGATCTCAAGAGATGGTGAGGACTGTTTTGCTACTCAGTTCCCTGAGTTTGCCTTGAACTCAGAAGACGCAGGATCTAATAATGTTCCTGGATGATGGCTGCTATAACAAGAAGTGACGCAGTGGACCCTTACTGGGACCCTTGTAGGGGACCCTGACGTCTCAGACGCTCTTCTCTGGGAGCCGTGAGTCCCACCTCCGGACTATGGCTCCCAGCAGCCGTGTTGCTGCCGTTTCTCTGCCTGGCTCATTACTGCCCAGGAAACCGACTCCTGACCCACGCTGAAGCATTCAGATTCTTCTGGAAATTTGGGGCTGTGTCTAAGGCAGAGGTCAGCAAACTAGCCCAATCCTGCCCACCTGTTTTGGTAAATAACATTTTACCGGAACAGAGACACGCGTTCATTTGTGATCTGAAGGCCGGGGCTGCTTCCCTGTGACTAAGAGAGAACTGAGCAGTTTCACCGTGGACTCTGTGGCTAAAGAGCTGCAAACGTTTTCTCTTCGGCCTTTACAAAAGAAGTTGGGTCTACAGGAAAGGCAGTCTCTGAGGATGGCTGGGCCAGTGTATGTGAGTCCCAATCTGTGAGGTAGCCGCATCCTGCCAGGTAGACTGAGACGAGAAGGACAGTCTGGAGGAAGAGGAAGCAGAGAGGCCTGGAGGTGGCAGATGGGAGGGGAATAGCCTCTGAACCCTAACATTCCTGGGTTTCATCAGTTACTCCCACACCCTTATGACAAAGTCATTTCTTTTTTTTTTTACTTAAGCCACCTCAAACTGGGTTCTGCTTTTTGGCAACTAGAGTCCCAACGGAAGCTCTGGAGAAGCTCTGTGCCTCCTGCTACTCATGATCAGTCACAGACCAGCTCATCAGACCTAGTCCAGAGATCCGGCCTTCCCTCCGACCTTTCTTCTGAGCTGCCGAGTCTCTCCTGGCCCTGCCCTGGGAAGCAGGTGCGCACAAAGGTTGGCAGCTGAGCTGACACGGAGAAAACATTGCTGGTGAGGAGCCCAGGATCAGAGCCCCAGTGTGTGGCCTCTTGCTGTTGACTGACAGTCACCGCATCCTCCCGGCAGGAGCTGGAGTGGCCTCCAAACCTCGTGCGCTGCGGCAGCTGCAGTCGGAGGAGATACCAGAAGCTGCCCACCCTGGCCTTTCTGCCCTTGAACTTTTTCAACATCCCTCTCAAGTCCACCTTGAATTTCCTTTTGTAACTTTTTAATACAAAATGATCTCAGATGAAACCTTTAGTCAAACACTTCTTACACTGGCTGCCCGTGAAAGTTGAATACAATGTTTGGCACACAGCACAACAGCACTCAGAATTCTGATTCAAAGGAGAATTTGAGCACATTTTTACTGAGAGCTTTCGGTTCAAGATGGTGGCTTGAGCACATGCTCTCACGTTGGTTACTCAGGTTTCACTGGAATAAAATTATTAGTAATGTCTGTTATGGCAAAGACATTGGGGAGGAAGGTTGCCAATAAGCAAGAAAGCTTAACATTTTTCTGCAAGACACAATGAATGAGATTTGCGACGTATGCAACAGTCAAAAACGGTGCAACCTGGAATAGAAGGGGCTGCAATGAACATGCGAAACAATATGCTTGTTAGAAACCGCAAGAGGTTCTGAGCTCAGAGTCAGCAGGTACAATGAGAGGCAGGAATAAGCAATGGGGCCCATGGAGGAGAGGTTAGTTGAGTCGGTGTGACCTACCTACCTGACATGCTTTGGTACAGGTAACTTACTTCTGCTCCAAGACAAAATACAAACAATACATCTCTAAATTTAAACCAGTCTACTGGAGAAGGTTTGCATCTAGGTTGTACTAGAGCATCTGGTACAGATTTGGGTGTTCCAGGCTAGAACCTCCACAATCTGACATTCAGGATACCCATAGCTTGATTGACAAGTCAGCTCCTTACCAACTACCTTCATGCCAGCCTGCCAGCCTGCCAGCCAGCATGCTACCAGGCCACCTTTCATACCTCACAGAGAGCTCCTGAGTTCCAGGTTAGAGACCTGGTTTAAAAATAGATCCCCTGAGTTCCAACACAGTGCAGAAAAAACCCACATCAGCTGCCCAGTCCTTTTAACTATGGAACAACAAGTAAAGATCACAAGAATTAGAGAAGAGGCAGAACCTGAAAGAAACAAACCATGATAAATAGACTGACCCCAGTAGAAATTGAGGTACCTCAGAAAAATATAATTTATACACTCAGATTCAAGAGGATGTTACATCCATAAAATAAGATGTAATAACAAAGGAAAAGAAAGAGGACAAGAGACAGTTCGTAGAGATTAAAAACATCTTGATTGCCAAAATAAAAAATTCAAAACAAGTTTGAGATGTAAAGTCAAGGGAAGCTCTCAGAGTGTAGAACAGAAATATAAAGGGAAGAAAAATATTGGAGAAAAACTAAGAGACATGAGAACTCACCCTGAGGTAAAACATAAAAGGAAAAAGAATCGCAGATAGAATACAGAAACTGGAAACTAGCAAAGAAACAGTAGAAGAAAATTTCTCAGGGCTGAATAATGACCTTAATTTTAAAGGGCTCCGAGTACCCAGCAAAATAACTGAAAACAACAATAAAACAACCCAACACTTGGACACTTTTCTGCAAAATTCTAGACCAAGGATAACTGGTAGGTCCTAAAATCTCCCTAAGGGATCAAACAAGTCACCTCGAAGGAACTAAACTAAAACCAGCGAACTGATTTTTCACCGGCAGCCCTCCACGCTGGAAGACAACGCAAGAATGACTTCAAGGTTCTGAGAGAATGAGACCTAACTCAAACAATTCTTTTTTTCACCCAGCTCAATGGTCAATTAAATAACAAGGCAAAATAAGGACATTTAGTTTCCCCTTTTGTAGTAAGTTACTTGAGGATGTATCCCAGCAACATGGGGAAGTAAACTAAGGAAGAGGAAGATGTGGGATCCCAGTGACAGGAGAGCTGCTTAATCAAGGAGCAGAGATGAGAGGTACCAGAGAAACAACCAGGCAGCAAGCCTGCGGGACAGCTAGCCTAGAGGACAACCAGTCCAGGCTGGAGCAGAAGAACCGGGTGCTCTGCCAGTAGGAGGGTCTGAGAAAAAGAGGCAACACCTTGTTGTAGGTAATATCCTTGAGAGGATGAAAAACCCTGAAAAATGCCCATTATTCTAGGACAAAAATAATGTATTTGGAAACTCCTGGGAAAACAAGAAGCTGTACCAGAAAGTCATCATTGCAATAGTAAGAAAAATGTATCATGGTTTTTTAGGCAATTGCTGGAATATAAGTAAAGAAGTTCATTGAACTTTACGCTGAGACCTTTCTCCTTTGAGTGACCCTTTGTACGAAAGGAAGTGATACAGTAGCTCGACCTGTTTGGACCATGAACAATTTTTATATGATGATATTCGTGTAAACGCTATTAAAAAAAACAGAGTAAACCTATGGAAGCTTACATGACAGGGTTGTGGTTACAGAATATAAATATTAACATGTGCAATGTAATGTGAAAATTTATGTGAGAACAGGTTGAAGATGGAAGAGGGAAGGGGATGTGAATCAAAATACTGACTAAAGCCATGGCTGGTGTCTCTCAGTTGGTTGGAGTATGATCCTGTAAACTGAAAGGTCATGGGTTCGATTCCCAGGTGAGGCACACACTTAGGTTGCAGGTTCAGTCCCTGGCGGGGGAGCATGTGAAAGGCAACTGATTGATGTCTTTCTCTCACATCAATGTTTCTCTTCCCTCCCCCCTCTCAAATCAATGAGCATGAGCATGTCCTTGGGTGAGGATTGAAAAATAAAATACTGACTAGAGTTGATGGAACAATAAATGGAACCACACTATGTAGGTTATTTCATGTTAGGAAAGTAACCATATCTATAAACATAGTGCAACCGCAAACATGAGTTAGGTCTTTGAGGGGACAGTTTAAGTGAGTTGACAAACCGAGAAGAGGAGCTGTAACTACTGTTTAGATGGGGGCACCGCTCTGATCCTCTGGGTTTGCTGTGGGGTCAGGTGGGGCCTCCACAGGCTGTGCTCCAGGCTGGTCTCTGGCCAGCTGGCCCCTCTGCTCCCCCACATCCCCTGCGTGAGTAATAGCACTCTCTGTATATGCTCCTGGAGGAGTGAAGTTGGGGAGCACTATTTATAGAACCTGGCTGGCCCTGCCTTTTCCATCTCAACTGAAGGTCTGTGCTGGTTGCCAGGCATGTGTTCCTATAGAGATGGAACATTCCACAGGGTTCCATGCAGTCTGTGTGGCCTACGGGATACTGGCCTCAGAGGCGGAGCCATGGAGGATGCCTGCTGAGCCACACAGAAACGTCTTCCCAGTGGGTCCCGGCTCCGCTGGGCAGCGGTCTGCCGGAGACGGCTGAGTGTTTGAGCCAGGCCCAGGTCTCTGGGGGTTTCCCTGGGAGACCCTGCATGCACCGTGGTGGTGGTCTTTATTATAAAAGGCAGGCCTCCTTTAAGGAGGGAAAAAGAGCTAGCCAAAAGATTTGCTGCCAAGCGAACTGCAGAGCCAGTGTGAAGACGGGTGAATGACACAAGCCTGTGAAGCCCCCTGTCGCCTGTGGTGGGGGCCGGTGTTTGCGGTTACAGATGCCACGTTTGGCAGCGTTCAACAAAAGTCAGAGCAGGCCTTCACTTTCTTGGAAAAGGACAGAAAATGAGCCCTCTGAACTTTTTTTTTGTTGTTGTTAGTTTATTATGTTTCTTAGGTTTAAAAATTTGTTTTCTTCTTTTCTTTTTTAGATTTAATATGATCTTGATTTTTTCTTTGTTTTCTTTAATTGTATTTTCCCATTTCCATTTATCCCCCTTATACCCCCTCCCCCCACCAGCGTGTCTTGTCCATGAGTCCTTTTCCTTTTTACTTGATCCCTCCACCCCCAATCCCACCCCACCCCAGAACTGTCAGCCGCTCTCTATCTATGAGTCCGTCTCTATTTTGCTTGTTAATTCAGTTTGTTCATTGGATTCCACATATGAGTGAGATCATATGGTGTTTTTTTTTCTCTGACTGGCTTATTTCACTTAGCATAATGCTCTCCAGGTCCATCCACATTGCCCCAAAGGGTAAAATTTTCTTCTTTTTTATGGCCCAGTAGTATTCCATTGTGTGAATGTCCCCTAGTTGTTCTATCCCCTCATCCACTGATGGACACTTGGGCTGCTTCCAGATCTTGGTGGTTGTAAATAATGCTGCAATGAACATAGGGTGCATGTATTCTTTTGAATTACTGTTTGGGGTTTCTTTGGATAAATTCCTAGAACTGGGAACCCTGGGTTATAAGACAGCTCCATTGTTCATTTTTTGAGGTATCTCCTTACTGTTCTCCACAGTGGCTGCATCAGGTTCCCCTTTCTCCACATCCTCACCAGCACTTGCTGTTTGTTGATTTATTGGTAATAGCCATTCTGACAGGTGTGAGGTGATATCTCATTGAGGTTTTAATTTGCATTTCTTTGATGATTAGTGATGTTGAGCATCTTTTCATATGTCTGTTGGCCATCTGTATGTCCTCTTTGCAGAGGTGTGTCTCTTCAGGTCCTTTGGCCATTTTTTAATTGGTTTGTTTGGTTTTTTTGGTGTTGAGTTTTACAAGTTCTTTACAAATTTTGGATATTAATCCCTTATCAGAGGTATCAGTAAATATGTTCTCCCATTCAGTGGGCTGTCTTTCTATTTTGTTGATGGTTTTCTTTGCTGTATAAAATCTTTTTAGTTTGAAGTAGTCCCATTTGTTTAGTTTTTCTTTTGTTTCCCTTGCCTGAAAAGATAGATCAGAAAAAACATTGCTACAAACAATGTCTGAGATTTTACTGCCTGTGTTTTCTTCTAGGATTTTATAGTTTGGGGTCTAACATTAAAGTCCTTAATTGATTTTGAATTTATTTTTGTGTGTGATATAAGAAGATGTTCTAGTTTCATTTTTCTGCACTTATCTGTCCAATTTTCCCAACACCATTTATTCAGTTAACTAGCCCATTGTATATGCTTGCTTCCTCTGTCAAATATTAATTGACTATAAAGATGTGGGTTTATTTCTGGGCTCTGTATTTGTTCCATTGATCTTTGTGTCTGCTTTTATGCCAGTACCATACTGTTTTGATGACTATGGCCTTATAGCATAGTTTAATATTAGATAGTGTGATTCCTCCAATTCTGTTCTTTTTTTCTCAAGATTGCTGTTGCTATTCAGGACTTTTTATGGTTCCATATAAATTTTGAAATATTCTAGTTCTGTGAAATACATTATTGGTATCTTGATAGGAATTACATTAAATCTTTAGGTTGCTTTGGGTAATATGGACATTGTAATGATGCTAACTCTTCCTATCCATGAATATGGTATGTGCTTCCATTTATTTGTATTGTCTTCAATTTCTTTCTTCAGTGTCTTATAATTTTCTGAGTACAGGTCTTTTATGTCCTCGGTTAGATTTATTCCTAGGAATTTTATTCTTTTTAAAGCAATTGTGAATGGGATTTTTTTTTAATTTCCCTTTCTGGTAGTTCATTATTGCCATATAAAAATGCAACTGATTTCTATATATTAATTTTGTATCCTGCTATTTTACTGAATTCATTTATCAGTTCTAGTACTTTCTTAGTGGAATCTTAAGGGTTCACTACATACAGTGTCATGTGATCCGCAAATAAATACAGTTTTCCTTTCCAGTGTGGGTGCCCTTTATTTCTTCTTGTCTGATTGCTGTAGCTAGGCCTTCCAGTACTATGTTGAATAAGAGAGGTAAAAGCAAACACCCCTGTCTTGGTCCAGATCTCAAGGGGAATGCTTGTAATTTTTGTCCATTGAGTATGATGTTGGCTGTGGGTTTGTCATATATGGCCTTTATTATGTTGAGGCATGTTCCCTTTATTCCCACTTTGCTGAGTGTTTTACCATAAATGGTGCTGGCTTTTATCAAATGCTTTTTCTGCATCTATTGATATTATCATATGGTCTTTATCCTTTATTTTGTTTATGTGGTGTATCACATTTTTTGATTTGTGACTGTTGTACCAACCTTGCATTCCCGGCATAAATCCCACTTGATCATGGTGTATGATCTTTTTGATGCATTGCTCTGTTCAGTTTGCTGATATTTTGTTGAGGGTTTTAGCATCTATGTTCATCAGGGATGTTGGCCTATAGTTTTCTTTCTGAACTTTTATTACTTCATGGACTGAGGACAGACAGGTTCACTTGAAGATGCACCCAAATACCTCCAATCCCAAGGGACCAAAACAGAAGAACACCTCAAAACATCTCAGATCAATGGAGAACATTTTCAGAAGAAAATAAGAGTGGTTTGAATGAAAACACTAATCTTACAGAAAGTTTAGAACTATGTGCCCAAGAAACCAAGGAAGGGAAGCAAAGAGTGAGGGAGCTGGAGGAACAGGAAAAAAAGGAAAAGGAAGTTGGACAGGAGCTATGTGTCCAGAGAGAAAGCACCAAGGGCTAAGAAAAGAAAAATCCAATGACACTTACTGGCTAAGTTCGAGTTGAAGTTTCAGCCTTTTCCAAGTGGCCCTTTTGGCCCTGCCATTCCCCATGCAGCCCCACTGGGGGGAAGTTTCAGGAGTTCCCAGGGTTATCAGGATTCCCAGGACAGTGGAAGGTTAAGCTCTGGGGGCTCTGGGATCTGGGGTCTCAGGCAGGTTTGATTCAAATTTCACAGCAAGACATTTATTTGTCTGGGTTTTTTCTCTGTTAAAGTAATTTTGATTTATCTTTTTAGTTTAACTGCTGTTATTTAATTGAGGCTATCAATGCTCTTATTAAAGCTTGATAGCATTCAAAAAAAGGTAATAGCTACTAAAAGCAATGAAAATGGATTGGTTTTAGGAATTGCTTCTGGGAAGGGAGAGGTCAGATCATCCAAAGCTTGAAGAGCAATTAATGCCAATGGCCCTGGGGCTCACCCCCACCCCCACTCTGTTCTAGTCTGTCCAGGCTTCAGTCCCCACTCTGGTAGCCAGGGGACTCTGTGCTCCTCTGCTGCTTGGACTTGTAAATGTTCCTGCAATGGCCCCGCCGCATTTCCACCACCTGTCTCTCAGCCGCATGTCTCCACGCCCCCTTTGCACAAGGAGCGCTCCTGCGAAATTGAAGTCGGTACTGTGTGCGTGTCACCTGGAGAAAGATGATGTTGTAAAAACCTTTAGTTGTGTTTCTGCTGTGCGACAGGTATGGTGGTGGGTACCGAGGATAGAAAAGTGAACAAGTAATTGGAGTTAAAGCACATTTTGGATGATTAAAAATCTAAGGCCTATGTTTCATTCACAAAAGGAGAAATGTGAATTCTTCTCAAACATCTGCCCGGTCTCCCACCTCGCACCCTTTACCGTCCTGTGGAAGGAGTCTTTGGCTAGGGACCCACGGTGAGGGCTTTCAAAGCACCCAAACATTCCGCCTGTGTGTGTGTATGTTCCCCAGCCTTGAGGAAGTCCTGAAGATGGCCAGAGAGTTGTAGTAATCAGAGGTTCTGGTTGATAATATGTTTGAAGTCAGCATTGCAGGACAGGTGTACACTGTGCAAAGACAGAATCTGGGTTTCCCTTTTTTATTTGAGTGGCCTGCTAGTCTTTTAAGCTTGAACACCCTTTCAGAATAAAGCCAAAAGTGAAACGAACACACGCAGTCCCGTCCAATTTTTGTTCTGGAAGAGCTAAGTCAGCTGGGGTCAGTGGGACCAATGTGTTGAACTCGAAGCCCTGTGTTCTGTGTCTGGGCATTTGTCAGATCCCTGGGGGTCAATGTCTCCATTTTCTTTATTCTAGAACCCCTTGTATTCGCAGAGTGCCAAGCACATAGTGAATGCTCCAAGCATGAGCACTTGTTACTAAAAAGCACTGTGTATGGTGTGTGAAAATAAAAGGTGCCAACAAATAATTCAACAATAAGTTTATCTCTCAGTCCTAAGATCTGGTCTTGAATACGTGAAACACACGGTCCTGCCCCCTCCTCCCGGTGAAAGCTGCATGAACGAAGGGTAGGACCACACCTAGACCACACAGAAAGGCGGCCTCTGCCTTATTGTCAATACCTCCGGGGTTTTCGTTTCTGTATTGTTATGATCTAATGTAGTGCTCAATACACACTAAATAATGGGTTTCTTCCTTCTCTCATTTTTTCCTTTCGCTTTTTTCAAAAGGAAGCTCCATCAGGAAGCCACTGATGGATCAAATGTTTCACTGTGGATTGCCCTTTGCTCCTCCCCCACCCCACAGTGGTCTCATTTTATTATTCAGGGAGCTGGCTTGAACCAAAGCGAAGAACACACTCAGACCCAGGAACAGGGCGCAAGTGTGCAAGAGTCAACTGTTGCCAGCTCCAAAGTATCTGTCTCTGATGGGCCAGAGGCTAGGGTGGGGTCAGGATGGGGCAGCGGGGTCAGAAAAGGCTTTGAAAAAGGGGAGAAAAGCAAGCTGCTCCATCCCCCCCCCCCTTGGATGCAGCTGTGGCTATGAAGTGAAAGATTTCCCTGCTCACGTTCTCCTGTCTGATCCCACCCACAAAGCTGTAGAGAGGCACCAGCAGCGTTTTATTTGCGTTGAAGGCTTCTGTCCTTATGGGCTGGAGGACAAGATTTAACCTCGGGCCCTCTGTTTTCCCTGTCTGTAAAACGGGACTCCTGACGCTTGCCTGCTGAAGGAGGCAAAGAAGTGTCTTGGCACGCACTGGCCTAACGGAACTGACCTCCTCACCGCTGCACAAAGACCTAAAGCCACAGCGAAGCTGCTTCCCCGCTGACTGCGCTCTCACCCCTGGGGGAGGGAGCTGCTTCCTGCTCTGAGGAGAGCCCTTCAGACCGATATTTTATGGGCGCTGCAGAAAACATAGGGGGTACAGTGCGGCCCCGAGACACAAGGGCATTGAGCTGGAGGTCCGTCCGTTCTGCTTCACGGACATAAATTACCGACCAGACACAGGCATTTCCCCTTTTGGTCATCACCCTAACAAGGGGAGAGCTTTTATTTTCTAAATGATATATTGATCTGATAAAGTTATTATTACATCATCCTTTATGGCCCATCACCACTCACAATGGGAGAGGCATTACAGGGAAAATGAATGCTCCCTCTGGAATGGAGGATACAGACGTGTGTGTGTTTGTTTGTGTGTGCATGAGAGAGAAAGAGAAAGAGAGGGGGTGTGTGCGTGTGTGTGTAAAGATTTCCGACAGGAAGACAGGGAGTTCCATTAATGCTAGATGATGGCGTTCCAGCACTCACACCCTACATCAAGCATCTCTTCCGGGCCTTTCCTCCACGGGATGCGGTGGAAATTAGATGCTGTTAGGGAAAGGCGTGGAAAGGATGGAATAGACCAAGGCCGTCAGCGCTCAAGGACTAAAGGGCTCTTGCCAGACTCAATGTCTTCCCCAAAGTAGGAAGAATCTATGATGTGGGTTTTCATACATCTGGTGTATGCCATGCTGGGGAAAGGAGCTGAGGAATGGGGTGGTTTCGTGCAGGGTTCTTACACTCTTAAAGCACGCTTTATAGCAATCTTTGGGGAGAACCTCCCTCCCCCCCGCCCCCAAGAACTAAGTAAGGTAGCTCCAAAGATCATGGGAAGGTGTCTTCTCCAGAGGCCAGTTATTGGTGGGCTCATGGCCTTGAGTCAGTTGGCTGCGTGTTCCTCTGCCCCTCACTGTTGACAGAGGACCTGGATGGGGGAGGGTGGTGGACTTGTGGGTGGGGCTTCAAAGCGGCCCTCACTTTAACCACTTGGCCCTGAAGATGGTGCGTCTGAGCCCTCAGTTGCTGCTCTGGGTCCTGGAAAGCCGAGGACATTAACAGAGGATTCCCCTGACTTCCGGGGGTCTGAGGGAACGGTTGCACTCTTGTGTGAATGGACTGTTTCTCAAAGCCTGGAAGCAGTCTGCCATGAGACGACGGGCACACACTCAAACGATAAAGTCCCGGCTGCTGGGAGAAGCGCTCTCTGTGCTTGGGAATGGCCAAGGCAGGCTGAGTGTGTGCAAGCCCAAGTATACACACACACAGACACACACACACGCACACACACGCTCTTGCAAAAGGTGTAGTTTTTTCATAGGACAAAGTAGTCATCCTGAGAAAATGTCTGAACCCGGTTGGAGGACTTCCTCACCCTCACGGTTAAGTGCTATTTTGATTTTGGATTACTCACAAGGGGGCTCACGATGGCTTTAGTGATTGGGGTCCTGGCCAGTTTGGATGCTTTGTACCTGGAGTTCCCCAAAGTGGAAGGAGTTGTGAGGACGGGGTTGTGTCTTGGGGAACCTTGAGCCCCACAGACGCAGGTGCAGCCCGATGAGTCACAGACCTCATGGAGACCTTGGGGGCCCCTCGACTCCTAAATTCTCATTGACTATTCTTATACTCAAGTGTATGCTGTGGGAACAAAATACAGCGCAAAAAGGCATACCAATGCAAGTTTAGATGAGGAAATGCCCCTGCCTAGGTCCTTTCAACTTTGTAACACTTATCAGCTGCCACGTCCGCACGACTCTGCCCCTTCAGGGTGCTGCCTGCCCCTTAGACGGAGCAGAGGCGGGGCAGATGGCCTCGGGTCCCCAGCAGCCCAGGTCCCACTGACGTTCAAGATTGCTGCCCTGGGTTTCTTTAGGAAGAATGGGGCCACCAGGCTCTGCTAAGGGGACTGTATATAAAGATGTGAGGTGGGAGGCCTTGTCCCCGAGAGTATCAGCTTTCCAAACCGGATACGATCTCCAGTTGGGAAAAAAGTGAAGTGCCCTAGAATGTAAAGAGAGGACTTCCCCAGACCTCTGTGCGTAGGTTACCATCAAACATATCCTTCTCGGGGCAGAATTGTTGTCACACTCTTGCTCTGGAAAACCTATGTTGGCACCCTGCTTTGGGCCACAAGTCACCTGACCTCAGCTTTCAAGTCGTACACCTTCTCAGCATATCTCGACCACACAGTAATATTTGTCTCTCTGTCCCCTCCAACTCTGGCTCCATTGCTTTGGAGACAGGCCTTATGGTGGCGTCTGTGGCTTTCGGATGCAGTTCCCAAGTTAGAACTGCACTCTACCAAAGCTGTGCCACTTACCAGCAGGCCGCTGCCCTCCTGCAGCCTCGGCTTTCTTTGCCGTAAAGTGAGATAATCATGGTAGCTGCACCCTCTGCCTACTCCCTGGCCTCCAGTGAAGTGGCCACGGGACCAGTGGCAGCTGCTCTAACACACACACACATACATATATATATATGTGAATAATAAATAACGTCAGCTGGTCAAAGAGGCTCATGTCGTAGGATGAGTCTGAACAGTTTTGGTGGTGATTCCGGAAGACGGTGTGGGCTCTGGAGACCACCACAAATGTGTAATGAAGGAAGACCTCTTTGAGTGCACAGACAGACAAAACCACCCGATTGTGAGGCTATCCTGGCTCAGTTATGCTGTACCAACGGGCTGCGTGACATTGTTGTCACACTGCTCCTACTGTGCACCCCTGCTGTCTGTTCATGCTCAGCTTAATCCATGTTGTTTTTACAACTGAAACGTGTTTCAGAAATGGTGTCTGCAGCTGTCTTGGGAAAGAGCGATGAGGTTGTCAGTTAACCGACCAGGGCAATGGCCCTTCCCGACATTGCTCCATTTTTTTGAGAATTACCTTAAAAGTTTTTAGGAGATGGTGGGGAAGGGTGGGACTTTAAAAGAAAGGAAACCAGGAGGGAATTGCGGGGCATTAAGTAACGAGTCCTCGAGACCCGTCATCCATGAGCGTCATGCTGGAAGTCAAGACCTAGGGAGAGCCAATGTGAAGGATTTTCCTCCGCAGCGAATGATGACGTTACAGCTGATGCATGTGGTTGTGGGGCCCTTTGATGTTCTTTGTGCCACATCAGTTTCACAGGCAGAGGATCAGACACTGTCAGTCGGCATCCAAGGCTTCATCCACCCTATCCTTCCACACGAGGTTACCACCGGGACCAACCTTAGCAAAGTCTGGAAGGTGCTCTAGCCGCCCCCTGCCAGGATGCCAGGACCCCTCTGTTCTTCCCACTTGCCCTCTTAACAACCCTGGTCAGACTAGTTGGAAAGATGCTGCCACACCTACTCAAGATGTTGCCCTCTCCCAACTATGGGTGCTTTCTAAGCTGAGGCAGTGCCTTCACCCAAAGGAGTAAGTCTCCAGTGGCAGAATTTCAGGTGTCGGGTGTATGCTGTGGCCGGGAAAGGGCTCTGAAGAATGAATGATTTAGTGCAAGAAATTCCTTCTCAGAATTTCTGCAAATTACACGACACCAGTGACCTTTCCTGGTGGTTTAAGGATACAGCAGCAGTTGTAGTCGCAGAAAGCCTGGCACCCAAAGGCGAAAGGAGGTGTGAAAAATACAGTGGAATCTTATATAATAGACCCTTGACATCCTTTCTTAAAAGATACAGCCTCATACCTTAGTGAAGGACCGAATTTGCGATGGACGCTAAATTGTATAGTTCCTACCCCCACGAGGTAATAAAGTGTAATGGGAGAACACGGTGCATCTTTCAGACCCCCGATGATTCCACAAAAAATGGAACTCGGCTCATTTGGAAAGCTGCTCTCCGGCCCAGACACCCTGCGGTTCGACCTCTTCTCTTTCCTCCCCCATGCAAGGGGCTGCCTTTGTTCTCAGCCAGTTTTCCACGAAGGAGCATGGGCTTCTCTCCTCCCCTGCGCTCCGCCTGCGGATGACAAATGGGGAGCAAAGCCACCAGCCATGCGCCCCGTGCGTGCACCAGGCTCAGAGCACATGATTCAAGTTTGTGCCTTGGCAAGATGACGAACGACTGCACATCATGTGTCATAAATTATGGGATCAGTCATAAATAGTCAAAGCCATGAATGCCGAGCCCTTGAATACCAAGGGTCTCCTGGGCTGATATCATGAAAACAGCTTTGACACTCGAGTCTGAGGCTAAGAAACATCATCCCCTGTCCTGGGGCTCCCTAGCGGAGAGTGGTCTACCTTTTTGAATTGCCCGTGCTTGGCTTTTATTTACTGACCCCTGTATGAGTCTCTTAGGGCTGCCATGACAGAGTACAGAAAGCTGGGTGGCTTAGAATAACTAAGATGCATTGTCTCAGTTCTGGAGGCCAGAGGTTCAAGACCAAGGTGTCAGCAGGGCCATGTTCCTTCTGAGGGCCCTAGGGAAGGGTCTGTTCCAGGCTTCTCTCCTAGCTTCTGGGAGCCTCAGACATCCCTTGGCTTGTAGGTGGTGGTTTTCTGTCTCTTTGCATCTCTTCCCTCTGTGTGTGTCTCTGTCTCTCCACATGACGTTCTTTTTTTATAAGGACACAAGTCACATTGGATTAGGGCCCACCCTGCTGCAGCATGACATTATTATTTTAACAAATTACATTTGCAACAGTCCTATTTCCAAATAAGGCCATGCTCTGAGGTCCTGGGTGATGGTGACACTAACATATGAATTTTGAGGGACAAAATTCAACCCGTAACAACCTTATAAACGTCTTTTAGATGTCCGCTAATGCTTGTGAAGAGGCCACTTTCAGGGAGTGATAAACGCCTAGTTACTTTAACTCAAAGGAGTGATAATACCTCGCCTAACGTATTCTTACCCATCTCATCGTGCACGTGCAAGCGCACCTTCACATATACCTGCTGCTTTTAAAGAGGATTTAGCACCTCACCCTGCGAGGATGGTCAAAAGCTGTGTTGGGGAGTCTGTGGGAGCTTGAAGCTGGGCAATAAGGGGTTAAATGTGGAGGCTGGAAACTTCCTTCAAAGACCCATATTCACAGCCTGAGGTCTGTGAGGAGAATGGAGAGAAGAATTTTCACCCTCTTTACCTGCACCCTGGGTTGCTATGAGTCTGTGTCCTTGGAGAGAAGGAAGCTGATAACCGCAAAGAATGACCAGGTCCCTCCAACCACAGGGAGCTGGGAAACCAGGCACCTCGCTCTGCAGACAGCCCCACCCTCCTGCCCACTTGCTGCAATGAATGAGCATGAAACCAAAGCTGTCTAGGCTTCAAGATAAGCCTGTGCCTGCTCTTTCTTTTGTCTCTGAGGCGGAGAGGACATAAGCCCTTTTCAAGAATTTGTTTCTGGAGCCACAGAGCTGGGCTGGGCCCACTTCATGGGGCAAAGGCGCTTCTGTCCGAGGCTTCGCCACTCCTCCTCTGCATCCTGCGAATGCAGGGGAGGGGTCACTGGGACGGGTCAAAATCTAAGAAATGCACTTGGTGGTTAATGTTCTTCCTCAACCTCAACACGCGGTCTGCCCAGAGGAACTGATACATTCCTTGGTTTGCCCCTTTCAACCCCTTTGGTTTCCATTTTCCTCCCCCTCCTAACCGTGCCGCCAGCAAGCCAGGAACCAGAACAGCCTCCCAGCCCGGGAGCAGCACCTTCTTCAAAGGGAGTCAGGGCCACAGAAGACTTCTCCCTCTCTTTTAGAGGAAACATGCTCCTTCAGGCAGGGATATGAAGCAAGTTGGAGGCAATTACAGGCCGAGGACAGTTAACCGGCATTCCCCAGAGCCTCTGCCCAAAGCCGCAGTTTCCCCTCCACACTCACTGAGCTCCTCATCTCCTACAGAGGCCGGTGACACTGGCTGGCCTGCACTCTCACCCAGCCCCCCCTCATGGCTGGGGGGAGGGAGCCACAGACAGGAGCCAATCGGAGTGCTCGAGGGGATATCAGGCACAGAGCCACAGAGCATTAAATTTTAAAACACCACGACACTATTTTGGGAATCACCCTGACAAAGATCCTCTCCTTGAACAAACTTTGGTTGGGCTGCTCTGAAATCTCTTCTCAGCTAGACCTGAATTTTGGGCACTGTGTTGTGTCTGCCCTGTCCAATTTCAGCAAGAATCCTATTAAGCCAGTTTAAGCCCACCTTCCCACCTCACTATCTCATTGCCCTCCAATCCGATCCCTTTCTTCATCTCCCATCACCTGCCCCAGGCAAAGTCCGGCCACCCGGCCCGCCTGCGGCATGCATCCTGTTAGGTGGGTTGAGCCAGAATCCCGCATTTCCCTGAGGTTTCCTCTTAGCCACTTTCCAGCCACTGACCCCACTCTGCTCCTTAGCTCTAATTTCCACTTTTCCTTGTTGCACCGGGAGTTGAGACCATTCTCTTCCCGCTGCACATCCCCACTGCCGTGGCCGCTGGGCTATCTCATCACTATAGCTGGTCTTCTGTTCTTTAACAACCCCTAGGAAATCACACACCAGGGCCTTTCAGGTAGGACAGGAGGAAGCACCTACCGCGAGGGAAAACCTGTTCCCAGCACATGTGTTCTTGGCCAGTGGAAGCTCGTGGGAATCTTCAGTGAGCAGGCCCGTCCCTGCCATTGGCAGAGGAGCCACCGAGGGAAGGGAAGCATTTGCTAAGCAGTTCGAAGCAGCAGCAGCTTTTGTGAACAAATACGCTGTTTTGGGAGGGGTCCTCAGGAAGCCGGGAGAAAACTGGTGCTTTCTGGGAGGGAGATGTAGGCGGGGCTGTGCCCAGGGGGTGTCGGTATCTGAGAAGCCGGAGGAAATAGAACAATTTGATGCCACACTGTTCCCCTGTCTCCCCCTCTACGTGTCCTTTTGTATCCAGTTAAAAAAAAGGAGGCTTAATATTATTTAGACAAGCAAAGAAAAGCCATCTGGGCTTTCATTCCTACGTTTCTCCTTTCCTGAGAGCTGGTGGAGTGAGTGCTATTAAGGGTAAAAATAAATCAGCCAACACTCTAAAACTAGACAAAACCCACCCGCCCCACGATCGCTGTGACTTGCTCTAAGTCTGGCGGGCCAGCGTTTCGGCCGATGCGGACTCTCGTGATAACGGTGCCCTGGGTGGCAATACCAACAGCCCAGGCATTTCTGAGGCTCCAGTGAACCGTGGCGGTGGTGGGGGACCACTGCTTTGCAGTCCTTCCGTACCCAGGCACAGGGTGGCAGGAGCTAAGGCAGCAGAGTAGAAAGGTTTAAGCCAAAGCAGGAGCGTGCAGCAAGCAGAGGGTGCGGACATCGAAGCCTCCAAACGCTTCGACTCCACAGCGCTTCCAACTGTGGCCAAGCACAGATTTGGCAAACTGCGGCCCCTGGGGGCCAGATCTGCCTTGAGGCCTGGTTTTGTACGGCCCTTGAGCTAAGCATAATTTTTTCATTTTTAAATAGGAAAAGAATCGAAAGCAGAAGAATATTTTGTGGCAGTGAAAAATATATGAAATTTAAAGTTTAGTGTCCATGAATAAAGTTTTATTAGGACACGGTTGGTTTGCCTACCTACTGGCTGTGGCTGCTTGGGCGCTACAACAGCAGAATTGGTTAGTGGTGGCTGAGACCCTACGTACGCCTTTCCTTGGTGAAGTAGAGCTGATAGGGGAGCACAAGGCCTATGAGAATTCCTGAGGCTGCTGAGGGGGCAAGGAAGCTAATTAATAAAGCATATACTATCCTCCTAATTAAAATTTACAGAATTCTAGAAAGCACACATGCTGTATTCCTCCTTAGAGTAAATGAGCAGTCTGAAGGAAGTTCGCAACTCTGACCGGAAAAGCTCTAAGGACAGGCTAGGCTGGTCTGGAGAGAGACAGTTCTCTCCTGAACTGGCCGTGACCCCTTGGGTTCCCAAGAGCACCCAATGCCACGGTTGGGGGAGGGGAGGGTGAGAGAAATCGCCTCCGTGAGATGGGAAATAACCGTTTCCCAGCAGCCGTTGCAAGCTGTTGGTTCTCCTCGGGCTAATCTGGGAAGGCTCTGTCAAGGAGGGGAGGCTTTAGTTTAAATTCATGGCTTTTTATATATTTTCTGCTGAGAGAGGTAATACATGTTCATTACAGAGCATTCAAACAATACCGAGAATTATAAAAAGAAAGGGAAATCACTCCAAAATCCCCTACCTCTCACCCCGCAGCCACAGTTTGCAGGCCTCCCAGTGGGCATGTGTACACATATAATTAGGACTTTTACACAAATGGGGTCCCATTATGCCAAGCATGGTTTCTTTCTATTTTCTCTGCTGTCCTGCTCTCTCTCGCTCTCTTGCATCCGTGTGTGTGTGTATGTGTGTGTGTGTGTGGTTTTTCCTTGCTGGTGACTGTAGTCATGCATCATCCTTCATATTGTCCACATCACATTTCTTGGCACTGGTCCCTTGGGGGTGGGGGTGGGGGTGGGGGGACTCTTTGGAAGGCAGGAAGGAGAGACCTGGCTCTGCTCCCGCTGTGGCTGAAGCCTGGGGATGATGCAGAATACGTTTTTGATGAAGTTTGAGGGAAGATGTAGGTTAAGTTGGAGGCAAGGAAGCAGGTAAGACAAAGGCTGAAGCAGGTGATCCTGTGAGGAGCTGAATCACTTCTGCCTCCTCCTGACCATATACCCTGAGCATGGTGAGAGCTCATCCCCCCTCTTCCCCCCCATGAGCATTCGATGGATGCACTGGCTGGTTGCATGCCCACCTGCACCTTGGGACAGTCGCTGGTGTTTGTGCTGTTGGGCAGATGCCCTCATGGCTACCTGGCCCTCCTGAGGAGGTCAGAAATGGGGCACAGGCTTCCCTCCCCCGACACCCCAGGAGACTGTATTGCCAACCAGGAAATGAAGTGGATAAATGACCTTGGTCTGAGAACCTTCCAGATGATTTGCTCCAGGCACATCTTCTCCAGGAAATACGTCCTTGCAGAATACCGCATGGCAGGCTAGAAGCTTGCTTCATGGGCACAGAACAGGAGCAAAAGGCATGGGGAAATAATTCCTGAGATTCTGTGCTGAGGAGAGGTTCGCTGTTCTGACTGGTCTTTGAAGCCTTCTTTCAGCCTTCATTCCTTCCTGCAATGTCATCAGAATGGCAGGACCTATTGGCAGCCGGGGTCTGCAGTCCGCCTGCCTTCACGTCCTGGCTTCTTTACCTACTAGCTTGTGTGACCTTGGAAAAGTTACTTGACTTCTCTGAGCCTCTGTTTCTTCACCTGTAAAACGAGGATGCTAATGTGCCCATATCACACAGGTGCATTGAATATACTTTTATTTTCATGGCCTCAGTGCATGCTCAAAGGCAGTCTGCTGACCTGGTTTCCTGCCTGTCCTCTGCCCATCAGCATCGCTTTTCAGACTCAGGCCGCGTGCAGGTTATGAGGGACCTTCCTCAGCATAGCTGCCCCACGGACACTGCTGCTTTCCAGAGCTCATCACCGTGCTTTGGTTTAAATGCTTCCTATAGGCACCTTAATGGACAGAAGTGAACAGGAGGTAGTGATTCAGGTTACCTCAGGACCCCATCCCTAACTGCTTCACTATGTTCATGAGAACCAGAAATAAAAATTCAAAACTGGAAGTAGGAGGCAGGGAGCAACAGTTCTAGCCAATGAGATGATGGGCTGCAAGCAGCTGGGGGTGGGAGGAGAGGCGGGGACCTGTGAGGAGACCAGGATGGTGGGAGGGGGAAGGCCCCGCCCTCATCTCTCCATGTGCCCTGCAGAGGGGCATGTTGTAGTTTTGGGACACAGCAGTCCAGGCTGATAAACCAGTCCCCAGCTTTGCTGGGTTGGTGATTGGGCCTCCTCCTTTTAAAATTAGTTAATTTTAAAAAGCAGGGAGGAGATCAGAGAATCACAGCTTGGGACCTGAGGGCTGGCTGAGACCTTGGACTCTCTCTGTCTTTCTCTTCCCCTTGCACGTTCCAGCGGCCTGGCCCAGAGAGACAGGGCTTGTGCACTGACAAGGAGAGGGGGAATCAGCTGGCGACTAGCTGACCCTCTGCACTCAGCACGCTCACTGTAACCAAAGCGTGGCTTCCTGCAGCCTCAGGAAGCTCCTTTTGCTCCGGCTGCCTTCATTCATCAGCCCTTCTATCCTAGCACTGGGGGGAGAAAGAAAAGACTCGGCTTAAAAAAAAAAAAGAAGAAGAAGAAACCCCATAAGTCCTAGTGCATGGTAGTTTCAAAGGACAGATTCAGTACCCGTGAACTTGGAGAAGGAAGTGTACCACCAGGCTGAGAAGCTGAACGAAGTCTTCCCCGACCTTGCATGGCCCAGTCCCCAGTTACGCTTTGCTGGGGATTTGGGGTGAGGGCACAGGATGTCCCTTCTTCCTCCTTCTTCCCTTTTTCTCCAGACCTCGGGCTGAGCCCTCTGCTGGGCTTGAGAGCTGGGCATTTCTGACCTGCAGCTGAGCTCAGGGGCAAGAGCTCCGGCAAAATAGAGAATAGATGTAACTGCTCAGAATCAGATCCCTTCTTGCACGGAAGAGGCACATTCGGCTCATTGCTACCCTCTGGACACCATCCAGACATCATGGATGCTGCAAAGACCAGCATACTGCAGAGACAGGGCCCGGGCTGGGGGTGGGGAGGGTGAAAAGAGGTTGTCGAGCCAGTTTTTCTCCAGATTGTAGGAATCTGAGAAACTCTGGCTGGAGTCGGAGCAGCCTGGGCCAACTACAACTGCAAGTTTCATTTCGCTTTAAAAAACAAACTTAATCCACTTTAGACTAGAAAACAAGCATTAAACACAATGCTTCCCATCCCGCAAATCCTCATTTATTACTTGTCATTAATTATATACCTTTGTATATAGTTGTAATCAGCGGGTGCATGGTTATTTCCTGTTGCTTTCCCATTAAACATCATTTAGAAAGCGTGTTTTCCATGTATTGACATAGTTTCAGCTTTGCCTTTGAGGTAGCTGTAGGACATCCCATTAAATTGATACCCATTAATCTGTTTAGCCAAGCTAGTCCCCTATCGCTGGACATTTGGGCTGTTTCCAGGCTTTCACCAATACAAACAGAACCGGCTGCAACACCTGAAGATGAAACAGTGATGATAAAGAGCTGAAATGTTGCTGACTTTATTTTCATTGGCAGCCAGATTTACTGAGAGCTTCAGTATTGTTCCTCCCAAATGCAGGAGTAATTAAGCAGCTGCTTTGAAGGATGGCTGGATGATTTATAGGCAGCGAGATGCATTCAGTGGGCTTGTCAGTATCCCGCGGCATTAAGGATACGCTTGTTAATTATCTGTGGTTAATATGATAATTTAGGAAAAACAACACCTATTAAGAGTTCTTCATTAAGCAAAAGGCTTCTCGTGTTTTGAACAAACAAAGCCTCCAAAATGAAGGATCTTCACCTCTGCTCCGCTGCTGGGCAGGGACAGTGGCCCTGTTTATGCTTCACATCCCCAGGGTGTCCTGGGTGTAAAAAGGCTCGCTCTGGGAAAATCCTCCCCGGCCCTTGCCCCTGCCTTTGTGGGGGCCTCTTTCAGAGTCACCAGATTAACCATTGGGGGACCAATTCATTTATTCTGAGTGTCTTCATAAACGTTTTCTCCATCAGCTGAATTGAGAAACTTTTACCTGCTAATTCCTAGGACTTCAGGCGAGTGAGTAGTAGTGTTTTTGTTTTCTAGATGTGGAGACTGAGGCTCAGGGGTGGTGGGTGGCTTACCTGGGGTCCCACAGCCAGACAGGGAATGTGCAGGGGGACCCAGGTCTCCTGTCCCCTCTTTGAATGTCCCTGACACAGGCAAATCCGTCGGACCAGGACCAGGAGCTCTAAGGAGATTCTTTTCCCTTGGGACGCATCAGACTTGTTTTAGTCTCTGAGAGGAAGGGAGCGGGCGGAGGGAAAGGACATGGCATAATGTGGCACGGGAGACAGTATCTGGAAGACCTGAGGGGAAACAACCGGTCGGCACCTAACCTCAGCTCTATACGTCAGTGAGCACATGTATCTCACGGGCTGTGTTCAGTCACAGCTCCCGGGGTCTCCCAGGCATCTTCTATCCCCCGATCTTCATATTTCATTTTGGCTTGGACACTGCAAACTCCATTGACACCATCAAGAATAATTTTCATAGCTGGGCGTCTGCTGAGCCAGCAGCTTGCCACACCGATCCCCAGTTACCCTACTCGGTGGGGGTGATGGGGAGGGCAGGGGTGCTGGGAGAAAGAGTAGGCGACCCCTCTGCAAGTCACACGGTCTAGCGCAGAGGGTCCCTGTTACAGAGAAACACTAGGGCATCCCCCATTGCACTCCTTCAGGAGGAGGGAAGGGACGTAACATTAATCTCCACATATTCATAACACAGCCATCTTCAGAATAAACCTAAGAGGTCTAGAAGGTGAGGCTAGAGGAAATTAACCCCTTGGTCAAGGTCACACAGGGATTAAGCTGCAGAGAAGAGGGTTTACACTTAGATTCTTCTTTCCAAAGGCTCTTTCCCTCCCCACAGGCCCCTTGGTGACTCTGACACTGACAAAGGCCCTTCAGAGGGGTGGGCAGGGTGGCCCAGCAGCAGCCACAGGGCGGAGGCCCTGGAGGGGCAGCAGCAGGGGACTAGTACTCTGGGTCCCTGACCCTGGGGTGTCAGGGACAGCTGCTACTTGTGTCCTCTGGGGCTTCCCCCTGCCCCTCTGCTGCCTCCTTCTAAGGTAATTTGGAACCTCAGGCCTGGAGGCAAGGACGGTGTCCGCAGAAAGTAACAGGGTATGTCTGGAGGAGGCTCAGCGGAGGGTGAAGAAGGGCAGACACTGTCCCATCCTGGCAGCTGGGAGAAGACTCTGGCTCATGCACCCAGCTGAGTTTAACCCCCTCCTCTCCAGGAGCCCCACCCCTCCCAGAACGACCACATCCTCTGCGGACCCTCTGCTGGCCACACTGCCACCCACCTCGCCGCCAACCTTACCTCCTCTCCACCTGCCAGCGACAGGCAGGTTTCAAGGCCGCCTTGCCACATGTGGCCAAAGGAAGGGCGATGTCACACTTCAGTTCTTTCGTGGTTCTCTGACCCATTTGTCTTTCATTCACAATCTTCTCTGTCACCCTTCCCAGAGCTGGCCCTCTCCTAATTCTAAACCTGTCACCGACTTGCATCAGTATTACAGTCTGTTTCTCTATTTCTTTTATGATTTGGCCTTCTCTTCCCATCATATCATTTCAGCGCGGTGCCTGGACTCGCGAATGGTGGTGGTGGCCGGTGCCGTGCCCTCTCTCAGACCTGCCAAGGTGAAGGTCCATTTCTAAGAAACTGTGGACCTGACCCACACAACTTCTTTAGTCTTGGTTTTCTCACTTGAAAAATTAGGTGAGATGATCACATCTAAGCTCCCTTGTTGCTGTAATATGAGTTGAGCCTGTGGTTCAGGGGACTGGGCTGAGGTCAAATAGTCACTCTATTTTAGTCCATGGGAGAATAATCAACTGACAACTGCCCACGTGGAGAGTCTCTGTGTCTACTTTTATACGTTGTGGTGACTCCCCCAGGCATCTGCCCACCACAGGTCAATGTGGACTGAGGGGAAGTGAAATACTGGCTTAAACCTAAGAGAAATCCAAGACAGCAATGACCAAGACCCAAATACTGAGTGTTTATTGATCTTTTGATTTATGATCCGAGTGTGTGCTGACTCCCCCCGACCCCTGCCCTCCTTTAGAACATCCTTGAATCTTAGGTGTAGGGCATCTCGCCCAAGCCCACTCAGGTTGTTCTTTCCAGAGTAGGGCCGGGCACTCAGGCCTGGGATCTGACTGAACTCTGGGGAGACTACACTTGGCCCTGCAGTCTTGGCAGGATGGACGCTCTCTGGGGCTCTCACGGGCCAATCAGGTGCTTTGAGAGCATTAGAAAAAGGTGCCTCTTCTAAGTGGATGCGGCTCCACCACTGACCTTGGCTTGACAAGTCTCCGCAATGGGCAAACCAAGACCACCCGCCATTCTGGCTGCCTGAGACAGGGGAGTCGTCTTCCCTTCCTGAGGCCCAGCAGACCTGGCTTGCTGTCACCCAAGGTGACTGCTGGGTAGCTCTGTGTATCATGTCGAATCTCCCCGCCATGAGGACCTCCAGTCTGAGCCTGTGCTGGCCTTCACCTTTTTCTGGGCCTCAGCTTCTTAGACTCCTTTTTGAAAATTGGTGAGAAGACATTTAGAAAACGTACTCTGAATTCTACCCATGCTCGCGAATAGAACCTGTACGCAGCTGTTATACTAGTTCGCATGTGACTCAGAGTCCCTAAGCTTGTTTCTTCCTCGAGTCTTGGCTGCGCTGTTAGTTAAGTGCCTCAAATGACAGTATTTTCCACTGGAAAAAAAAAATCAGATTCTCAAAATGATTAGCCTAGAGCCGAATTACTGAACTACGTAACAAATGCTGTTGAATGTTGTTGAGTACAAGACGCATCCTCCGCAGAAGAAGGGCAGCAGGGTGGCTTAGACTGGGCCCCAACTGGAGCACCCACGGCCCCCTCACTGCCGGGGGCAGAAGCCTTCCTTCTTCCCGTGGGCCCTCTCCCTCCCCCTCCTGCCCCACTCTGCCTCCAACAAGGGCTCTCAGAGCCTTCTGGGGAAACAGTTCTTGGTTTTATTGTCGGTGATAGTGCCTAACGTGCCAAAAATCGACTTCTTCGATGTCTGGCCGACTGCTTTCAGTCTTGAAGATATTTTCCTGATCTAGGAGAAGGGAAGCAAAGAGCAGAGAGCTTTCTTTCTGGAAGGGGCCCTGACAGCATTTGGAAGCCACTGGGACCTTCCTTCCTTCTTGGCCCTTTATTTCCATGCACCGCTGTGCCATGCTTCTGGTAAAGAGAATGGGGTGACAGAAAGGTCTCCAGGGCTGGTGGAGAAGGTGGGGTGGGTGGGAATTTCTCAGTGTCGGTTATGACCAGACCCTTGCTTCTCACCTCTGCTCTGGGGACTCGGAGCTCCCTAGTCCCCGGGAAATGCCTTTTCCTAAAGTGACTGATAGGGGCAACTGCAGCGGTTCTGCACTTTGGCAGCTGCCTAGAATCCCTGGGAGCTGTGGTAACACTGTTGGTCGTCTGAAATAGACCACAGCGAGAGTGTTTACACCAGGGAAATTGGTGGGCGTTGCAAGTCAGAGCTTTTTTATTTTGAGAGCTGGTAAGCCAGCACGCCACCACCTAGAGAAGAGCAAATAGTTGTGTGTCCAGACTGCACACCCAGACCAATGAAACTAGAATCCTTGTTTGTGGAGGCAAGGCATGAAGCTTTTTAAAGCTTTCTGGGGGATTCAGGTGTGCTGCCAAAGCTGGAATCGCTATCCCATCTAACACTCGCACTTCACAAAGGAATTGAGGGTGAGTGACTTCCCCCAATTCCAACAGCTTCCGGGAAGTGAGAAGCAATTCCTGGCATGTAGAAAAACCACATCTTCCTCTGGAGACTAAAAGGAACTCCAGATGGCAGAGACTCACCTCCGTGTCCTTCTGTCCTCTCTTTTGCTGTCCTCTCGGTTCTCCCACATTTCCCCTTTTCTGTCCCTTCTTGCCAGGGACTAAACTTGTCTTCCCAGGAGCTGACACCTGCGATATGGTCTTTGCCCTCTAAGTCCGGTCTCTGGGGAGATGAGGCTACTGGAGGAAGTGGACAATGCTAGGACAGTCTGTGACTGTGTCCCCACATGAGAGGTGAAGGATTTTGCATCTGAGCAGAGTGACCCAGAACTGAGCAGAGCTGTCACCAGAGAAAGAGTGGATCTTTGCTGCTGGGAGCTAAATGTCATTTCCATTCTGCAAAGTCAGAAAAACCACAAGTTTGGGATTCCTCAGGGTTAAGCCTGGGGCCTGCCCGCCTGCCTGCCCTTGCAGACTTCTGGTCCCTCTGTCCTAAGGCAGCCCCCTTCTCTCTGGGGCAGAGGGCAGTGGGAGAGGGCAGGGTGCCCCCCCCCCAAGAAGGCATGAGTGATAAAAATAGTTTCCAAAGTGCTCTCATAGGCATGATCTCACTTGGGTTGATGGCCCTGGGCTCCTGCATGGAGAGGGAAGTGGGAGACTGGGGAATTCAAATTGCAGCTCCATTGTCTTGGGAAACTCTTTCCGGCAAAGAGAAGTCAGCAAAGCCCCACCTTGCCATCCATCCTCCTCAGGCCCTGAGCATTTAAAACTAATTGAATCACTAGATTAGCTAATGTAGCCTCCATTAAGACGGCAGATCCCCGAGGAGAGGTCATTGAAGAGAAGCAGAAAGACCCACAGCCAGCCCGAGCAGGGCCCCGCCCCGCCCCCACCACCCCGTGGCCGGCTCCTTCAGACTGACTGTGTCTGTGCAGGGTCTGAGGATGGTGTACGCCGTCCATTTATGCCACTTCTTTATCCCAAGAAACCCCAAAGTTTCTAATAGATGATACATTATTTCGTCTTTGGATTTTAAGGCATGCTCTTATGATTTGGGGGACGTTGAATCACAAAGTAAATAGCTGACCTCCTAAAGGTCAGGAGGTGGGTGCTGGGGAGGTCAGGGACAGAAACTCGGGTCTACTCACTAACTTTCTGTGCAAGGTGGGATGGCGATGGGATTTGCTCAGTCATTCAGCCCATCTGTCAGGTGTCTGCTAGTCTCTGTGCTGGGGGCAATGGTCCATCAGGCTGTTATGGTCCCTGATCTCATGGAGCTTACAGAATGGAACCCAGATGCTCAATTCAGGTTTGTGGAATTAATGAACAGAGAGGAAATGGTTGACTTGGACAAAAATTTCTCAATGCTTCAAGGTGAATAGCAACACCCCATCCAACGTGGGCCGGTGAAGAAGGTTGTCTCATGTGTTTGCTGTTGTTGGAAGGCTGAGATGTTGCCCATCCCCCCAGGGCCTTTTATTGACATCTTATTCAAACCCAAGGCCTCTGTGTCCTCAAATCACCTGTCACACAACTGGTGGACCCTGCTCCCGCCGTGGACAGGTAGTGGGTCCCCATCTCATCTCGGAGGCCCCTTCCCCACCCAGTGCCCCTGCGTGTCCCACAGAAAGGTGCTTTTCCTGACTGTTTCCTTTCTCTTCCCTTTCACTTTCCTTCCTCTGTCTTCTCTGCCTGCGCCTCCCTGCACCGTGCGGGCGTCCCAGCGAATGACCGAGTGCTGGCGGAGCGGGGGTTCCATTCCTTCTTGGGCCCCTGCCCTCTAGCAGGGAGCCTTGATCTCTCTCTTTAAAAACAAAAATGCTTTTGCCTCTTTCCACAATAATATTTCACTGTGGGAAAAATTAGAAAAGACAGAAAAGCACACACAAAGTGGAAAAATCATCTGCTGCTCACCAAGAATAACTACTGCTAACATTTTGGTGAGTTTCTTTCCAATCTTTTGAATATGTATCCACACACATACATATATACATATGTATGTTTATGTATATTTATACACATACATATATTTACATATATATTTATGTACATATATGTGTGCGCATGTGAATATATAATATAATATTATATAGTAACCAAAGCAAAACAAAACTGGGGTCAAGTGTTGAAGGGATTTCTTTCCAAAGACAGTGGTCCAAGGATGAACAGGCGATCACCACCCATGGGGTGTTTCCATGGCCAAGGTGCCTCTCCTTTAGCCAAGTGATCTTCCAGCTCCTGGGCACAGGGCAACCCTGTCCCAGTCATCCCAGGGAAGATGGGCTGTGGCTGCATCCCCAAGAGCCACCGTCCTGGTGGGCCGGCTAGGTGGGTGGCCCGTCCAGCCCCAGTCAGGCAGGTGCAGCCTCAGTTTCTTCCCCTGTGAGTGGGGATGATAATGGTGCCTATCGGAGAGGGTTTGTGATCACTGCTGAAAGCAGTGCCTGAGACCAGGAGTTGGGCGCAGGTAGTTTCTATGGGTGGCAGTTGCAGGAAGCAGGAGGAGGCAGCGGAGAGAAAGCAGGCAGTGGAGTTCTGTGCATCCGGGGCCTGCGGGTGGCTTAGTGCGGACCCTACAATTGCCTGGGAGGCTGGGGTATTTCCACCAGCTCTTGTTCTGTTGGTTGAGAGTTGCCCCAGGGGGCAAAACTCCCCTGTGCTTCAGGCTGCTGCTCACTGGCAGGTCAAACCCATAGTGACAAGTGCTGGGGGCAGGAAGAAGCCCCAGAGGTAGCATATTCTCATTCTGGGGTAAGTCTGAACTCACCCCAAACTCTCCAGTGCAGCTCTGGCTGAAATCAGAGGTGGTGGGCCAAGCAAGTGACAAGGGGCATGAAGCTTTTGCTGTGTCCCTTTAAGGCCACTTGTGGCCTCCAGGCTGAAAAGCCTAGCTCAGCATCAGAGGAGAAAAGGAAGACCAGCTCTGATACACACACACAGAGCATCAGGAGGAGGCTTCAAGGCAGACTTTCTGAGGTGTCGGACTAGGAGGAGAGAGCAAAGAGCCCAGTGGGAAGCAAAGGAGGAAGACTTCGCAGGCCAGTATTCAGCCTCCTGAACTGAATCAGACTGCCCTGGAAAGGGCTCTCGCCCTCCTCCGGCCCTGGCCTCATCAGACACCCCCTCCTCACTCTCTTCCCCAGGGGAAGGTGCACATTAACCGTGGCACGTGGGCCATGGACAGGGAAGAGGCGGGGGGTCGCCTGTCTGCCATGTCCTGAGTCTGGCTCCGGCTGGATGCTCAGATCCCAGACAGCGTATCTTTCTACGTGAGGGAAACACAGCATCCTCATCATTCTGAGGCCCATGGTTGGGGGCAAAGGCTTTAGCCCCAGACCTACTCTGGGCCTCAGTTTGTTGAGATGTAAAATGGGCACAAGTTAGAATGGCATCATGACCCATGAGCACTGGCGTGGTTCAGGCTGCTCACCCTGGCAGGGCCCATCAAGGACACCCCTTCCCAGGTTTGTGCTGGTGACATCTCATTCATTGGTGGCTTGAAATCAGCGTGATGGGAGTATTGACAGCGGGTAAACGGGCAAATGCTAGAAACCAGGACTCTTATTTGGAGAGCCAGAGGTTAAGCATTTGGTAGAACACCCCTGCGCTCAAGGAACTCTATCCATTCTGCAAACTCCCCATTCCCCCTAGGTCACCCCTACGGAAGGAAACGGGCAGAGGGTCCCCTTTGTATTCACAGGAAGAGGTGAGGCTCAGTGAGTCACTGGAAGGGGGGGATCAGGAAATGGAGTCAAGAAAGTTGACGCCCACTCTTGCTCTTTTTCAATAATTGTTGCTGTGCCTTGAGCCCAGCGCTCTCTCAGCGACTCTCTCAGCCACTGGCACCTCAGCCCCCAGCTCAGACACATGCATCTGAGCCGTGGTTTTGCAGCTGCAAACAGGGGCGATAGCCTCCTCAGGAGTTAGCCTGAGAGTTTCCTGGGGACTCAACATTAAACCGAGATACTGCCTGCAAGAGTGATAAGGATTTCATTTTATTTTTAATTTTTCCCCCATTACAGTTTACATTTACTATTATTTTGTATTAGTTGCAGGTGTACAGCACAGTGATGAGTATTTTGACCAACTATGAGAGCAGCTCTGAGGGCACCGTGGTGAAATCTCACAGGGCGGAGCCCCTCAGACACCCCGGGTTTTGGTCTATCCTCTCTTCCCTTTAAATGCACGATTCCCAAACACTTAGCTGCCTCTTACAGGCACAGGCTGACATGTCCCCTCCATCTCCTGCTCCTTCCCCCATCCCACCAGCCCCACCCATCAAGAGCCTGCCTGCCATCAAATTGCCATGCCAGCAATTTTCTCAGCCGCTTAAAAGGCCATCAAGACAGCATCAAACTGCCTGTACATGCTAAACCCAAATGCTTGTGGAGCGGAGCCCAGAGTGGGATGCTAAATTGGATTCTATCAAATCAACATCAGCTGCGTGCAAGCCGCTGATAATGAAAGGCTCTTAATGATGGCGTGTGTCGCTGGAAGGAGATGCCTGGGAGCTGAGAAGGATGGCTGCTGGCTCTGGCCAGGCTGGCAAGGAAGCGCTGGGGACTGTCCCTGGACTGATGCTGCCTGGAAGGAGAGAGAAGGAAGAGGCAAAGAAGGAGTGCGTTCCATTCCTAGAAAGGGGGTGGTTGTCATAGAGGCATGCATAATCTCCTTTCTATTTTACACACAGAAAACCCAGAAACACATTGAGATGGTGAAGGTAGGCCCAGCCCAGATGTGGATATAAATTCTGATTCTGATCTGGAAGCGACTTTCCCATCACGCCGTGCCCCCGACACCTTCCTGAATGGTGATGGCTTAAAGAAAGGAGGAGGGATAGCAGCGTCTGCCTAGGAATCTGGGGCCTGCTGTTTTCTGTTCTCCCCTCTACCTTTACTCCGGGCCATGGGACCTGCTCCTCCCACCTTCTGGGCATGCATACGGGTTCCTATTGCTGCTGTGACGAATTGCTGCACGCACAGCAGCTTCAATGACACAAATACATTCCCTTATGCCTTTTAAGTCACAAGTCTGGAGTGAGTCTCACCGGCTAGATCCAGGTGTTGGCCAGGCTGCACTCCTTCCTGGAGACCCTGGGGGGATCTGCTTCCTGGCCTTTTCCAGCTTCTAGAGGCTGCCCACATTGCCTGGCTCTTGGCCCTCTTTGTCCATTTTCTTTTCTTTTCTAAAAAATTGTTGTTATTTTATTACAGGTATCCCCATTTTTCCACCTTTATCCTCCTCTGCCCAGCCCACCCCCATTAATACTTGACAAAGGGAGCACAAACATACCATGGAGTAAAACTAGTCTCTTCAATAAATGGTGTTGGGAGATCTGGACCGGTACAGGCAAGAAAACGAAACTAGACCACCAACTTACACCATAACCAGAATAAACTCGAAATGGATAAAAGACTTAAATATAAGTTGTGATACCATAAAAGTCCTAGTGGAAAACTTAGGCAGCAAAGTTTCAGATATCTCGCGTAGCAATATTTTTGCTGATATATCCCCTAGGGCAAGGGGAATATAGGAAAAAATGAACAAATGGGACTACATCAAATTCAAAAGCTTCTGCACCACTAAAGAAACCAGCATCAAAATGAAAGGGGAACCAACCATATGGAAGGACATATTTGCCTATGAGACATGGAGCAAGGGCTTAAAACCCGTGTTCAAAGCCAACATCGCCTCATCTCTCCACCCCTTGTTCTAGAGGCACGTGCTCCTCCGACCACAGCCACAGAGAGTCCTCCACTTGTAAGGACTTGACTGGTTAGAGCGGGTCCACCTGCGTGATCCAGCATATACTCTCCATCTCAAGGCCTTTAACCTGAATCATATCCGCCAAGTTCCCTTTGCCATGTAAGGTGCTGCCTTCACAGGTTCCAGTGGTTACTGTTAGACATTTTCGGCAGGTGGGTGGGGGCATCATTTGCATACCATAGCATGTATACACGGAAGATTTGTTCCTCGGATCCCTTTCATGCGGCTGAAATGCCTGGTGACTGAGATGGAGCTAGGTGCACTGTGGCTGGCACAGCCATGGGCAGACAGTGCTGTAGAACCCATGTCTCGGGCATCACTGCCAAGGTCAGCACCAGCTGGGATGGGTGGGGAGGGAACCAATTGGATGGGAACTGTCTTGAGTCCCCTTGCTGGCACAGCCATGGGCAGACAGTGCTGTAGAACCCATGTCTCGGGCATCACTGCCAAGGTCAGCACCAGCTGGGATGGGTGGGGAGGGAACCAATTGGATGGGAACTGTCTTGAGTCCCCTTCCTGCAAACAGTAATGCCGATGATAAGGCTGAACTCTTACATAGTGCTTTATGGCTGTCCAAGTGCTTTCACAGACATGTTGAGAATGGGTAGTGTGCAGCTGGTGGGACTGATGAAATTAGACTCATGTTGCAGAGGGGAAACCTGGGACTCCAGATGGGTCAGGGATGTCCCCGGTGTCACTGACGGCTTCCTGACCAGGATTTAAGACTTTTCCTTTGTAGTCCAGGGCTCTGTTCATTCAGAGGGAGCATATAGAGAATGATGATAAATGCTTGGCTTAGATAGGAGCTCAGCAGGGCAGCTAGAGGACCGCACAGAGCAGCAGGAAGCAGGGAACAGCATCAGCTGCAAACACCCATCAGAGTTCTCCGCTCTCTGCGCTGGTGGCTTGCTGCCCCAAGATGGGGTTTGGGTTTCACTGCCTTGTCGAGAAGGTTTATGTGCCACCAGTCACACTCTCTTGCTGGGTGCCGCGTGCTGTGGTTACCCACAAGCTTCCACAGGCCATGGGTGAACCTCTCTGTGGGCTGGTGTTGTGACCAGATTGGGAACAGAATCTGGGGTCTCAGGTTCCCTTTTACCCTCCTCTGCCCAGCTGACTCTTGACCAATGCTCAAGGACAGCTTCCTGCACAAGGCGGGGTGCATCTGTGTGAGCTGGCCCGGCCTCGGCACCGAGAACCTTCCGGGTTAGCTGACACTGACCATACCGGATGCTGGTGAGCATGGAGATAGTGTGACCACAGCCTAGAAAACTGTTACTCCAGCATTTCCCCCAACGAGAAGCCAGCTGTAACTCTGGTGTCGTAGCTGCACTGTCTTTTCACAGGGGCGCTTACATTTGCAAGCATTTGGGAGCACACAGGACATGCTCACGTGTTGGGCACTCCTGCCCTCTGACTAGCTTGTGCCCCAAATTCACTCTCCGTCCCTACTTCTGCTTAGAGGCTGCAGCTGCTCGTAACTAACTGGTCCCGAGGAGTCCTGGGGACAAGTTGGGAGGAAGTTGGCTCTGGAGTCTGGCAGCAGTGAGTGCTCTTGGGCGGTTTACTTGTTTGAGTGCTAATCTCCTCACCTGTACATTGGAACAGTAACAATGAGAGGTATTAGTGAGTACTTATTATGTGTCAGGAACTGGTCAGGTTGGATCTGTGTGCAGTTGGTAGGCATAGCTCATTTAATTCCCACATGGACATTGTGGTGGGTAATTTTATGGGAACTGGTGAGGCTATGGTGCTCAGTTGTTTGGTCAAACATCAGTCCAGATGTCACTGGGGTGGTATTTTTTTAGGTGAGATTAACATTTAAGTCAGTAGCTGTTGAGTAAAGCAGATTAGCCTTCATCACATGGGTGGGCCTTATCAAATCAGTTGAAGGCCTTAACCTAAGAGAAGAGACTTAGGTCCCCAAAGAGAAAGGGATTCTGCCTTCAGATTGCTCTTAAATTCAAATCTGTGGTATCAGCTCCTGCCAGAATTTCCAGCCTAGCCTGCAGACTTTAGACTTGTCTTCCTCTCTCTGTGTACCTGTATCTCTGTATACACCTTGTCTATCTATCCCCTCTTTGTTGTGTTTCTCTGGAGAGCTCTAATACAGAAATGACGAGGCAGGGAATGCCACCATGTCACAGATGTGTGAGTGGGACAGAGTATCTGCCAACTGCAACATGCTCCTGTACATTTCCCAGCCTCCTGCACATTGACTGGTCATGTGACTAGTTTTGCCCAACGGAAAGTGGACACAGTGACATATGTCACAACTGCACCTGCCTTGGTCTTCTCCACACTCTCTTTGCGCTTTGGTTGCCTGAACAGCAAAGACTCACCGGACACCTCCAAGGAGGAACCACTAGATGTCAGGAGCTTGGATCCCCAAACCATCCTAGGAAGGGCATCCATGGGTTTGGACTATGTCATGAGCCAGAAAGAAACCTTTATCATGTTAAGCCAGTGAGATTTTCATTGCAGCAGATGATCTACTCAAACTACTACACACTATCCCAGATTGCCTGGCCAGCAGGGGCGGAGTCAGGACTCCACCCCGGGAAGTCCAGCCTGCTTAGCCACAACCCTATGCTGCACAGCAGCCGCCTTGCAGCCTTGTTTTGAGGGTTTGGTGAGACAGCACGCAGTAGGCTTGGCACCCACAGACTCCCCAAACGATATAGTTATTTCATAGCTAGGGGGTGTCACTTGGGCAGGGAGTTGACAGTGCCTTTTGCAGTGTCACTATGGACAAAATAGAGTGATACGGGCTGAATGGTGGCTTCCCCCATTGTCTCCAAGGTGTGCTGATTAATGAGCCCATGTCAACGAGGAAGTCCCCGGTGCTAGGTCATAGGAGGCTTGTCCGTTTCCCTAAAGAACCTTACAATGTGCCTGTCTGTTCTGACATTTTATCCTCAGATACATGAAGACATGGATGGAGCAGAGGTAGATGGGGGAGCTAACACGCTGGATGACAGAGTGAAGATTCAAAAAAGGCCTGGGCAGGCCAGAACAGTGGCCTGGAACCAACGAGACAAAAGGTAGGAGGGACAAATCAAAGTCCTGCCTTTAGTTCAAAAAAACTGACTGAATGAAGACAGGAGGAGGGAGGCTCAGGGCAGTAGCGGCTCATGTGCGAAAGTCCTGGAGTTCTCATCGTCAGTCTGCTGAGTCAAGAAAACAGGGCACTCTCTACAAATGAGGAACAGCTGAGGCTGCGTTCAGAGACGTGTCCTGCCCAGACTAGTCATTCTCTCCGCGAGTACGGGCTGCGTGTTTGGTGTGTGCTGGTCGTTGTACTGCTGCTGGGCACAGCAGCAAACATGACAGACACCCGCTGCCCTCACGCAGGTGGCATTCAGGGCCACAGTTACCCTGAGCTCTGCGCTAATTGGCTTCGACACCTTCCTTCACTTCCTATGTGCAACTGGACGGTAAAGGGCTTTGAAACCATGGGCTCTGGGGAATAGTCCCGGGAACCAGGAGGGATGGGATTTAGAGAGGCTTCAGAAATATGGAGGGTTGTCCCCTGGAGTGGATGCCGCACATTTCAGAGGAAGAGAGAGGGCCAATGGCTAAGGAGAATGTCTGATATTTGCTGAGTTCTGAGCTAGGTACTGAACAGTCATTCTTTCACTTAATCCTCTCAATAGCACTATGAGGTAGACAGGATTTGATGAGGAAACAAAGGCTTAGCAAGGTTAATATAATATTTTTGAATGTTCTCATAAAGCTGGTGAGTGGCTAAGTTAGGATCTGGACTGCATCCGTGTGAACCCGAAGCCCTGCGTTCTTCCCATTCACCACCGTGACACCGATTTCACCTTAATTTCAGGAAGGAGGCCCTGCCAGCTGCAGCAGGCCCCCAGCGTGCTTCCTTCGCTGGGAGTGAAGCCAGACGGCAGCCTTCTGGGTCGCCCGCAGGAGCTCCTCCGTAGGGCCCTGTGCGGTGGGAGGGGCAGGCGAGGCAGGTTGGGTGGTGAGCCTTTGTCTTTGTGTCTGGCCTTACCTGCTACAAGCAACTTCTGCCCATCCTTCTGGTTTCAGCCAAAACATCACTTTCTGCAGGAAGGTGTCTCTGATGCTTGACCCTGGGTTAGGTGCCCCTGTTGGGCCTCTCCTGGCCTCCCACCCTCTGCATCTGTCAGTCTTCCTTGATATATTGGAGGCTACATGAGGACAGGGACTGGGCCAGGGCCAGGTTCTGTCTTATACTCTGCTTGGTCCTCAGTGCCTAGCACACAGTAGGAGCTACTATGTCAAAGCTTGGAGAATCCATGGCTTCTTCCAAGATCTGGTGATGAATTTGGTGCCATGGTAACAGCCAACATCCACTGGATTTTCCATCCTGCCTTCTGTCTTCTTAGCATTAAGCTGGTCTGGGCCTGGGCTGGGTAGGCTCAGCGTGGGCCATGCTGTGGGATGGAGCAGCCGAGAGCAGCCTGGCCACTGGCCCCAGCCCTGTAGTCTCCTCCTCTGCGCTAGAATCCCGGCGAGGTGGTGCCCGGGGAGCCGGGTCTGGCAGAGGAGGGGTAGCCATCTGCCCCAGTGACCCTGACGAGGTCTGGCCTCTTTGTAGATTGGGTTATCTGGCTCATTTCCTCCCTCTCATGGTATCCCCTGACCTCTGAGGACACAGGGGCTGCAACTCACTACTCTGTTCCTCTGCGTGCCCCTGGCTTGACTTCCTGACCCGCAGGCAGCAGGGAAAGAAGGGGGTTAACCATGAGTCCAGTATGGGAGGAGAGGGGTGGGGGATGGAGAATGATGTCAGCCAGGCTGCCCAGCACAGACAAAAGCCTCTAATTGCTCTTTTCCTTTTTGTCAGAAGGCTGACTCCATAGTTACTGTAATAAAGGCCCATGGAGAGGGAGGAGCCAACTAATGAGAGAGCCATTGTTCAGTGGTAAGAGTGAGAGATGAGAGACAGCCCCCGGGGTCCAGGCACTGCGCCCTTCCCCCCACCCCTCCCCAGTAGGAAGGTGGAGAAAGTCCAGGGCATTACCTGGCCAGGACAGGTGGGAGGGGGCAGCAGGGCTTGTGATCAAGTTGCATTTGAAATCATCCATTGTGGCAGCAGCTGGTCCCCTCTGTGAGGTGACAAACTTCCAGGCCTTCCCTGGGAGAATGCTCCGTGGGCCAATTTTGAGAAGCCATTTGGTGTGCAGGGGGTTGTTCTGGATCCTGGGCCACTCTGTCTTCTCTTCTAACTGTGTCATGATGGCTTTCAATTGCACAATTTACCTTCCAGAAACTGCCTTAGAATCAGAGTCTCCCAGGAGCAAGGGGGAGGTCTGTTCCTCCACCCATATGTAGTTGGGTCTTTCTTTTTGGCATGATCCAAAGGAATGGGTGTCCTTGCCAGGCTACAGTCCCTGAGGCAAGGGGACTTTACTACCTCCTCAGTCACCAGCAGGCCCAAGATCCTGTAGAAACCGCTCGTCACCTGTCTGTGCCCAAGCAGCCCGCTTGGCTGGCTCATCCCCACACACCCCGTGTAGAACCGGCACTGAGCCGCCCAGCTTCCCCACCCCCTCCTGTGCTCTCCGCACATCAATGGTCACCCTCTCTCCTCTGCCTTTCAAACCCTCGCTGCTGGCCCTCCGCAACAAGGCTTCTTGGTCGCTCGCTCTCTTCTCTGAGCAGCCCGGAGCTCTTGACCCCATATGCCCTTGGCGTTGGAGCTACCAGTTTTGGTTTGGAGCTTTGTTCCCCGAGATCGTGGTCAAGTCAGAGACTGCGTTTGTAATTGTCTTGTGCCCACTGCAGTGCTGAGGACTCAGTCTTCAGAAGGTACTTGCTGCATTGAATTAAATTGAATTTTGGTTGGAATTCTCACCAGAAGACTACACTTTTCACTGTGGGTCATTGGGGGTGACCTATGTTTTTGACAAAACAGGTTGAAACAACTTAGTCCTTATTAAGGCCCCTGGAGCCCCAATACTCAGAGGCAAGCGTGATGTCATCTCAGCAGAGGAAGCCCCCTGAAGACAGGGGAGGGAGGGGCCCCCAGCCACTTCTGCCGGGCAGGGTCTGTGAGGATGGGGCTCTGGGGCCAGGGAGCTTTGGGAAATAAGTTAAACAGGTTTGTCTGTAGCCGGGCTTCTCAGGTCCTTAAAGTACGAGTGTGCATGGAGGTGTGCAAGGGCCACTATGGCTTCCCATGCTGATGTCACCCTGCAGTCACTTTTGGGGGAATCATCTCCCAGGAGCTGGGTTTCACGGCTCAGTCTTGCGTGCATGGGGTTCACTTAGGGAACAGAAGGACTCACACCCTCACACTGGGGTCCAAGCCCTGGAAGACTGAGGAGCTTGGGTATACCCGGTCCCTCTACCTGCCTTGATGGGCCCCCTCTGGCCATCCTGTCCTGGCTCCCATGGGGTGGCCTGTGGGCTCTGCCCAGTCCCAAGCCAGCCTCGTCCCCCTGTTCCCCCCCAGCCAGCCCCTCCCTCCTGAAGGCTCTTTATCTTGTCTTCTGAGCTTCTCTGCTCTTTGCCCCCCACTCTGGCCTGAGTGCACTCACTAATGCACAGTTGCACATCCCCACCCCGCGGCCACCAGTGACTGATCCCATCCATATCCACTCTTGCATTATTCAAATCTAGAAAACGTTCTGGGCGCAGAGTAAAGGGGGAAGACTCATTAATAGGAGCCTTGTGTGGTTTTTTCCTAACTCTTTATACCTTCCAGGGCTTTGCAACAGTGAGTCCAATGGCTCTGTCTTCATCTCCAAGAACGTGGGCCCATGAGGCACAGGGGCTGAGGTGGGGGGCCTTGGCCATGGAGCACCAGACGATGCTAACCTTGCCAGGGGTGTCGGAGAACACGGGGAAGGTCCGATCAGCTGTGTGCTGACCTTAGTTCTGCTACTGACGGCCCGTGTTCTCCCAGTGACTCTGCCTCTCTCTGGCCGTGGCACCCTCATCTGTGAAGTGAGGGTGCTGGACCGCATGGCCTCTGAGGGCCCTTCAAGCACACGCATGCTCTGATACACCTCCCTGCCTTTCCACGGCACCAGAGGGGAAAAGAGTTAAAGGCAAGCAAATTGTACTTGTCAATAGTTTAAAAGTGGCGAAGAGCAGACAGACCTATCACGAAATGAGTGCCAATGTGCCTGAAATACATTTTCATATTTGGCCTTCACAGTTTATTTCCAGAAGGTGAGTTGAGGAAAATGAGTATTCCGGTTTACAGAGAGGGAAACGGAGGCGCAGGGAGCCTGGATGCCCTCCCCCGAGTGACCCAGCTGCACGGTGACAGAGAGCTGTGACTTAGACTTAAGGTCTTTTGAAAATTTCTCCACTAGGAGACTCATCAAGCCCTTGGGCTTCACATGGTCAGATGGAACCCATCCCCCTTGACCCCGCCCCAAGCCTTTTCTTCCTTCTGGTTACCCACACCCACTATCATCCAGGCCAGAAACCTGGTAGCCATGTTTTTGTGACTTTGTCGTGGCTTTTCCATGACTCGTGTCGAGTCAAGCACCAACCTGCTCTCCTGAGGATTTCCCACGTCCTTCCCCTTCCCTCCACCCTGCAGTCGGCTGCCCTGGCCCTGACCTCCACCACATCTCGTGTGAACGGGACTTGGGCCACAGACTCTTAACGGGTCTCCTTTCCCCAGTCTTCCTCCCTCACATCTGTTCTCCAAAAATTTAAAACTGGCTGCACCCTGCTCCCTCACACAGAGCCTGTGACCCTTCCGTGGCATCATTACTGACTGGATGACATCTGTGTTTAGGAGCACGGTGCCTGGGAACTGCAGACTTCATTTTGCAAATTTGTCTGCCCCATACCTTGCATGTTAATGATTCTGGATCAAGGGGGATTCTCTCAATGAGCCACACGATTTTCCCATCTGCATGCTTTTGCTTACGCTGCCTAGAACAACCAACATGATCCTGTTCTTTTCGTAGCTAATTCCTGGCCCTTGTCTTTCAAGACTCAGCTCACGTGATGTAGTGATACCCCTACTGGTCCCGTGGCTGGACCATATATTACATGATATTCTCATGTAATATCCCATACTGCCCTCCAACAGGATGTTTACCCACCTATCTCCACTCTAAGACTTTAATTTCTTGAGAGCAGGAGACACAGCTTATTCATTTTAATAGCTTCAGTGCTGCTACTGTAGAGCCGAAAAAAGTGTGTGTATGGTGGGAATTTTAGAGAAAACACTACATTTGTTATAATGTTCAAAATAGTGGCAGAAAAAAATTTGTGGCAGGAAGCAAAATGCCCAAGGAGGCAGGCATTTTGGTTGGAGAACTTCTTTGTACTGATCTCGGGGATCTTCTCCTAAATGCTTCACTGAGGGACAGATGCTCATCTAAGGTCCATCAGATCTGCTCCACAGTTTCTCTGGTTCTGAATTCGAGGTGGTGAACTCCACTCCCCTAAGGGTCTAGAGGGAGCTTCTCTTCCAAAGCCATAGATGTTCCCAAGGCACCGACAGTCATTTTGGAAATCTGTGTCCTTGACCATGACAAAGAGCTGGTGAATGATCATGGACAGACCAATCAAACCCATTTTTTCTACTGGGGAGGACACTCAATGTCACTGTCAGCTTCCCAGCAGTGGTGGCAGAGGACGGGGGACAGAGGGAGAATGCCACTTCAGGGAAGCGTGTGTTTGTGACACATTTGTTTTCCCTGCTGCTGAGAGAGTGAGTCACTGCTGGGACAGAGGCCAAGCAGACAAGGTCTACCAGGAGTAGCAATCAGCTTTTCCTCCCACGAGGACACTTCATCCCTCTCTGTCCACGGGCCTCACAAAGCAACCACCGCCTGCCCCTGTTTCAGTCTTTTACTCAACCACTTAATTATTTCTCAGGTCTGGGTGGCATGGCCACTGCCCGGGTATTAACCCTGAATATAATTGCCCATCCTATTCCTCAGCACCGCATCTCCTGTTTAGAGTTCTTAACTGGACCAAATTCCACCCGTCTGCTTGCCGTGGGCATTAAAAGAACCATGGGCCTCCAATCACTGCCTGGGGCCTCGGAGCAGCCAGCCATAAGCTGCAATATCTGCTCGTTTGTTCCTGTTCATTCAATTGGCTCCAAATTGCTTTGAACGAATTCTGGGCCTACAGAAGAAGCTGTGACGGCTTATTTTCATTAGAGTGAACATTGGACAGGGAGAGAGGAGAGAAAAGAGGAAAAGAGTAGAGAAGACCCTGTTGCCAGGGTTTTCTCTGTTCCCCACCCTTTATCTCGCCCCCTGCCCCCTCTCCCCAGCACACAGATTTCCCCCTTCACGCAGGAAGCTGGCCACTCCGTGACGCCCGGATCTTTTGCCGATACCCAGGATCTTCTTGGTGCAGGCTGCCCACCCTCATTAAGTGTATGACCTAATGAGCCTGGGCTGGAAGGAGATCTAAACCGTGCTCCCCTCCAGCAAAGAAGGGGAAGTTGGAATAAAGGAGGAGACACTCTAACTGCCCCTTGTCTTGTCTCTCCCAGCGAGGAGCTGGAGGAGCTGGGTCAGGAGACATGGCCCGATCGCGGTCATTTGAACAGGACTGCAGACCCAACTGCATGATGACCCTAGAACATGTATCACTTTCCCCTCTTACCATCAGCACTGCTCTCACAGGACCAACGCATCTTAGCCCCCTTGGGCTGAAAGCCCCTGAGATCAAGGTAACTGATTTCTCTCCCTGTGTTCTTTCTTGACCTCCTACCTTACTGTTTTTATTGTCTGGAGGTTCTCAGGGATGTCTGATCTGAATCTTCCTTATATAACAGAAGACTATTTCTTTTTGATTTGTATTCACCTGGTGTCTCTGTTTATAACACTTTTTAACCTTGAAGTCAGTTATGAAAGTCTTATTTGGCCTCCCTCGGTCTTCTGTTCTCCAGGCCAAATCATCTCAATCCCAGTAGCATAGGATCATGGAACTCAGGAGCCAGAAGGGTTTCCTTTGCTCAGCTCTTCTCAGCCGGACTTTATCGCCCTTCATTTTTGCATATGAGTGACTTCCTTTAGGTCCTCTCCCAAGTCTCTGCAGGACTAAAAATGTGGGTAATCAGCTTCTATTTCTAACAGCCCATGCAGTTCTGGGGACTGAGCCGAATACTTTAAAGAGGAGTTTCTTGTTCTCTCAAGCTTTCTGTCTGGAGTTGTAGGATGGGGAAATGTTCATCAGACTTCATTTTTCTCTCTTCTTAAGGAAAGGGCAGAGGGGAATGTGGAAGTATGGGTTTTCAGAAATTAGTTCCTCCATATAAGCTTCATGAAGGAGGGCTTCCCAGAGTTGGTGAAGACACAGTAGAATACTGACTTCGTATCTAGGATGCTTGAGTTCTAGGTCAAATTCTCTGGTGTCCACACTTGTGATATTCACTGACCAGCTCAGTCATGTGTTCAGCCTCTCAAAGATAATTTTTTTTAAAAAGTTCCCATCCGTTCTGGCAAGCTTGAGTAATATTGGGAAGGAGCTGGGCTACAGATCTGAAGACCTTGCATCTAGGTCTGGTTCTACTGCAACTCACATAATGTGTGACCTTGGACAAGTCACTTGATGCTTGTCTTTCTGTAAAATGCTAACAACATCCCACCCCTGGCTGTGACCTGTGCCCCTTTCTGCATGGCAGAGCAGAAAAGGCCGTGGCCCCAGAGTCAGGCAGCAGGTTCATCATCACTTTGGGTCCTCAAGCACAAGCTTCTATAGTTCTATAAGCTTCAACCTCTTCATCTATAAAATGGGTTTAATCTTATTTGCTTGACAATAGGGATTTGTTTAAATCCAAGGAGATAACAGTACTTTACAAGAGGAAAAATCCCATACAAAGGTGAAGTAGTGCAAATGGTGTGGGCACGTGTAGGAACTTTCCTGCGAAGTGCTTGGAGCTCTTCTTCATCAGAAAAACTGTGTGTGAGGTTAGGGCTGCTGGAAGCCCCACGTTTGGCAGGGAAGTGAGCGTGCTCTGCTGCAGGGCTCAGGGCTCTGCGCTGTCACTGTCGCCTGCATTCTCTGTTGGCCTCTTGGAGGAAGTGAAACACGAGTGCTGCCCAATTTCTCACTTGGTCATCCCTCAAGCCATCCCCAGGGGGGACTCTTCAGGGAGACAGAGGAGGGGAGGACAGAGGAGGGAAGAACAGAGTGAACAGGACAAACGCCATCTCCCTACCCTAGCATTCTTCTGAATTCACCCACAGGCCTGAAAGCTGGCGTTGGGAGGACCCATTTCTTAAAAAGGCTGGGTCACGGGTCCCAGCTGAGTCATGGGAATCCTGGAGACTGCTCTAGGGTTGATGGGCGCTGAGCCAATTCGCTGCAGAAAGCTCCACATGCTGTGCCTATTTCATATGGAGAGAGACCCGGAGCTGCTCTGTAAGCCGTTGCTGGCATGGTGAAGGCCGTGATGGCGTTTGCTTGTGCCTCGTGTTCAGGTGTGTCTAGACCTGCGATATCTCATATGGACAGGCACCTAGACTGTTCTTTAACATCTTCTGGGAGAGGAGAGTCCAAAACTGCCCTAGGCAAGCCATATAAATATTAGCAAATTTAACAATTTAAAAGCCCAGATCCATATTTTCTTTCTTACAATTTAAGAATATTCTTAGGCTCTCATGAAAGGGAAAATAACGTTTGTTGACCTCTCTTTGAAGACACACTGTTTTTTTTTTTTTTTTATTTCCACATATTATCTTTGATGGCCAACTTGTACTACATTATTTGAACACATTATTTAAATAATTTTTTATTTTTCAATTGCAGTTGACACACAATATTGTATTAGGTGGACACTCCAGTGATTATCCCTATAAATCCTGCACCTACCCGGCACTGCACGTAGTTACTAGAATATTATAGACTGTATTCCTTACGCTGTGCTTTCTGTCCCCATGACTGTTCTGCAACAACCAATCTGTACTCCTTAATCCCCTCACCTTTTCCACCCAGCGCCCCAACTCCCTCCCCTCTGGCAACCATCCTTTTTATTGAAACCTGTTCTCAAGTCCGTTAGTGTCAAGAATTGCAGAAGGTCTGAGGTTTTACTCTACTTGTAACCTAATAAGTTGGCCTGTTATTATTTCAAGTTGGCAGAGGACATGAGATCTCTGGATCAGAGAAGACAGAGTTTGTTAATCACAGAAAAAGCAGTAGCCATATTGTCAACATATTTGTGTCTTGCACTTTGGCTCCCCGAGCCTCACACAGAATGGGAATGAAGATGGCCAGATGCCACCTCTGGGCGCCATGAGTCCCATTATAGGAGAGGAGCCCTGAGCTTAGGGTACCCAAAGCTTTTATAATAGTCAGCAAACATGCCAGCGCTTCGCTCTGGAGTGAGACCCTAATTCTGACTTCCAAGGCTGTTTGCTATGCAGACATTCTTAAAGAGTGGTTGGAACCAAGGATGGTCTGCACCCTGCTTGCAAGACATGCAGCAGTGTGAGAAGTCAGCAGATTCCAGTTTTCTTAACCTTTTGGCCAAATTTCAATGTCCCAGACCCTTTATTTGCTAGTCAATTATTCCCCAGCTGGGGCTCTGGCTGTCTTTGAGTCCTGTGGTTCTCTACCTGCCAGCACAGCGCCATCCAGGCAGATCTGATACGCTGCTGTATAGGACTTCCTGAGGGCTTCTGTGAAAGAGGTTTCCCTCCTTGTTCGGGAAAGGGCCCACAGAAACTGCACCTGGAAGACGTATTGCCATCATCTCTTTAGTTCTAGAAAGATGAAGACAAATTACAGGCAATTTAGAGACAAGTAACTTAGGTGATTAGGGGTGACGTCAGGGAGAAAGATGAAAAGAATTGCGTGTGCAGGCGTCTGCTCAGATTTTGTTAAAGAAATCGGAGGAAGGGCATGTGGGAAAGTTTCCATACCCTGGTGAGTAGAGCTGTAAGCGTCTTTCTGGACACGACCATCTGACTCTGCCTCCCCACTTTGGCCTCTCTGTATCAGTTTCCTCTTTTATAAAACTGGAATGGAAATGGTATGTTTTTGTTGGGAATTAAAGGACACAACATGTATTAATCACCTAGCAAAATGCCTGCTACATAACTTGAATAATATATGCTGTTTTAGTAACACAGAAAATGAGAGCTAGAAAGAATCTTGGAGAGTCCCATATTGTGCTTCTCAGTCTACAGAGGAGGAAAGTGAAGCCCAGAGAGACAGGTGACAGATCCATGGACACAACTAGTTAGAGGAAGAGCAGGACTACCTACAAACCAGGTATCCTGACATCCACCTTGATGCTGTGCAGAAATCAGCTTCTTTCCTGTTCATTTCTCAAATGAATGTGTAGTTTTCTAAGCCAAAATTAACCCAAGATGTTTAGGACATATTGTGGTTGCATATTATTTTAATGTGTTTTAATTGTTAATGGCCACTCTGAGAAAAAGTACTTACAAGTCTATTAGGTTTCAAGTTCTCCTTCCAAGTTCCTTAAAAGGCAGGGTGGGGGTGCGTTATGACAGTTCTGAGATGAAACCAAGTTCTTCTTCCCAAGGACTTCCGTTCCGCTCATCTCCGTGTTCACTGTGGCATTGTCAGCAATGGCTAGAGGTACGTGGGCTTTTCTTCTGGGGGCTGGGTAGGGAAGCCCCAAGTTCCTTATTTTCCCGAGTTCTCATGAAGCATCAGTAGGTGTGGCTAAGAAAATTTATTCCATCTTCCACAAATAAGTTATTTCCTCTTACAACATAAGTTAAAGGTGATAATGCTTTTCACTTATGCAGCATCCCACATGACCCATTTAAACATCAAGTTGCATTGATTAAAGGATGATTATGTTCCCATCTTATGTTGATCAAAATTAACTGCCAATTAGAACTTTGGATCTGTATATGACCATTGTTCTCCTACTGTGTTGAAATAATTCCAGGCCATAAATTGCAACATTGTCTTTTAGTGTGCCTAGGCAGACTTATCATCAACAAACATTTTCCATTATATTTTTGGATATATTGAAAATAGTCTAAAGATTCCCATTATTATTTTCTAGAAGCACTAGGAACCACCACCATTAACTACAGAATAAAGAAGAAGGGGTCTTAGGAATAATAGAGTCCAACGTCTGAGTTTATAGAAGAAACCGAGGCCAAGGGATTGGATCACTCGCCCAAAGACCCCCACAGAGGCCTCTGGGAGTGGCTCCCAGCCCTACTGATGTCCCCCTTTTCTGGGAATGGCTGTGGCGACACGGAGGGCAGCCCCCAGGGCCATGTCTGGGCTATCACCCTATTCTGGTGGGTTCCTCCGAGTTAGGCTTCAGAGACAGCCAGCTTGCAGTCCTGGTATAAAGCTGAGTTGATCAGTCTCTTCCTAAGCATTTGACATTTGAAACAGAGACTGATGGGTTTTTGAGGTTAAGTCCAGGAAGGGCAGAGAGATCGGAAGGAATTTTACATTCTCCTGACGCTGAGTGCCGGGGGTCACTCTTGCGCCTGCTCATCATGCGTCTCGCTGTTCAGTTCTTCCTTCAGTTTCAGGAGATACGCCAGTGTCCTTCTGATGAAATCTTCTAAGGAATAAAGATTGTTTACAGTTTATTTCTGAAACTTAACTAAAAGAGACATAGAAGGCGTAAATAGCAACACTGACATTAGAATCCGGGTCTCAGGACTTTCATTTTAATTTTCTTTCTTGTACAACATGCTGCGACTCAAAAATAATCTATAAATCCTTAGTATAACTCATGCTTTGAGTAATACAATAATTATTAGACAGTGGAAGCTCTAGGAAAAATAAGCAACTTAAAAATCCTTACTGAAAGCTCTTTATCAAACTATGAGTTAGAGAAAACAAAAATCACACATATACCTAAATATTATGTTAAACAAGAACAAAGGGTTCTGTTTACTTTACAACGAGATCGTATTGTAACACAATCTCTAGGGTAGATTTACCAAAGCATTAATGTACAAAACAGAAGGACATTCTCTGAATTTTTAAATGTCTTTCACTGGCGTATTTAATAATGCCATTTTGTTTTCTATGAGTTCCTAGAGGAATGCAAATCATCGCTCTATAGACAAATGGATGCTTCTCTTCAAGGCTGCGAGGGGAAAAATAAGGGTCTCCTATTTTACTACTGTCCCCATTTTATCAATAGAAGCACCAAGGCACTGAGCTCATTTGATTGCTTGAGGTCCACTGAGGGGAAGAGGAGAGGGTTCAAGGGATGCAGCTGAATAAAAACTCTTTTCCACTCTTAACACTGGGGTTTAGCTTCTAAGTGTATTTTGAATGAGAGGAGAAAAGTGTTTGTGTATTATTTATTTTTATTCTCCCAGTGCCTAGCACATAAATAGGTCCCTGATAAATATTAAAGAAAAGAAGAATGGAGGAAGGGAGGGAGGGAAGGAAGAAGGAACGAAGATCAAAGATGCTGAATGGGAACTAGTAGAGGAGGTCATCGAGTCCTTGGGATACACATCCAGGTTAATTTGTGAGTTGGACCAGTTGGGGAACCTGTGGCCAGCATGGCTGAAATGGGGATAATCCATGGGGGAAAGGAAAGGATGTAGAGCCAGAAAGGTGAGGAGGGAAAAAGAGAAATCAGAACTAAGGTGAAGAGGTCGAGGTTGACTCTGGAGCACAGAGGCAATGACACGGGGTGGCTTCCCAGCCACTGTCCTCATGATGGGCTCCTTTCCCCCGTTGCTTTTCAGCCTCCCTCCTGCCCCGGGTGCCCAGTACTCCCATTTCCAGATCCAAACAAACACTTGGAAACAGCGACACTTCCATAGCTGAATAAAACTCCAGCTTCTTTTTAAAGTGTTACCGAGACCTTTGTGATTTAACAGATTTAACCTCGACCTATAGAACCAACTTTGTAACGATGGATTGAAGATCATCAGCCAGGGGACTGGCAACATTTTGCTTGGTGCCCTGAAATGAACCTCGCTGAATGGCTCTCCCTGGTCTCGTCCTGCTTCTGCCGGAGACATCCGTCCTTTTCCTACTTCCTGACTCAGCCCGCTCCATACACCTGTGCACGACCCGCTTACTACCTGACTGGGAAGGCAAGCATGAAGGAGTTCTAGTCACCAGCATATGCGCAGAGAAGGGACTTTTTGCCCGTAAAGGCCACGTACTGTTTGTGCAGAATGTGAGAGTTTCTTAAAGCCGAACCTGCCTGCTCCTGGGATAAGTGGACCGTGCTTTGGGCGCAGTGTGGCATGTCCTCCCACCTTGAGATGTCGTTAGTACTTGCCAGTGTCACAGATCTGTGGCATGACGGGAAATTCCAGGGAAAAAACGGTTAAGAAGGGCCATGTGGGGATGGGTTGAAGCAGATGTTAATAGAAAGAGAGGAAAGTTACAGGGATGAAGAGGGGTCCATTTGGCCACAGAGGTCACATGTCGCCACCAGACACTTGTAGTGTGAGCTACACCTGGCAGGTCACTTAGAGGGTTCCTATTTTGGTGATCTGGGAGCGGGTGATTAAGACCCAATAGGAATAATTCGAATTGCACAGACTACAGTGAAGGCTGAACAGAGAACTCGAAGGGTAATCAGTGTAGTTTAAGGGTCTGAATAATCTGCACCTGGGTGTATTTTCCAAATTGATGGGAGGCTAGACATAAGACTTTGTTGAAGAGACTGCTGCATCAAGAAACTATGATATTTTTATAATTCAACACCAAAAAAAATCCAATTAAAAAATGGGCAAAGGGCCTGAATAGACACTTCTCTAAAGAGGACATACAGATGGCCAATAGACATATGAAAAGATGCTCAATGTCACTAATCATCAGAGAAATACTAATTAAAATCACAATGAAACATGACCTCACACCTTTCAGAATGGCTATTATTAATAAATCAACGAACAACAAGAGCTGGCGAGGGTGTGGAGAAAAGGGAACCCTCATGTACTGTCGGCGGGAATGCAGACTGGTGCAGCCACTGTGGAAAGCAGAATCGCATTACCTCAAAAATTAAAAAATGAAACTGCCTTATGATTCAGTGATTCTACTTCTGGGAATACATCCGAAGAAACCCCAAACTAATTCGTAAGAATCTATGCACGCCTATGTTCATTGCAGCGTCATTTACAATAGCCAAGATCTGGAAGCAGCCCAAGTGCCCATCAGTAAATGAGTGGATGAAAAAGCTGTGGTACATTTACACAACGGAATATCACTCAGCCATGAAAAGGAAGAAAATCTTACCTTTTAAGACAACATGGATGGACCTGGAGAACATTATGCTAAGTGAAATAAGCCAGTCGGAGAGAGACAAATATGATATGATTTCACTCATATGTGGAATGTAATGAACAAAATAAACCAAGAAGTTAGAAACAGACTCAGATAGCGAGAACAGACTGGCAGCTCTCAGAGGGGAGGGGGGTATAATTTTGATATATCAGGAGAAAAAATGGAAATATTTTTACCTTCTCCTATTTGAAATCACACAAAAGCAGTAGCTGAGTAGACTTTGCTTACAGAATCTAGTCAGATAAGATAATTTTGGATTGTCCTTTTCGGATATTTGTCTTGTTTTGGGTCTTTCTGCTCTCCCCCACTCTCTCTCTCTCTCTTGCTCTATCTTACCCTTTTTCCTTTTCCCATTCCCATTTTCTCCCTATTTAAAAAAAATCTTCAGAAGTTTTGCTTACATACTTGAAAAATGTGATGCGATCAAATTCAGGTGGGTGAACTTTTTTACTTTCTAACAGTTTTCCTCTCGGTGAGTGGGAGAGTTGCATCAGGAAAGGGCAGGAGGGAACACTGGCGATGGCGGAGCTGCTGGGAACTTGGACCACAGGAACCCTCTCAGGCGGTGAACAGTAGGAAAACACACCCGTGGAAGGTGATGTGGGAACCCACTTGCCTGACGCTGCTGTCCGTGCTCACCCTCCCCCACCCCAGGGAGGCGTTCGTGCCATCTGCAGGCGTGCGGTGCCGTTTGAGGACCTCTGCTCCGAGCCCCCAGCGGCACGTGGACAAAAGGCAACGGGAACTTCCAACTTCAGTTAGTGCCGTACGTTGGTATTTTCTTGTCGTTTTGGTCTCTGAGAATTTTCCTCACTTTCCTGCGATGTCAGCATGTTACTGTTCATTAAGGAAGTTAATAAAAATGTGAGGGTATTTAAAAAAAGGAACTATGACATTTTAACACATTCAGATCAGCTTCTGTTTCACCCACGCTGAGCGCTCCTCTGTGAGTCTGAAATCAGACTCTTCAAGGGCCTGTCGGCCCGATTCTTTCATTGCTTGGTGCCTCAGTTTCCCTTCCAAATGAGTATTTCATGGTTGTATTCAATTTTTATTTCAATCTTGCTTGGCTGTCGCCACCGCACACACAAACCATTCAAATTCATGCCTTAATGAAACTGCAGATCGCATTGGAGGATGGACTTCCTGGATCACAATGGCGAACGTTAACCCTGGAAATGACAAGGTTCTGTCTGCAGTCTGGAAGGAGGCTCCCCGTGGTTTCCCAACCAGGCTCACATCCCTTGAGAGCTCTGAGCTGCTCTGTTTTGAGATGAGAGGAAGGAGGCTCTTTGCTGAGATGTGAGTCTCTCCCAGAATTCTTTTTTTAAGGCTCTGGGATGTACTCCCGAGGCTGGGTGGGGAGCCAGACGCTGCGGTTCCCTGTCCTCCTGGGACAGGGCGGTGCTGAAGCCGCCCGAACCTGGCTGGCTCTGAGAGGGAGGCTGGGGTTGGAATCTTAGCAGGGGGCAGCAGCAGACCTGGGGAGCCAGCCCAGCAGGGGATGCACACAGGGGCCCAGCCAGAAGAGGCAATAGCATCGGCCAAGCTGCTAAGTAGCACTGCCCCCAATCTTAAAATCAATCGCTGAGAGTGCAGAGGGAGGCGTGGAGAGCAGAGAGAGGGCACAGCGTCCCAACAGAGAGGCCGCCACTTCCCTCTGGCATGGTTCCCGTAAGCATGTCAGACAGAATCATTCTGTCGGACAGCAGCTGAAGAGGGGAGGGGAGAAGAAAATCAATTGTTTTTCATATTTATTGATCTCCTTCGATGAATCTCTGTGGTAATGGAGTGGGAGAGGCATGAAGGAGAAAGGGTCATCCCCTAAGGGTGAGTGAGAAGCCAGCCACCCACTGTGAGGCCACTGAGGTCAGGTCCCTGGACTGGAACCTGCCCAATGTGCCCCTGGAGGACGTGGAGGGGATGCCTCTCAAGTCTATCCAGGGTTGAGTGGAAGGGCCTGAAATTTGTTTTTTTAATGTTTGGGGTTTGAGTCCCATCCAGATGGATGAAATTTTCACCCTTATTTTAGAAAATAACACTATATAATTGCAGGAAAAAAATGGCTACAGAAAAGAGGAACATAGTAGAAAAATGCACAATTTCACTGGAGTATTGCAACCAGCCCAATCTTTTCTCTATAAATGTTTTATAAAACCATGGTAGAACTACATGTACTATTCTGTGTATGTTGCTTTTTTTTTTTTTTTTGGCTTATCCAAAAGTGCATTTTTCATATTATTAAAAGCTCTTTAGAGCATGCTTTGAGAAAGTCTTCTATGGCATAAAATAGTAAATGACCACCACAGAAAATCTGGAAAAATACAAACATCATAAAAAGGAAGTGAAAGTAGCTCAGTGAATTGAGTTCGGGCTGCGAACTAAAGGGTCGCCGGTTCAATTCCCAGTCAGGGCACATGCCTGGGTTGCAGGCCAGGTCCCTAGTGGGGGCCACATGAGAGGCAACCACACATTGATGTTTCTCTCCCTCTCTTGCTCTCTCCCTTCCCCTCTCTCTAAAAATAAATAAATAAAATCTTTTTTTTTTAAAGTGAAAGTACTTATCATTTCAGCACCCAGAAATGCTTCCTCTTGATATTTTAGTATATTTCATTCTAAGCTTTTTAAAAATACATGTATATATATTTCCTTCATAAAGTTTTAAGCATAGAATGCATATAGTTTTCATGTTCTGGTTTTTCACTTACATCATTAACATTTTTAATCATGATTTTTAATGTTTGCATTGTATAAGATTCCATTGTATGCTTACACCAGTGTTTATTCAGCCAATATGACATTATTTTCAATGTTTTGGTCATTACGAGCAACACAGGGGTGGCTTTCTTTACACCTGTCTTTACATTCTTCTCTCTTGGTACCTAGAAAAGAAGGTTATTTATTGGAGGAGGATATGGGTTTACCTCTCAGGCTCAGACAGAACCTCTAGCTCTGCCCGTACAACGTCCCTGGACTCGGCTCCGAACCTGCTGGAGGCCTCCCGTGCTGGAGGTGAAATCCCTCCCACAGCCCTCCTCTATTTTTTTCTTTCTTAGTTAAGTGTTTTTTCTAGAGCTTTTCTGCCTAATATATTAATACATAGCCACTGGCTATATGTGGCTCTTCACATTTAAATTAATTACAACCCAATAAAAGTAGAAATTCAATTTTCCAGCCGAACCAGCGATATCTCAAGTGTCCACAGCCACACGGAGCTCATGGCTGCCACACAGGATGGTAGAGGGGTGGGACATTTCCACGATCACCAAGAGTCCTGTGGGCCGGCACTGGAGAAAGATTACGGCCGGCCCTTCACACCTGGCCTACCTGTCGTGGAGTCACCCTTCCAAGCCCCTGTCCCCAGAAGCACAGTTTGGGCTTTCAGCCTATCCTTGCGATGCTCTCAGGCCAGCCCATGTCTCTGCTTTCTCTTAGTCTGATTAATGACTAGTTACGCACCCAAAGCTGGAACCTAGAGTAGGTTCTTTTTCTCTCCAGGTGAGTGGGAATTCACCCGGAGGCTAGAATGATACGTAACACAAGTAAGCTTTCCTAGACTGCCCCTGGAAATTGTGAGACGCATTGAGGAAGAACACTGAGACCCCTCCCTGAAGGGGAGGTGACAGTGTTTGGAGAGCTGGACCCTCCCTCCTCAGCACCAGGGACAGAGAGAATTTCTGACAGTGTGTCCAGGCTGGTTGACAGCAGCAGCTTGGGCAGAGGGAGGCCATCAGCCGCCACCTCCCTTTCTGTGGGACTGGCTAGATGTCATAGGACTCCGACAGCTAGTGGCAGGCAAGCGGACCTGGAGGCCTGCTGCATCGAGGGAAACCAGGGGTTCAGGAGCGAGCAGCTTAAAGGCACCAGGTAATTAAGAAGGATAGAGGCTGGGACATAAGACACACGCCAGTGCTTGTAAGAAACACAGCTCCAAGCCATTTACATTCACATTTCCACCATAGCCCCAGCATCCAATTTCAAACCGCTGCCTTCCAAGCAAATGACATCAGCCAGCTGTGGAGAAAGGCCTGCAGGCTTTAATTACTTTGAGGGCAGCCTGGTGGCCAATGATAGTCTCATTACAAACTAATGTTTGTTCGGGAGGCAGAGCTTAGACCCCAGAGGAGATTGCATTAAAGACCACTCCCAAGACAGACCCACATCCCTTGTTCACCACCTCTTCCCAGCAGACTTAGCTCGGGGGGGAAGAAGATGGAGCATCTCAGGGTTAGCTGCTAGGCTTGGGGCCAGGAGAATGAGAGCAAAGGCCACGCTTCCGCTGCTCAGTGACGAATCCCCACGCAGGCACCGTGCGGATGCCCCTAATATTTGTGAATGAATGAGCCACAGGATTTTACAGCTCAAACTCACCTGGCCTTAATCAGTTCCAACATTGGTTGAAATCAGTTTCCCTAAAGGACAAATGAATGTATTTCAGGGGAGTTTTGGGATCACAGAAGGCTTTTCATGCTATAATATTTAATAGTTACAGAAATACATATAGTGTCTATGTCATCAAATAATAGATAAAATACGGTAATGAGGCCGCATGGGTGAATCTGCAATTAAGAACCAGCAGTTTACCAACACCGTGGGTGCTACCTGCACTCTTCTGCCGGATCGCAAACCCCTCTCCCTGTTCACGCAGAAAACCACTCTTCTCGATTTTGTGTGTCCCAGCCCCTGGACATTCAAAACGTAGTTTCACCTCCTCATCTGTGTGCATCAGTATACACTACGTTTCATTCCGCTTGCTTTTGAGTTTGAAAAAGACATATGGATTATAGTCCTTTGAGATTTGCCTTTTATTCAACATTATTTTTCTAAGATTTTCTTGGTTGCTGTGAGTACATGCATTTATTTTCACTGCTACTTTATATACCATTTGTGTAAATGCACGTGTGTGCATTCACTCTCTTATTAATAGACCCTTGGGTTGTTTCAGGCTTTTGATTATAGTATTTGATTGTGAACATCTTGCATTCTTAACTACCACACATGCGCAGGAATCCCTCTAGGGTGTGTGCTTGTGGGAGAACCGTGTGCCGGTGGTGGGTGCAGTCTGAACTTCCGGGACGTCCCCCTGCTGTTCTGCCCGACGACCGGGCCATCGCTGCTCTGCGGTCTGACTTGGACTGACTTCCACGGGAGATGAGAGCAGCAGTTCATATCCAGTGCTTCCCTCCTTGCCTTCCTTGCCCTGGACAGTCACTTGTCTCGGCACCATTTATGGTACACTCATCCTTTCCCCAGGGACCTGAAATGCCGCTGCTATGTCAAGAACAGGGGTCTGCGTGATAAATCTTGAAATCTGGCTAGGCAAGTCTCTCTGATTTATTCTTATTTTTAAGGGGTATCTTTCTCTCATTCTTAGGGATCTGAGGAAAGGTGGTGGTGAGGAAAGGTGGTCAGAACTCGGACCATTTACACGGGAAGCTCGCCCCTCCTGCGTCTGTGAGGCTGAGGTCTGCTATGCGATGCAGGGAACCTGAATCTTTTCCCTGGGGGTGTGCGTCCCGTATCCTTCCAAGTCCTGAATTCCTAAGACTGAAGAACCGGCTGACATGAATGTGAGAGTTCACCCAAGGACAGGGGAAGTATCACGTTTGGCTTGTAAACCAGACGCAGGGGGTGTGAGAGTCCCAGGAGGGACTCAGCGTGGTCTCAGGATGGCTTGCAGGTCGCAGTGTTGCGCTGTCACGCATTAGGAGGAGAAAATGAAGCAGAAAAACTGCCCGAGATACTCTCAGCAAAGTGCCTTTTCATCAAAGCCTCTGCTTCCTGGCAGACAGACTCTGAGATGCATCTAGGGAATGTATCTGATGTACAAAAATCCGAGGTCAGGGAAGCTTTTTTAAAATTGAGCACCCAGTACATGCCAGGCACTGTGCTAGGCACTAAAGACAGAGCACTGAACCAGACAGACAAGTTGCTGGCATTCTAAGGCAGGGGAGAGACAATAAGTGAATAAACACATAAACAAGATAAGATCAAATATGGATAATGCGTAGTAGGGATGAAATCTGCATGATGCTCAGGGAAGGTTTCCCTGAGGGTGGGGGAATGGCAGGAGGGAGTGGCTGTGGGAAGATGGGGTCTGGTGGGCTCAGGGGTCAGGGTCTTGTACTGGACCCGCTGGTGAGAGGTGCCCTTCTGCAGGACGTGGGGAAAACCTACGAGGCTGGAGAACGGATGGAGGGAGGAAGCGGTGCTGGATAAGGTTAAAAAGACGGACAGTGGCTGGATCCTATGGGGACTCATAGGCCATTTGCAGGAGTTTGGATTTTGCTGTGGTAACATGTTAGTCAAGGTGATACTCACTGAATGGGAAGACACTGCAGGGCTTAAACAAGAAAGTGTTATGGTTTAGAAGTGATGAGCTTCTTCAAAAGATGAGCAAACAAATTCTTGGGGACTGTGAAGAAAACTGAGACCACTCAGCTAAAAAGCAGCAGAAACACTGGAGCCAGGCTCTCCAGGCTCAGCGATCTCTAAGCGTCCACATGCTGCCTCCATCGGTCCCTGTCTGTCTGTCTGTCTGTCTCTCAGTTTGGCTAGATGCTCGTAACAGGAAGCTCGGAAGTGCAGCTGACTTGTCTGCTAGGAGGGATCTGGGACCGACCACAAGAATAGAGTGATTTGAGCTTGGGCGGATGCGGATTTTGAACGCCCGTGTCTACCATTTCATGCCTGTCTTTAGATCAGGATCTAAAGCCTGTCTTTGCTTGGATCCACTGGAATATTTATCGAAGGAATTACTCGGATTTCTACAGCCTTTGGAGCGTGCTTCCCCCGTGCTGGCCTGTCTCTGTGAGCCCTCTCACAGCATCAGGGTCATTCCCCCAAGGCCTGATTCCCCCATGATTGTCCCTGAAAATCAGCCGTCTGTGCTGCCCCCTTTCTCATTGTGGAGATGACGCTACAGCCAATAGCTCAGTCCTTCACCAAGGCCCTGTGGATGGAGCAGCAGGGCTCAGTTCTCAGCACCTCAGCTCCCTGTGCTGGGGGGAGGGGGGGCTGGGGCTGTCTGCTGTGCGCTCACAGGTGAGATTTCACACACCGCGGCCCCCACCAGCCCCTACACTCCCACTGATGTCAATGGCCCCCTTAGGAAGCTGTCTACCTGACATTCCCTCTTCAGAGCTGCCCACGGGACTCTTGCAGACGCATGTGCTAGGCTGTTCGGGGATGCAGGCCTCCATCACTGGGCTGGCCCTTGGCCTGTCTGTGGGACATAGAGCCCGGGACGGGAAGCCAGGAGACTTGGGTTCTCATTCCAACTGGCTGTGGGACCTTGGGTCAGGAGGCACACCGACGCAATCCAAGGGTTGCCCAGTGTTTCTCAAGCTGTTCTGTGGGACCTCATGCCTCTCTCTACAAGAAGGGACTTGAATTTTATCCAAAAACTATTTTCATAGCTGTAATAGAAAAACACAACTCCATTGGATTATATGCTAAATATCAACATATTAAAAGCCAGCCTGTTAATGTGTTTTGCTAGGCTAACTCATATTGCACAGATCTCAGAATAAGGCTTTTCCTGCCATCTGTGTGTGTATACACACATATTTTTTATGTATGTACATATATATTATTTATTAACATGTCATTGATTTAGAAGGCTGTAATTCTGCACCGCTTTGTTTAAAATTCAGGCCTTGGCCGGCCTGCACCCAGTCAGTAGCTCCAGCCAGCGCATCACTGCGGCACGTCCCCAGGTAAGCTCAGGTGCATGGGCTGCAGGCAGGACGCCCATGTCACTTGTGCTGGCAGGTGCAGAAGGCCGAGTGAACACGTGATGTGCTTTGTGATGATAAAAAGGCTGAGCCTGCTTTCTGTGTAATGCATGTTTTATTGTGGGCCAATTTTAGGTCTACAGAGAAGCTGCCACAATAGCATAGAGAGTTCCCACACACCCTTCACCCAGCTTCCCCTGAGGTTATCCTCCTACCAACCCGCAGTACCACGGGTGGAACTGGGGGGGGGGGGTCGGGGGGCAGAGGGCCGAGCATTGGCTACTGTGAGCCAAACCTCGGACTTTATTCACATTTCTCCTGTTCCTCCCCTCCTGTCCCTTTCTGTCCCAGGGCCAATCTAGGGTTCCAGAGTGTATGCGGTCATCACATCTCCTTGGTCTCCTCTGCTATGTGACACTGTTTCATTCTTTTCTTGTTTGTCATTGTCTTGACACTTTAGAAGCGTTTGACTAGGCCAAACATTGCACAGATCTAAGAATAAGCAGCGTCTTTCCCAGTTTGGGTTTGTCTGATGTTTTCTCGTGACTAGACTGAGGTTAAGGGATTTGGGGAAGTAGGCCTCATGGGCTGACCATTTTCACGCACAGGGGTTTTATCCACTAGTAGCCAGATCCGTATTTCCCCTTCTGGAATGGGATCGAGGAGGGAGGAATGGAGAGGCTTAAAGCTCTAATGATTCTGCTTGGATTCCCTGGAGGGACAGGAGCAGGATTGGGAGGAGGAGGCCCCTCATGAAGATTCCTCAGGAGTGCTGAGCAGTGTTACTGTTGAGAGTGGAAGGCAGAAGAAAGCTGGAGAAACAGCTTAGGAGTTTCCCTGTGACCTTAGCCAAAACCCCATGGGAAGCGGCCAAATTCTATATTTTATGTCACTGAAAAACTGGAGAGCGTTAGATAAGGGGAAAGGCTCTGTGAATCACTCATCTCAAGAATTAGGAATTGTTTAATACTATTGGAAATGGAAAGCAAGTCTGATCAGAAGGACAGCCATGGTGTGTGTGTGGGTGTGAGAGCATGCATGAGTGTGTATGTGAGTGTGTGACTCTGACTGTACACGTGAGTGTACATGTGAGTGCATGTGTTCGATTGTGGAGCTGGAAATGGGTTGGAAATTAGGATCGGAAATTAGGTCTTTATTCTAGACTGGGTTCTGGTCCCAGCTTCCTCATATTCAATAACTCTGGGTCTCAGTTTCCTCAATCCATAAGATGAGGGTTAGAATACCTGCCCCTACCAACTCTGCAGAGTCACTGCAAGAAAGGAAGAAGTGTAAATACACTTGGGGAAACGTAGGATGGCATTATTACCGAGGAAGTAAAAGGAGGAGGAGCTGGCAACTACTGGCCAGAGCGATGGGAGAGAGAGCCAGGCCTGGAAAGAAAGCAAGAATCCAGAAACACAGGCCCAGTTAGAAACGAGAGTCTGAATTTTGTAGTGACTTGGCACCTTGACGTCCGCGGTCAGAGAGTGTTTTCTGTGGACCTGCAGACTGTGGGCCTCCTGCTGGCCTGATTCCATTTCTAACAGTGGCACTTGCAGAGGAGGTACAGTATATTACAGACTAATTAAGGCTGCTAATGATAATGGCAATCCAGTAAGTAATCTATGGTATTATCCCGATCTATCTGTCACCTCCTGTCATCAGGCCATTAAGGTCACAAGCTCCATAGAACACAGCATCCCCCCCTCTGTCAGCCTCCTTGGGAGGGCTATGACCTCTCAGGGCTGAGTCACAGGAAGATATCACCAGCGGGTCAGCCTGACCAAGCTCCTGCTCCATCCAGAGTCGGTTCTACTCCGGAGACCCAGGCACGTGGGAAGTCTCTTCTTAATACACCCTGTGCAACCCTACTATTTTTTTTGCAGAGATAAGGACCATGAAATGAGAATGAAGGAAGTGGCTACTTTAAGACCTGGCACCTGGTTGTGGTGTGAACCTTTGTGAGCATCCTTAGCAACAGAAAGGTCACCCTTGTGGCACACATTTAACTCCACAAGCTGAGCCACACGCAAATGAGAGGACATTCCAGTTTTCCCTGGTCCCTAGGTATCAGGTGCAGTCGGAACTCGATAGGAAACATCTAGTAAGTTCCCTGCGTCCTCGGGCTCCAGGCTGCTACACCCATCTCTCCTTACCTGTGCCCTTGTGGACACACGAGGTTGGCAGCTGGTTTGGGGAGGGTGGGAGGGAGGGAGGCGAGCTCTGGGATTTTTACCAGAAGAGGTGACTCAGAACAAACGCTCACTATTGTTCAAAGGCTGAAACTGGGAGGCAGAAGAAAGGAAGCCTTATCATCAAAAGCCCCAGTACAGAGCACGTTCCTACATTCTCAGGCATTGATTCATCACCTTTAATTTTGGATGGGGACATGCATATCATATATTCTTTCAAACCACAAATCAACTGCCTTCTTATTCTTCATCATCTTCCTCTTTAAATCTACCATGGAGGAATTATAGTGGCAGGGGACCATCTATTTCCCTGGCACGGTGGCTGAAAGGGGACCAGGATAACAAATGTCCTATTAGAGCAAAGGAATGTTCTCTACTGAATGGAGATGGGCCTTTTCAGTCACCCAGCCCCATTGTGTCCCAGAGGCAGGAAGCTGGGGAGCCATCTGGGTCCTGGGTGGCTGAGTGGGGGAAGCTGAGCAGGCGCTGCTCATGTGGGGTGCCCTGGGGTGGCCGGAAACACAGAACTCAGGCCACCACACGCTCTCACCTCAGCCTAGACCACGGCTACGTCTGTGGTTGGCCAGTGGGCCAGGGAGACTTGACAAGCTGACGGGAGTATTTCTTGGTGATGAGAGTAACATTCTTGAATGGTAGTGAGTCTGAATGTTGACCATTGCACTGAACACCTTGCAGCAATCCCATGATGCATTGCTCCTCTCGACAATTTACCAGGAGGGGAGGTTGAGTGACCCCCAAGGGCACTGGAGTCATGGAGGTGGGGTTTGATCCATGCTGTGCTTGACTCTGGAGCCCTTGTGCTCACTCGCTCCTCTGGACCACTGATTTTCTAAACACTTCCAGCTGTAACCTCACCGTAAGAAATATATTATACACATTTGAAATGAAAATGTTTCACAAAGTAGTACTTACCCTTACTTATATGTGATGTATTTTGATTTTTTTTAAAACAAATTTTTATCCTTTTTTTTAAAAAAGGCTAGTTTGACCCGCTAAACTGATCTCACAACCCAGTAATGTCTGGTGAGGCCCCAGTCTGTGGACCACTGTTCACGGCGCCTGTGAGAGTCACTGTAACCACAGAGAATCATCGTAATAAGGGCGCATTGTCCTGACCCCCTGACACCAGGCTGGAAGTCCCTCAGCTTGTTTATGCGCATTTGGCTTTCAGCCACTCCAGAGGCCATTTCATGGGGCACAGATGAGCTAGCAGATCTGGCAGCTAGCACTAACATACCCCTTCCTGTCTAGCATGGTGCTAGGAGGCACTGGGGGGATTGCAAACCAGCCCATTCAGGTCCCTGCCCATGGCAGGTTCATACTCTTTCTCAAAGGGCACCTGCATGTGAAAAGACTGGAGAACAAAACCAGACAGGATCCCCAAGGAGCCGGCAGGAGCCTGGAGGGGCCTGGAGGGCCTCCACCATGACTCGTCTGCATCCAAGCCTTCCCCAAAGCAGAACCACTGTCCCCAGGAGCTGCCCTTACACTTAAAACACATTTCTTCTTCTTGATCATCTTCTTCCTCTTCCAATTTCCCCTGAACAGGCACAACATGTTCAAGATTTAAGATGGGTAAGGTTACAAAGGGCAGACCATTATAATTCTCCTTCCCACCCCTATCCTCAGCCACCTAACATCCTCCCTGGAGGCGCCCAAAGTTTCTAGTTTCTCATGGACCTTCTCAGAAATAGTCTAGCACCTATAAACAAGTGAAAATTAATTTTTCTTTTTTCAAACACAAACGACATTGTATCATACTCACTGTTTTGCATCTAGCATTTATATCTTAAAGATCACTGCATAGCAATAAAGAGTGTTCTATATTCTCCTTTTTTTTTTTTTTTGCAACTTCTGAGAAATTCTGTTTGGGTGGACCAGAATTTATTTAACCAGTGCCCGACTGATGAAACATTGAGATTACTTCTCACCTCTTGCCATTACTAAAAATGTAGCAATAAATGACCTTTGTACACTCTGGGGTGTGTCTTGATGTCGCCCAACAGGGCAGGACCCACTGGGCCTCTGCCTGCACCGCCACCCTCGCGCCTGCCACTCTCTCCCTCCCCCACTGCTTCGGATCTAAGTCTGTCAGCTGCCTCCCCATTGCTGTCTTCAACCGCTGGGCCTCAGATTGCTGCTCCTTCTCCTTGGACCACCTCCCTTCTCCCCTCGTGATTCCCGACTTACTCACCTTTCAGGTCAGCTGGAGAAATACCTTCTCCAGGCAGCTCTGCTTAGCCTCAGAACACACCGTAATCAATCACCTGATACTCCACAGGCTGGCCCTAAAGTCTTTATGCAGTCTGGCATTTTAATAAGTTCCCTTCTATATATGATATAAACAGTCGGCCAGATGAAACAGAGAGGGAATTTAATCATAATTTACTATATTTAATTACAGAAAGGTTAGCTTGTGACATATCCAACATCACGTTAGATACATTTGGATATAACCATTCCATATGGCATAGTGTTTATTACCTAGAAAATTAAAGAAAGAAATGAGAACAAATGAATCATTAGAAATTTCATTGAAATCTTGAGTCAATTCCTTTTCTGTTGCATTTTGCAAATTGTTTATATATCATATAGAAGTGAATTTATTAAAAGCTCAAGCTGCACGGGAACTTTGTGGACGTCCTAATTAGATTTGTTTTACCGTATTTCCTCTAAAAGATACACCCTTTGGTCCACTCTTAACATTTCTGAAATCAGGAAGTTCTTACTGTTAACAGCATCTTGCAATGTCGTGGGCTGTGCCGCAGTCAGGATGCTGTTAGGATCGTCTGAGCAAGCGCAGATGTGAGCGTGGTTGTTCATTCTGCCGTCACTTCAGATCAGTTAGGCACACTATTGACATCACATGTTTTGGGTTTAATTTATATTGAAAATGTCTTCAAAAGGATTATACTCTGATTTGGCACCACCGCAAAAAAAGTTTATACAGAAAGGCAAGGGAACAGAACAGCAGGTTGTCGATTTGATATTAGCAAAGCAAATTTTTATCATCAGGAAGATAATATGAATTCAGTATGTTCTTGTAGTGTAACAGCCAAATGCTTCACAAGACTGTTAGAGACTTAACTGTGACCCTCTGAAATTTATACCTTGCAGCCCTAACCCTGGGTGTGGCTGTATTTGGAGATAGGGCCTTTGAAGGAGTAATTAAGGTTAAATGAGGCCGTATAGGTGGGGCCATAATCCAATATAACCGCTGTTGTTATGAGAGGAGGAAGAGACACCAGGGGTGTATTTACAGAGGAAAAGCCACGTGAAGACACAACAAGAAGGTCATTACCTGCAAGCCAAGGAGAGAGGCCTCAGAGAAACCAACCTGGCTGGCGTTCTGATCTTGGACTTCCAACCTCCAGACCTGTGAGAAAATAAGTCTCTTGTTTACATGATTCAGTCTGTGGTCTTTCGTGATGGCAGCCCTGGCACGCTGATGCAAGAACCTTAGAAAGACTCTCACAAGCAGGTGAAACTATAACATTTTGTCTCTGGTGTGAGTGTGAAAGAAGTTTCTATCACAGGCCAAGCACGAAAGCATCAACATCCATCTTGCATAGTGGGCGTCAGTGGCTTGGAAGAGTCTTGCAGACAACCGTGGAGCCAGCTTCTAAGAAATGCTGCCACATCCATCATCCGTTGGTGGTGCCATTTTCAGCTCTGGGTTGAAAGTAATTCAGAGGAGCTGGACTCTGAACAGGAGCTTTTGGGAATATTGTAGCCGACTCGTTTTGCTTATCTTTCCCTTTTCTCTTTGCATGAGAGCAACATGAAAAGCTATCTAAATGATCCTAAAAGAGCCTTTGAATAAGTCTAAATGTTGATGATACTGCATTATATTTAATAGACAGTGTTTGTTTTTTTTTTAGAGGTACATAAAGTGATGGTGTGTCCTAAAGTCACGGCATCCTGGATTTGACTAAATATGGTGCAGTGTGTGTGTGTGTGTGTGTGTGTGTGTGTTTTCAGGCTGCCATACAAAATATTGCAGACTGTGTGGCCTAAACAACAGAAATTAATTCTCTCATGGTTCTGGAGATGAGGTTCTGGAAAATCCAATTTCTGGTGAGGCCTCTTTTCCTGGCTTAGAGATGGCCGCCTGCTTGCTGTGTCTTTACACAGCCTTTCCTCTGCGCATGAATGGAGAAAGCTCTCTCTCCCTCTTTCTATAAGGACACAGATCGGTACCCCACCTCGTTCAACCTTCATCGCCCCTTTAAAGGCTCCATCTCCAAACACAGTCACGTTGGGGCTTCGGGCTCTAACATACGAACTGGTAGGGGGACACAGCCCACAACATACAGTGATACATGTTTATTTCATGTAAGCCTGTCCTACCAATGGAAAGATCTCTGAGGACCAGACTTCTTTGGCCCACTGTCAGTTCCACAACGACCATGTTTTCTTTGGGAGCCGCTGCTCCCTGAGCATGGAGCACATGGTCTGGAACACGGTAGACACTCCATGAGTATTTGTTGCCTTGCTGGCACCTTTCCATGATACCCTCTAAGAGCTGAGCGCATTTCTGCTCTGGGAAAGAATGCCAGAGATCTCCCATAGATGCTTTGGACGCTTGTGTCGGGACAGACTCTGGTCAGCCCTAACTGCTAACCGTGAATGACAGTGCAATGCTAGCCCATTGGAGCTTGGCAAGCATTAGAAACGCAGTCAAATGCTCTTAAATCAAAGGTGGGGAGCCCGAGCAAACTCTCCCCAGAGCTAACTAGAAGCAGGGTCTATGTTCCCAGGTCTCCTCTGCAGGCCCTTTCCACCCAAGACTCTGGTTATCAGTCTGGACACTCAGAAATGTCACGTGCAACTGGGTGCCCTGGCCCTAAGACGTTTGCAATGTGATATGTAGAAGCCAGGAAATTTGTTTTTTGAAAACTGCTTGCAGTTTTATTTTTTTTCTAGCCAGAGATGAAAAGTCTAATATTATTTTGCAGAAGGTTAGCCCTTTGTTCTGCAAGACCCCCTGAGTTATGGAGAGTGGCCCCTCCCCTGCTGGGGAACCTGGGGAGCATTTGGTGATTAGGGAGGGGGTATGAGAGCAGTAGGGTCTGAGGGACAGGCTGAAGGGCGAACATTTTCTTTTGCTCTGTCTGAATTCCTGCTTTTCCACATACAAGTAAATGATGTTAGTGCGCATGTGGTCACGATGGCGAGGAAGTCGGGAGGTCTGGAGTTGTTTAAGGAAAATGGAAGAAGAGAGACAAAGGCTCAAGAGCATGTGGTTTGACCTTCACCTGGGCTGGAAATGGAAACAGGCACAGGCTGCTTTGCTATAGGAAATGAGCCCAAAGGCCTAAGGAGCAGAGGAGCCTTCAGCGCCCATTGAGAGTGGGGAGCCTGGCCCTGGGCACCCAGGACCAGGCCTAGATCTCAGCACAGAATTGCTAGTCGGGTTCCACTGGCCTTGCAAAAACATCCAGGGTCCCCAAGGTTGGGCCATGTGCCTCACTCAGCTCTGACACCACTATCCCAAGGTATGAACTGGGACAAGGAGCAGGATGCAGCCCGGTTGCTGCCGGGAAAATGCCAGTACCATGGAACCCACAGGAGGGAGGCCTGCCGGAACCGGGAAGTACTGGACACACAGACTAGGCTCCTATGACCTTAGAATAGCCGGTGACTGGAAATAGATGAGGTGTCCTGCCTGTCAGGCGCGTGGGCTCCAAGGCACTGCTGTCTGTGCACCGAACTTCAATGAGCATGTGTCCCCATGGGCTGAGACATCGCTGTCACACACACACGCGCACATATGCCAGGGCATCTCTTGTTCCCTCTTAGCTCAAGATGTGTCCCTGACATCATTCTTTTATGTGTTCATTCCCTGTCCCATTATCAGGGAAAAAAAAAGGGTCAAAGAGAGAGGGCTGATGCATCCATACCGGGGACACAAATGCCCAGCGTTGTCTTTTGCCTGAGTGTTATTCAGACTTTTGCACTTGGTCCCCAGCTGTCCCTGACCTAGACTTGCCACCACGGGGATGGTGTGTTCCTGACTCCACGGGGCAGGCAGGGAGGGCCAGAGCTGTGCCTGCATGAGATCTACCCCTGACAGAAGGACGGAGGTTGGGGAAACTGAGATGCAGCCTCTTTCGGGTTGGGTCCGGGGTCCCCCGGCAGAGTAGCCGTGGATGAGAGGCCCACTGACCGTGGGACTCCAGGCAGGCTCAGGACTGAAGGAGGCCAGGGGGGCCCCTGCTTGGCAGCCATGTTTGAATTAAGAGTAGAGACCAACGTAGAAACTGTAGTGGGGGAAAGAGACTCAGCGCCTGGACGCTTTGTCTCAGGATCTGGGCAGAGGGTGGGAGGGAAGCCCCAGCACTCAGCCTGCGGGAGATGGGAAGGCGGAGAGGGCGGAAATGAGGGAAAGCCTAGCCCGCATGCATATGAGGAGTCCTTTCTTTATTTCTACTTATTTGCTTGCTTATGTGTTTGTAGTGCCAGCATAACTGCAACAGAGTGGGTAAACTGAGGTACAGGCCAGGTCAGTGCTATTTCTGCCAAAGCTTTGTCACAGCCTGGGAGCAAAGTCGAGCCTGACCTTGGCATGTCAGCCTTTCAGAATCTTCTCAGGCAGAAGCAAGGGCGGAGGGTGAGGGGCAGCTGAGAGCAAGTCTGGGGGCATCTGGGCTAATTGTCTCCCCGTTCAAGGGCGCTGCCAGTGCCTCGGGACTTCGTGTGGCCTTCCCCTGAGCAGAGTGTGGAAAATCGCATTCTCGTGCACTTGGGGTGACCAAGGAGAGCCTGGTTCTGTGGGGGCTCTGTCCTCGTCTCTGTCAATTCCTCCTTGACAGCTGCAGACTCAGAGACCACACTTCAATTATGTCCCCAGCAGGTGAGGGGCGCTTGGACAGGGGCCATCACTTCAAGATCAAGGAGGCAATTCATCCTTTTACACCTACAGACGGAGAGAGGATTGTGCATACAGATTGTGGCTTTCGTCTGTGAGCAGGGGAGGGGAGAGAGAGAGGGAAAGAGGGTGGGGTGCGGGGAGA
>PVKU01002702.1:0-212335 GCA_004027475.1 Anoura caudifer
AGGAGGAGAGAAACATCCATATGTGGTTGCTTCTCGTGCATCCCCCACTGGGGACTTGGCCCACAACCCAGGCATGTGCCCTGACTGGGAATCGAACCGGTGACCCTTTGGTTCATAGGCTGGCACTCAGCCCGCCCAGCCACACCAGCCAGGGCTTAAGGCAGTATTCTTAATGATCATAAAGTCGTTCCATTTCCTCCTGGCTACATGCTGCCGAGTTCGGTCTTGGCTGGAGAACTGCCAGCCTCCGGCCGCTGGGCTGTTTTTATTGCCTGGACCTGTTATCGGTTAATCGCAGGGCAGTGTGTTCCATCAGAGCGACTGACAACAGCCAGCGAGCAGAAGACCAAGATGCGGTTACGACTGTGCGAAGTCCGTGTCACCCCGTGACACTGACACTCCCAGGACGCGGACGGTACTCTTCCAGCCGTGCTCGCATGCGATGCTGTTGGATGAAAGGGAGCACCCCTGCCCCCCGCACTGCAGCGCTCGGGCGCCCCATCACCCCTTCCAGGACCTGTGGGGTGGCCAGCTCCCTGCACCGCCCCCCATGGCTGGGCCTGGGGAAGGACAGCGTCCGTTGGTGTTGCCCCGCTGCCAAATTTTTCAAAGGAAGCAAGGCCTTGGGGTTGGCAGGGCCCCCACTTCCACATCTGGTCTTTCAGGATTCTCCGCTGTTATTCAACACGCTGCCTGACCCCGGCTGCCCCTGTCCTCAGCCTGAGAGCCCTGTTGCCCAGGCTTGGCTGAGGCAGAAAGGAGGGGGCGGTGGGACCCAGCCCCCCCGGCCTCCGGGCGCCGTGACAACACCATGTGGCGTTGCTCATCTCTCTGCTCTGGCGTCGGAACTGGGACGAGTGGCCACCGTTCAGATTGATTCCTGCATGGGGCAGTGGCTACCAGAGGTGGCGGCGGGGGGTGGGGGGAGCAGGGTATTAGCAAAGACGCTGCTTACTTAGCACAGGTGTTTCTGTGGATCGTTTCGAGGCTCACCCTGCCACCCCTGAGCACCCCCGATGAGGAGTCCGAAGGCCCTGGTTCTGTCCCGTAACTCGTACCCCAGGGGTCCCTTCTACTCTGGAAACCCAGTGTCCTGCCTGTCAAGGGAAGGGACGAGCCAGAGCCCCTCCCTGTATTCCCAGGAAGGGACGGGACCAGCAGTGTGTCCCTGAGCCCTGAAGGCCGAGGTGAGTCGACACATTGGAATGCACCTCCCGCCCCCACTGGAAAACACCAGGCTGCAGCTGCCCGGGCCAGGTGGGCCTGCAGGGACGCACGCAGGGACCCTGGCCGCTCGGGGTGGCTCTGCGTCTGCTGCGCGCTCCTCGGGAGAGTCTGGGTGCAGGTCCATTTGGCAGAAATGTCACGGGGGCATGTTGCGGGCCTGTGCTGGGGACAGGTGACTCTCATTCCCTCCTGAGCAGGTGACAGGTGACCCTCATTTCCTCCTGGGCAGGTGACACTGAGAATGAGTCAGTTCCGTCTGGGCCTGGCCTGGGGGAACTTCTTCTATGGTGGGCAGGTCGGTGCTGGTTGGCAGGAGGCCTCGGTTCCTGCGTGGTGAGGGTATGCGCCTGCACCACGAGCCCTCACCACGTGGTGGCTGGCTGCCCCCACCCCCCACCCCCCCACCCCCCACCCCCCACCAGCTGGCTCAGGAGGGAGCGAGGGGGAGGCTTGGTGTCATTCACGGCCCCCGGAGCCCCTTGTGGTGTTGCCACGTTCTTTCCTTGGCCACCCAGGTAGGGTGGGAGGGTCTGTGCAGGGCCGTGGGCGGTGGCAGGCCCCCTGGGCGGCTGATGACCACAGTGGCCCCGTGGCTGGGAGCACGCCCCACCGTGGAGTGCAGAGAAAGGTTCTGGGACGGCAGCTCCTTGTACCACTTTGAGTGATGGTCCCATTTCTCAGTGGACGCTGGGGCGCCGGCTTCCCGCAGGAGCAGACTGCTGTCACCAGAGCGGAGGGAAGGTCGCAGCGTGTCCCTGTGGAGAGACCTGGGGCGCTGTGACTGGGAACAGAGGACGATGGAGGTAGAGCAGCATTTTTACCATTCCCAGTGGCAGGGTTACAGCCATGAGGGCGGAAAGACGGGTTGGGCCAGGGGTGGGGGGTGGGGGTCAGGAGCAGGCTTGGGAGGCACAGGAAAGCCAGGGAGGGTCTTTGGCCAGGGGAGGTGCGCGGTACCCTGGGAACCAGGGCTTGGGGCTGAGAGGATGCCCCGCCTGGCCTCCCGGCCTTCATTGAACGCTCGCCATGTGCCTTGTGCTCCTCTCGGCCCTCCCCGTCTCCCAGGGGATCGGCTGGCATTGCCCTGACCTCCTCAGGGGGGCTCCCTGAGCTGCCAGGGGCAGAGCCACTCGGTGGGGCGCTCACTCCAGAGCTCCGAAGCTGCCTCAGCCCGCTGGGCCGAGGGGCTGGGCTGGGAGTGAGTGGCCAGGAGAGAAGCCCAGGGCTCCGCCTCAGTGTGGCGGGCCCCTAGACTGTCCCCAAGGGCAGGAGAGACATGCGGTGACTGGAGTACAGTTGGTTCTTTTCCTGCTCACGCCCCCTCCCAGAAACCCGCCTGGAGATCACAGTGGGGCAGGGGGGCGGGGAGGGGGGCACAGGATTTCTCCCCCAGGGGAAGGGCTCGGCTTCTGAGCTTGTTCAAGAGGGCCCAGCTGTTAGCTCAGTGCCCACTGTTAGTTGTCCCTTGGCCAACTGGTGACCCCGTCTGCCTGGGTTGGCTCGGCTTCTGTTCCTCCTTGCCCACGATTTTACTCCCTGCAGCCTGTGGCCCCCATGCACCAGCCAGGGGTTGTCTGGGCCCCCTTCCAGGCCTGGGTCACGCCATCTAGGGTCCCCTCCTGCAGGAAGGCCCCAAACCTTCCCCAGGTGGACGTGCTCTGTCTCCCCCAAGCTTGGGACTGTGATGCTGGCCTTCGTAGGCGCTTCTCCCCGGTCCCTGGGCCGTGCCATGGGCACTTGGTGTCAGGCTGTGTCCAAGCCATGGTCTGTCTCCAGCACCTGAGAGGGGTCCTGCCCACAGGGAGGGGCTGGGTGTTGCTGAGTAGGACAGACAGGAAAGGGTCAGGTCGTGCTTTGTCATTGTGAGGGAGGAGAAACCAGTCTTCCCTGTTCGATGCTCGGAGCCTGAGGTGGGTCCCCCCTTTGGGGAGGTGGTTCCCCCGGGTTTGGGAGCACTGAGTGCCAGGGCCCAGAGATCATGGGCGAGGGCAGCCTGCCGAGGCGGCCAGAGGGGACTTGGAGCAGCCCATCCCCAGGGAGGCCCTGCCTTGCTCCTGGGAGGGTTGTGGCGTGAGGGGTTGAGAGGCCCCCGGGCGTCGAGTCGGACAGACCTGCCTGCGTCCTGGCTCTGCCTTCTCTCAGCTGTGTGCGACTGGGCGAGGGGGAGGCCCCTCTGACCCTTGGCTTCCTTCCCTGGAGGACAGCGGTGAGAGCAGGACCCTCTTCATGGGCTGCTGGGAACAACAGGCCTCGCCCGAGCTCAGCACGGTGTCTTCACGCTGACCACGGGCGTGTTACCTGCGTGCGTGGGTCTTGCCTACCGGGACCGCGCGGTGGGCGTAAGTGGGGGCCGGGTGGGGCGTGCAGCAGGGAAGCACCTGACCTTGATGACCTCCTCTGAGGACAGAGCTGGAGGGGAGGCCTGGGGCGGGCAGGCCATGTCGGGGAACACGGGCCTCTGTTCCCCGGTCCCCCCCCCCCGGTCCTGTAAGGATAAGAGGTAGATGATCCCAGCACCTCAGCTGCGTGTACAGAAGGGCTCCCCAAGGACTAGAAGGTGCCCCTCCTCTGTGTCAGGGGGTCTCTGCGTCAGGGGGTCTCTGCTCCCTGCTTCCCAGCCCTTCCTAGTCTGCTGCCTCACCCCCAAGCCCCGCCGTGCTCCCCATGGGGAAACAGGCCTGGCCAAGCAGAGGGGACCTGGGGTCTGATGCCTGGCTGCGTGGGGCCCAGGACCACCGGGTTGTACGGGGTTCAGGTGGTTGGGAGTAGGAACTCCGGGCGTGGTGCTGGCCTGGCCCCAGTGTGGGGGGGAGCCGGGACTTGGATGGAGGGGCGGCGGGCTAGCTGGAGGTCTTGGGCTTCTCAGGTGCGGACCAGACCATCCTCCCCGTGGGGGTGGGGAAACTGAGGCTCGGGTCCTGTGGCGGGTGGGCGGGCAGCAGAGGCGGCGCAGGGCTCCGTGCCAGGCAGCGCTCGCCTCTAACTGCTCGTTAAAGGTACTTTTTCTCCCTGCCCCAACCATTGTCTCAGGGCTTCCAATGGAGGTTTTTGGTGCTTGTTTATTTTCACTTTTTGAAAATTATTCCAGCTTAAAGCTTCCAATTTCCATGAAGTCATTGGAGCCAGGAGCCCGGCCTGACGGCTCCCCCTACTGCTGTTGAGGGCCCCGCTGCGGCTGGGGGGGGGGGGCCCACACACCCCGAGAGGCGCGGAGCCCGAGGCTCTGCTGCCCCCGCTGATGAGCAGGAAGTTGTGGGTCCCAGATGTCTGGGACTCTCATTAGTCACTCTCATTAGGTGGCCAGGAAGGAGCCTTCCCATGCGGGAGCCTGGGTGCCGGCCGAGGAGGGGCAGGCGCAGGGCCGGCCACTGCCAGGCCAGCTCGGACCCTGGCCCCACTGCCCAGGGGCCCTGGAGCAGAGCCAGGTAAAGCGGGGTGTAGGGATCGGCCTAAGGGGGCTGCTGTACAGCAGCACCTCCCCCCTCCCCCTGGCAGGCCGGGCCTGGCACTGGATGGAATCGACAGGGTCCGGGCTGGGGGTGGGGGTGCGCTCAGAGCCTCCCGGGCAGCCAGCCGGGTGGGCCGGCTGCTGGACAGGGGAGCAGAGAGAACGTTTCCCGGCCTTCCGCCGCCCGGCAGGGAGGTGGCCGTTACCAGCACGGCGTCGTTTATTTACTGGGGCCCGTTCTCCCCGGACTTCTGGGCGTGTGGACTCTGAGCCCATGTCTCCGTCCGGGTTGGAATTGTGTGTGTCCAAGTCCACTTTACTTTTCTCAATGACTAAAAGCGAGCGTGGGAAGGGCAATTGAGTTTATTAGGTTAAAAAGTAAACAAAAGCCCAAACTCTGGAAGGGATGCATGCTGACACAGAACCAGGAGGCCGGAGGAGAACGGACTGGTTTCTGGGCAGCCCCTCCCGGCCTGAGGCCCCGGGACCAGCGTGGGCCACGGCCAGGGGCTCCTTCCGGATCTTCCCAGGAGTTCATCGAACACATGTGCGCAGACACGGGGAGGAGCAGCAGCCTCTGGCCTGTCACCACCACATGGCGTCCAGGACAGCTGGCACTGCGGGCTTCCTCCGTGGCCAGCCCCTGGGGGAGGGGAGGGAAGCAGGGGGCTGAGCCCAGCGCTGAGCCTCAGGGCCCCTGGCCCCAGGGCTGGACGGCTGGCCCGTGTCCGGGCTGGCTCTGTGTGGCCTGTCACTAGCTCTCCCAGCCTCGGAGCGCAGGTGGACAATGTGAGGGGGGACCAGGCTGGCCTTTCTCAGATGGGGGGCCTGCTCGCCTGGGGACCCTCGGACGGTGCGAGCCTCTGTGTGGATGACCGTGTTTAAATCCGTCAGCTGTTTCACGCGTCAGAAGAGATAGTCCCTGGTTAGGACCGTGAATGTGCGTGTCCATGAGCGTGTCTCGGCCCCGGACACTACTAGGGAAGGTGCTGAAGTGAGCGGACTGGGGAGAGGTGGAGGGGCCGGCGGGGCAGTAAGCGTGGGCTCTGTGGGGTGCAGCCGATGCGGGGGCCTTTTTGGCACCTTCATGGTTGCGCAGGCTGCGGTCTCCCCTCCTCCCATGGGCCCTGGGCTTCCTGGGGTTTTCCTGCGGCTCCAGCCGTGAGGTGGGTGTGGGGCAGGGAGGGAGGCACTCCAGCTGCTCCAGACTCTTGGCCCTCAGAAGGGAAGGTGTGTGCTTTGGAGGGGAAGAGCGTCCAGGGGCATTTTACAGAAAAGAAGCGGCGTTTTCCGGGGGCAGGGGGTGCGGGTGGTCTCCAAGGGCCTCTGTGCTGGGGCAGGGTCTGGTGGCATCACCTGTGGGCCGTGAGTGGTGGGACTCGGCAGGCCTGGGCCCCCCAACGGGTTGCAGGGGCGCTTCCAGGGGAGACGAGGGTCCCTGGAGATGTTGCTTGGGGGACGCAGACCCCTCTTTCCAGTTTGTAGCTGCTGCGTTAACCCGGTCCCTGCCTGCTGTCCGCCACCTGCCGCCCTGTGCGGGAGGTGACTTCTGCGCCCAGTTTACAGAGGAGGAGATGGGCTCGTGGGGACTGTCCTGTCCTCACACAGCTGGCAGGTTTCTGGGGTGCACTCCCACCCCTGCCCCGAGAACTGCCATGTTGGAGGTCAGGATCCTGTGACGGTCTGTGGAGAGGCAGGCGTGATGGAGCGGCACAGGGGCTGTGGGTGGCTCTGGGGGAGAGGGGGTGGCCCTCACAGGCGGGGTGAGGACGAGGGTTCCTCGGAGGGAGTCTTGGGTCCGGCGTCCCATCTGCACCCACCGCAGGTGGCGGGGCCTGAGTCAGGCTGCGTGTCTGGGATGTGTGCGCAGCCCGGCCTCAGCCGGGCGGCAGATGTTTGGCCCTGTGGACTTTTCCATGACTGGCCAGCCCACCATCACCACCACCAGGCTGGTCCTCCTCCCTCCTCCTGTCCTGGAGGAAGAGGGGGCGGGGCACATGCACACCAAGCTGATGGTGGCTCTGCCCAGTCGGAGGACAGCGCGGAAGCTACTGGAAAGTGCCGTGCTCTCGCACTGCACACCTGTATCAGAGCAGCTGAGTCTGGCCTTCTGTGGGGTGGGTCTCTCAGGGTGGGAGGGGGTGCTGACAGAGGACACCGGGGCGTCTGCTCTGCTTAAACAGACCTACAGAGCCAGGAGCTCATGTGGCTTGGGTCACGGAGCGAATGAGGTCACCACACCCAACAGCGGTGAGAAGCAGGGGTCTCCTGGAGGTCGTGGGGTCCAGCCACCTGCCCTCAGGCCTGGGGACACCCCTCCCTGCAGACTGGGAGATGAGAGCAAGGGCCTGAGGAGGCTGCTGGCGGTGCCCAGAGTGTCAGGTGCTGGTGGGGCCAGGTGAGGACAAGATGCCAGAACTGCGCCTGGCAGGGGAGGGGGCCTGCGACCCAGGGGAGGTGGTGGGCGTTGCTGCGGTCCCTATCGTGTGGCGGTGTGTGGCGAGGGCAGACACGTGGTGGTGGGGAGGCATGCTGGGAAGCGAGGGAGGGCCTCCCTGGCAGCCTGTGCCCTGCCCCGGTCAATCGACATTCCTCAGGTCCCAGGCATCCGAGCCTGGCCAGCTCAGGCCTAGGGTTTCCCAGGCCATGGCTGGAGCCCTCCCACCAGCCCCTCTTCTGCTGTGTACCCCTCTGCCCCCTCCCAGCCCCCTTGTCTACCAGTGGCTCTGGCCACCCCTGTCCCCAAAGGGTGGTAGTAGTGTGGCCACCCAACAGCCATCAGCATCTGGCTCCACCTGCCCCTGCCCACAGGTCTCACAGCTGGCCCCATCGGGCCCAGGCATTGCCCAGTCCTGGGTGCAGAAGCAGCTTTCAGGCATGCTCTCCCCTGGCCCCACCCCCACCCCCACCCCACCCCCACCCCGGAAGCCCCCTAGGTGTTAGTGGGGTGGGTGGTGAGCCTTGGGCTGAAGGTGGGCTCAGGTCCTCTTAGGTGACCCTTCTTGTGACACTTGGGACCATCCTTTCCCTTGCCACCTGCCGACGTCTGGGACAGGTCTGTTTCCGGGTGTTTCCTGAGCCCCACCCGGTGCTGTGCTGGGGCGCCGTGCCTGAGCTGACGTGGTGTCAGGGTGGATGAGCCGGCTGGCCTCGAGCGGAGAACTGCCTGGGGGTGGCTGGGTCCCTCTAACGCACTCATCCGATGGGCCTCTCCTGGCTGGTATCAGGGTGGAAGCCCTTCTCCCGGCTCCTGGGGCCCCCGCCCTCCGGGCCTGTCTTTTCAGCCCCCAGCTCCCTCTGGGCCAGGCCCGGACTTGGCTATCAGGCCGGCACACCCCTCTCTGGCCTCAGACATGCCATCCTCTCCGTGTCCTTCATGCAAGGGCTCCCCTTCTGGGGTCCTCCAGCTCAGGAGAAGAGGGGGTACAGCTGACTTGGGTCGCTGCTTTCCCAAATCACTGATGCTGAGCAGGCTGAGGTGTCCCGGATGCTGGGGTGCAGCTGCTGTCTGCACAGGTGGGGAAACTGAGGCCCAGAAGGCTTCCTCGCCTTGGGGCGAGTTTTCCTGGTAGGAGCTGTGACGGAGGGTCACTTCCCCTGGACTCACTTGGTCGGGAGAGTGGACTAGGGAGCAGTGGTCCCTCCTCCCGGCCTCAGTCTCCCCATGTCTGCAGTGGGCAGCCGGGCGTGTCCGGGGCCTGCCCACCCCGGCTGCTGGCCTCCCAGACCTGTGTCCCTGGGGCCCCCCAGCTGGGAGAGCGCTGGTGCTGCTCCAGGGTGGGGCCTGGGCTCATGGGGAAGCATCCTCTTCTGAGCAGGCAGATGCCCTGGAGTTCCTGCCCAGGTCACCTTTAGGGGGCACCTTAGTGCCCAGCAGGGCTGGGGTGAGGGGGGGGGTGCCAGCTCCTCTGCATCCCCCTGTCAGGCCCCACTTCCTGGGCAGGGGCAAGGGAGGAGAAGGGCCTTTGGGGTCTGGCAGGAAGTGAGACCGGGACCCCTGGGACTCGGAGCGTGTCCCCCTGTGCCTGCCGATGTCAAGCTTTGTGTGGCTGCCCCTGTGTTTGGAGCCAGCCGACCTGTGTGAAGCCCTGAGCACCCGGTGCTGTTACCAGTCCGCCCTGCGAGGGAGGCCACTGAGGCCCAGAGAGGCTGATGGGCCCACCCGGATCACACAGCCGCTCTGGTGCGGAGCTGGGGTTCTCAGCTGTTTGATCGCAGGGCCTGGGCGCTCAACCAGCCCCCACCCCGCCCCTCTGCCCACCTGGGTTTGTGGTCCCTCACGTGGCTCACGTGTTACGTGTCTCTCCACAGCTCGTGCTGTGGGGACAGCAGGAGCTCCGCAGGTCTCCACGTTGTTGTGGCGTCAGCACCTCGCTGGGGGCCGGGGACCCTGGTGTGGGCAGGGGCCCAGTGAGGACCCGTCGGGTGGGGGTGGGGGTGTGGGCCCCTCCCCCCCCCCCCGCCCCCCGCCTGTTTTCCTGTAGCAGAAACAGCACAGTAAGGTCAAGGTCGGCCCCTGCCACAGGCAGTTTCTGGATTTAGGAGTTTCTACAGCCCCGAGGTCAGGTCACTGTCAGAATAGGTGGCGGAGTGGGGGACCTTTTATCCCCATGGCTCAGGTGAGAGACTGGGTGTAGAGGCCGGTGAGCAGCCAGAGCTCACGCCTACAGGAGGCAGGACGCGCCCCTGACTGCCGGTCCGGCACAGGCTCTGTTGGGCTTTGGAAGCCGGAAGGTGCGTGGCTGGCCATCAGCCCTGGGGGACGTGTCCCCCGGCCAGCTGCCCTGTGCGGCCGTGGGAAGGGTGGGCAGCAGCAGGGGTGCTGAGGCAGGCTCCGCATCCACATCAGTGGGGGATTGGAGGCCCTCCTGGAGGAGGTGGCGGCCGAGCCGGCTCTGAAGGGCGGCAGGAGTCCGCCACACAGAGGCGGTTTGGGGGTGGGGAGGCAGGCAGCGCTTTGAGGCCTGCACAGCCTGGAGGCCGAAGGGTGGAGCTTGTTTGGGGAACCGAAATAAGTCGCATCATGCAGCCCCGGAGAAGGCCTCGGGTGGCCCTGGAGGAGTGTTTTGGCCAGGGGGTGAGCAGGGCCGGGCTGGGCGTTCCTGGGATCCTGGGCAGGTGCGGGAGCCCTGGTAGATCATCCTGGGGGTGGGGCGCTTCGGTTTGGGCGACGTGGGGGGGGGGGCAGCAGACTGAGACCGTTGTGGCACTTGGCATGCCCAGCCTGACCCTGGCTCCGGAAAGCAGAGGTTTGTGGGAGGAAGGAGCGAGTGACCCAGGACAGGGACTGGGCTCTGGGGCCTGCTCCTTGAGCCCCCGTATGGGTGCCACTCCGGAACCCAGGCTGTGGGTGGGGGGGGGTTGGCCGGGGCTGCTCCCCTGCCGAAGGGCTCTTCCAGCTGTGGGCTGGGCTTCGCCAGGCGGCCCCGGTGCTCGGGTCCTCAGAAACCACGCGGAAGGTGGGGTCGCAGCCCCTTGGAGTAGGCCTGGGAACTGTGGCGGCCGGCGTTGCAGGAGCCAGACTGGGGACCGTGGGGCTAGGCAGTGGCTTTAGGGACGCCGTGTGCCCCGCTGAGCTCCGTGAATAGCGGGGGAGGCTGCGGCCCAGCATGGCCTGCTGAGTCCTGGAGGGGGTGCCTCGCCCCCAACCCCTCTGGTCAGTGGCTGTGCTGACCTGAGTGGAAAGGGCCCTCAGAGACGCCGGAGGAGGCCTTCCTGCCCTGGAGGAGTCGGGCCCGGCAGGGACGGGGCAGGGGCAGAGCTGAGTTGCCCCCCAGTCAGCCCTGGGCTCTGGCCCCCAGCACCGCATCGCCCAGGGCAGGTGGGGAGACTGAGGCAGGGGGCCACCTCCTCGCATCACACGGGAGAAGCAGGAAGTGAGGCGGAGGCTCTTTTTCTGGCTGGTATTTAGCTCTTTCCTGCCTGTGCCTCTCGGGGCAGAGCGCCTCCCGAACTGAAAACTCCCTGGGGGAGGCGGGGGCTGTCTCCCCCTTCGTCTCTTTGTCTTCCCCTCACCCCTACCCCAGAGGCCTAGCTCGGGGCTGGTCCCCCGGCAGACAGAAGGTACACAGGCTCATCCCCTGCCTCCATGTGCCCGTCCAGCCCAAGTCAGGTGGGCAGGCGGGTGTGAGGAAGGCCCTCGGCTATTGGAAGAGGGGAGGACAGTGGTCGGGCTGGGCCACAGCTGCCCAGGAAGTGTTCTTAGGGAGCAAGGCCTGAGTTGACTCTTGGGGACTCCGAAGTTGGTATTTCTGGAAGAGGGCTCCTGCCCCAGGGGTCCCTTGGACCAGAACGACCAGGCAGCGTTCAGCTGTGTGGAGTTCAGTGTTGCCTCCCTGCAGGACTTGTCAGAGACTTTGGTTTGCTGATGGGCCCCAGGGAATTGGGGCGGGGGTGGGGGGAGGAGGAGGACGCTCACCAGGCGCTGGCACCGGCCTGTTGCCATGGTGCAGAGCTTGTCACGCCTGCTGCCGGGCAGAGCACGTCTCGGGAAAGGCAGGCGCAGGGCTGAGAAACAGCCTGGGCCTTGGACTGGAGCAGGCCTGGGTTCGAGTCTTGGCCCTGCTGCTTCCCGGCCGGGGACTTTGGACGAGTAGGTTAGGGAGCGACCCCACCCCACCCTGGGGGTCGGGATGGAAGGACCTGGCCCGGCTGACCTCTGCGCCTCCACAGGCCAGGCCACTCTCAGGGTAGAGTGGGGGGCCAGGGCCGCTTGACCCCTCCAGTGCAGTGGGCCATGCCAGGGTCGGCTCACTGCCACCCTGTAACCTTTGTCCTCTCGTGTGCCAGGCGCGGCCTCGGTGGCCTGCCTGCATCGCGCCGGCGAACGCTCTCGAAGCCTGGTGGTCAGTGTCATTCTCCCCCATTTTCAGGCCGGGGACCAAGGCGCAGCGGGGGTTGGTGACGACCTTGAGGTCATGCAGCTTAGGCATCATGGCTGTACGATTTGTGTGTTTTTTTCTTTTTAAGACATTTTAACGTGTTTTTGTACACACATGTGTTTGTGTACACACGCCCACAAACACGTTAGGAGCACGTCTTTCCCGTGTCCACGCATTAAACTTACAGGGTCACTTTGAGGCTCTTCTACTAGTGTCTTTGTTTCTGGCTCCTCTTGTTTAAAAACCACTCTCCGGTGGTGCGGCGGACACACCACACAGCTGCGCCGGTCTCGTGGCTGCCGCTGCCTGATTCCGGGGGCGCGTGTGCCCCTGGGAAGCTGCCACCACAGTCCGTGCCACCGGCCTCCCGCCACCTCCGGAAGTAGTCTTCCCTCTGTTTGCTGTGTTTGCGATTACATACAAACGCCACTCCCGTAGGAAAAAGCTTTTCAAGTACGCGGGACCGTGCTCACTGGAGACGGGAGAATGCAGTAGAGCCTGGTTTTTCCGTGAACAAAGTCGCCCAAGCAGCCTGAGGGCCCTAGAAACAGAAACCGAGGAGGAAGAGAAGGAAGGTCCGCTCGCTGCGTGGGGGTGGCTGCAGTTGTGGATTCTCGTGTCCCGGCCCCGCCCCTCCCTGCAGTCACCCTCGTGGCCCCGTGGGGACTTTTCACAGGAAGCCCGGGACCACGCGGCTCCCGCCGCTGCCCCCTTTCCGACTTCTCGGTCGTCTTCCATTGGCAGGCTGCCGCCTGGCCGACAGCACCGGCTCCCGGCTGACAGGCACACACCGTTCCGCCTGATGCCGCTGCGGACCGGGTCGTAGCAGATGAGCTGTACAGGCCATTTTGCACACCTGCAAGTGTGCGCAGGGTGAGCCCACCCCCCGAAGGGGGTCTGCTGGGGCACAGGTGCGTGTCCATGTTAGCGACTTGGAGAGACAGGACTGACTTTTCCGTTGCCCGGGTGGCGCTGAATCACGCTCCGGTCGGGGTGGGCGGGAGCGTGTTCGCACCCAGCCCGCCAGCGCAGGCCTGCGCTGTGCTGGGCGCTCTGCCCGCTGGGCACGCAAAAACGGCGTTCGGCCAGGGTCTCAGTAAGCGTCGCTCCAGTGCTGGGTTTCGGGCCCAGTCACGCCCCTTCCCGCGAACTTTCTGTTCCTGTCCTCCTCTCCTTTTTCGGGTGCTTGGTCATTTTTTTTTTTTTTTTAATCTTTGTTAGGAGCTCTTTCCACAGGAGGGAGATTAATTCCTTGTGATAAGAGTTGCAAATGTTTTCCTGATCTCTCATCTTTTGATTTTGCTTTTGATAGTTTTTACTGTGTAGGAGAGTTTTTAAAAATGTAACAGAATTTATCGGTCTTTTCGTTACGGCCCTTCTTCGGTGCTTGGGTGAAGTTAGAAAGGACCCACTCACCACAGCATCACGTGAGAATTCTGTCTCGGCTTCTCACGCTCTGACACCCACCCTGGCGAAAGCTCTGCCTTCTGCTTGCTCCGCCCCTGCCAGCAGCGCAGGACTTAAGACTCAAACTTGATCCTTCCGGTCCCTCCAGGTCAGCGGTGACTGTGGTTGCCTCTGCCTGTGTCAGTGAAATGGGGCTCTCCTCCCACGCCCCTTCCCACTTGCTGTCTGGGTGCCCCCCCCACAACGTCCGCCGTCCTGTAATCTTGGGTGGGACTCGTATGGGGTGAGGTCCCCAAAGGCTGGCTAGCCTTCCCCTTTCCGTTTTTTCCCTTATCAAGGGGAAAGGGATTAGTGATGTGTTAAACACAGGTACGAAAAGTTTTCCATTCTACAAGGGGAGACTTGTGAGGGTAGTGTGAAAGGAATGAATCACTAATGGTGAAATTTCAGGCACAAGTTGGGGGGAAGGCAGTGCTATGCTTTCCAGGAGGAGCCCCTGGGTGGTGGGTTGGTCAGGTGCCACCCACTGTGTGCTGAGCCCTTGCAGGCACCCGGAGGAGTGGACCCTGGGGTTCTGCCTTTGGGAGCTTCTGCCAGGAGCACCGACCAGCCTGGCGGCTCTGCACCTGGGGCCTGGCGCACAGATGGGTCTAGTGCATGTCTGTCGAATGAGCAAACACGAGCTTCTCTCTCACGGTGGATGAATAGATGAGCTTTTCCTAAGCAGTGACTTCACTGGCATTAGAATTGGCACAGGAAATAGCAAAGGGATTTATTATCTCTGGCAGCTTGTGCGGCAAGGGTGGGGGAGGGATAGATAGGGTATTTGCATTTTAAAGAGGAGAGACTGACTAGGGTAGTGCTTCAACTCCCTACCTGCCCCTCCACAACGCCCCCATGACCCCCACCCCCCTCCGGGGCCAGGTGGCAACAGCCTGGCTGTGCCCGCCTGTCCGCTTCCCTGCAGTTCTCCCCATGCCCCCTGCAGCTGGGCCTCAGAGGTCTGACATCAGCAGCCTTGGCAAGAGGGAAACCGAGGCCCAGGTCAGGGAAGGGCCTGCCCGGGGCCGCAGGACAGGTCGGTGGCAAAGCTAGGACGGGGACACGGGCCTGTGGCCCCTGAGACTGGTTGGCAGCCTGCGGTCCCTGGGGCTGGGATAGTCAGCCTGAGCGTTTTGGGGGGCAGCCTGGGGCGGGGGCAGTGGGGCTGTTGGTGTCACTGGGGGACTTTCACCCTGCTTGGTGGCTTTGCAGGCTGCCACCGGGAGGCAGGGAGGTGAAGTGGCAGGTCCTCGGCATCCTGCCCGTTCGCACCTCTGCCCCGTGGTTGGCCCCTCAGCTCTGGGGAGTGAGCCTTCTCTTTGGGCTCCTCAGCTGCTGCGTCCTGCAGCCTTGCCTGCCAGCCATCGTGACCTGCGGCTCACGGCCCCCACCCACCCAGCTTAGATGTCAGCACCTCAGTTTGCTGGTGAGGAAGGCGAGGTCCAGGGTGTGGGCAGCCCGTGCTCCCAGGGCCAGTGGCAGGGAGCTGGGCTTGGAACCTGAGGCTCCTCCCTTCCCCCAGGCACAGCTCACCTGGGAGGGGGGGTACAAAACTGCGTTTGCTTCTTGTTCCGGGGGTGGAGGTGGGGACAGACCCTTTTGCATCTGTCTCCATCTCCTCCGGCCTGAAGCCCTCCTCCACTTTCTGCCTGGTTTGGGGTTCTAGCTGGTTGACTCATCTGCCCCTGCCACCCCCAGTCACCAGGTCTCAGTGAGGACGCAGACACAAATCCCGCCACCATGGGGTGGAGAGCAGGTGCTGGGTGGTTGACAGGTGTCTGGGAAGGCATCCCAGGTGGGGTGGGGATTGGGGCGGGCACACGTCCTGGGAGAGGAGGGGGCAAGGAGGGCCTCTGGCAGAGGCTGAGGGCTGCTGGGCTCGGTGGGGGGTGGGTGGAGGGGCACAGAGGCTGGGGCGGGGCGGGGCTGGGCTCGGGGGCCTAGGGCTGGTGTCCTGTGGCCCCACAAGGTTCCCTCTGTGCCCGGGCTGTGCTGGGAGAGTAGATCTGCTGAGGGGACAGCCTGAACGTGAGACCCCTCTCAGCAAAGGACAACCCCCTACCCCTGTGACCCGTCCCCAAGTGAGGACGATCCGGGGCGAGCCTGTGCTGTTGGGGTTTCAGCTGCAGTGATCTGGTTGCCCCTGTGGGGGTGGGGGTGGGCCGAGGGCACCCAGTGGGGCCTCTCCTCTCCTCAGGCCTGCCCCGCCACTTCCTCTTCCTGCAGCCACTGGGGCCCCGGGCCCTGCAGGAGCAGGGCCAGAGGCAGCCGGGGTGGGGTTCCTGCTGCCAGCACTGCTTGGGGAGGAAGTGGGGCCCTGTGTCTGTGAAGCTGGGGTGGCCCCAGGGCATGGAAGTGTTGGCTGGCGCAGATCAGCCAGCTGTGCAGGGAAAGGAGCTCCTGAGCGCCCCCCCCCCCCCCCCCCCCCCCCCCCGGCCATCCTCACCTGAGGTCAGAGCCCCCCCACCCCGACTCTCGTCAGCACGAGGCAGGGAGAGCATGGTCAGCCCCGCCTTGCTGGTTGGGAAGCTCAGAGGGCTTCCCGGACAAAGAGGCCCTGCTGGGTCCTGCTGGCTGGGGGGAGGCTGCCGGAGCCGGCCCTGGGTCCTGATGGGGAAGGGCATGAAGGGGTGGACTTTTCAGACGTCATGCCCCTGTGGGTGTCAGCACCGTGAGGGTGTCAGGCAGGACCCCGAGGGCCAGTGTCACTAGCTGTGTGACCTCAGGGAAGTGACTGACCCTCTCTGTGCCTCAGTTCCCACGTGCATGGGATGGCAGCAGTACCCACCTGCAGGGCAGGGGGAGGGTTTAGGGAGCCATGGCGCCAGGCTCACACACACACGTGTGTGTGTGTGGGGGGGGCATCCTCTGCCCGCTCTGTCTCAGGGGGCTCCCCCTGTCCCGGGGGCTGCAGGGAGCTCCCCCTGTCCTGGGGGCTGCAGGGAGCTCAGAGCCCACCGGCAGGGCTTCGAGGGAGGAGGTTCGTACTCCTGGTTCCCGCTCCCACCTCAGCGTGCCTGAGCTGCCTAGTCCCCCCTGGGAGGCCACTACAGAGGACGCGGGGAGCCCCCCGCCCCTGCCCCCGCCCCCTGCAGCCCTGGGCCTGGTTGACAGGCACACAGTGGCAGAGGGGTGAGTGCCAGGGGGGCTCCCTGCCCGGCCCGGCCCCTCCCAGAGGAAGGCGGTGCGTCCTGCCTGTGTCTGCAGGGGCGCATGCTCACCTCGGACTCAAGTGGGGCCCTGACCCCCAGCTCCGGACCCATCGAAGGGCTGCGAAGGCATCCTGGGTGCAGCAGATGGGGTTGGGGCCCCACCACGGGCCTTGGCGGCCAAGGCGGCAAGTGACAGCAACCGAAAATGCTCCGGCCACGAGTGGCACTGCCCGCCCCATGCGACCCGGATGTCAGAGGCTGCTGAGCTTCAGGCAGAGCCGGGCCCGGGGCCTCTCTCCAGCTCTGCATGGGCTTCGTTCTCGGGTGGGCTGTCCGTCCTCGTGGGCATTCAGGTGTCTGCCGGGAGCAGAGAGGGTGCTCCTTTTCCGTGGGTCAGCCCCTGTCCCATGGAGGAGTCTCAGGTGACTTGGGGCACATGTCTTTCCTCAAACCAGTCCCTGAGGCTCGGGAGAGGTTGCAGATGAGCTGGACCAGGGACAGGCGGCCCCTGAGCCAGGGGACAGAGGCTGGGGGAGGCCCCCCCTGGGGGTCCCCCTCCTCTACAAAAAGGGGCTGTTCCCCCTGTCCCCATGCCCCCTCCAGAGTCACGGTGAGGAGCGACACACCTGAGGCACCTGAGACCACCATCCCTCCAGGCAGAGGGGCTTTGGGTCTCCCAGGTACAGGCGTCGGAGCTGGGTGGGGCGGGTGAGGGCGGGACAGGGAGGCAGGGCTCGGCCTGGCCTGAGGCGGAACTGCCAGCCCGGTCGCCCTGAGGCGGAGAGGCACTGGGCTCCGCAGTGCTGGGCTCCGCAGGCCGAGGCTGCAGGGTGTTGGTTGGAGATGTGGCAGAGGGGACCCTTTGTCCAGCCAGGGTCTCAGAGGAGCCTCCAGCTGCCCCTGAGTCAGCGGCAGTAGGAAAATTAGTGGTCAGACAGAAGGGCCTGGAGACCTTCCCTAGAGGAGGGGACCTCTGGCCACATTTTGGGGGTTGGCTCCCAGGGAGGAGCCGTCTCTCGAGGAGTAGCTGACAGGCTTCTGCCCTGCTGAGGAGCGGGACGAGGTCCCTGGGTGGGCCCAGGGCCCGTGCCCAGTGCTGCCATTGTCCACCTCCTGTCCCTCCTGCCGTTGCCTGGGAAGTGGCCAAATTAGACCCCGAGAGCAGTGTTTACCAGGCCCGGGTCCCATGGACCTTCTCAGCTGGTCCTCCTCTCCGCACGCCTGGCTCAGCCGGGAGGGGCAGGTTGGCCGCAGGGGGGTGAATGGCGCGGGGCGTGTGTGTCTGGGTGTCTGAGTGGCTTTCCCTGGGGGTGCAGCTGTGGCAGTTGCCCAGCCCCCTGGTGTGTGGGGTTTCTCAGCCTGGCAGCCCCCTGCACCGGCTTTGGCACGGGGCCCGAGGCACGGGCAGAGCTCGGCCTGGAGCTGCCGCTGCAGGAAGGAGATCTGTGGGAAAGCCGCTTGGCTCAGCGAGGCGGCGGGGCCAGTCTGGCCCCCACCCCAGGAGTGTCAGTTTGGGAGCCCAGCAGGCCTGGGGTGAAATTCCAGGCCTGCTACCGGCCGGCTCCGGCTGTGTGACCTGGGACAAGCCCCTCGGCCTCTCTGGGCTCAGATATGTCTGTGAAATGGCTGCCACACTTTGGCCTTAGCGGGTTATGAAGGGGGCAGTGGGTACAGTGTGGCGGTTCTGGGGGTGCCCTGGCCTGTGGGCATCTCAGGGCAGGGGCCTCACCCTGCCCGGCAGACCCTGCAACATTGGGCTGGCGTGGTGGGCACCGGAAGGATGCCGCCTGTGGGATAGAGACCGGGCCAGTTTGGAGTGAGAGGCGGTAACCGGCGGAGTGCGCCGGTCAAATTTAAAAGTCGATATTTACAAGCTGCATTCCACGGAGAGCGGAGATCGTAGCCGCCTTGGGCCGGGTCGCCCAGGGGTGCCGAGGCTCGCGGACCTGCTGGGCCTGGAGGGAGCCAGGGCCCCAGCCTGCCCCCCCTGCACCCCCAAGCACATGGTTTTCCCATTTTGTTTCTGGGGTTAGCGGGCCTGGACGGGGATGTGCGTCAGGAGCTGGACACCCGGCTCACCCTCGACCTGAGGCCCCAGCTGCAACCCCTATGTCTGGGGACTGCGCAGTTTCGGGCCACTTCCTGTCGTTGGGAACCAGGAGCCCCGGGCACAGAGAGCCAGCCTGGCACACAGGCAGCGCCGTGAGCCTGGCAGGCCTGAGGCGGGGTCACCAAGCCTTCATGGAGTCGGGGAAACGGGGCCCATCTGGGCTGAGCATCGCAAACCTGGGGTCTGCTCCCCACTCTGTGACAAGGGGTCCGTGGGGTTCCCTCTCCAAGGTTCAGTTCCTTTTCCGTGAAGTGGGGCTTGCAAATGTCTCCGCTTCCTGTCGGTGGCCCTTGGTAAAGAGCATGGTCGTGCGTGGAAAAGTCACATAACACAGATGTTAAGGGGGGGGACCTCTGGCTGAAGTGGGCGGGTCTTGAGACTCGGGGCTCCCTCAGAAGTGGGGTCCTCACACCAGGGCTGTGGGGGCAGCGGAGAGCCTGCGGTCCCATCCACGGGCACGCTCGCCCACCGAGCACAGAGGTGGCCCCTTGGAGATGCTGTGGGAGGGGAGAAGGCGGCCTCAGTGGCCGCTGCCGGGATGATCAGCGAGTCCTTGGAGGAGGAGATGGAGCTGGACCCCAGAGCGGTGACAGCGACCCGGGCAGAACACTCAGGCAGCGCGGTCCGGGGACGTTTCCGCACGTCCAATGTAATTAATAGCCACTAGCGGTGCGTGGTCGCTGAGCCCTGGCAACGCGCCTGGCGTGATGGAGGGGCCAAGTTCATTTGGTTGAATCGACTGTGATTTTGAAGGGCCACGCGGGGCAGTTCCAGGAAACACGGGGCGAGCTTCATGAGCTTTAAACAGGACTCAGGGTCAGGCTGAGGCTGACAGATCAGACCCTGCTGTCCCTCTGATACCAGCCCTTCCCTGCCTCAGCCTGCCCGGGTCACATCTGGGTCACCTTGTGTGTCCGCAGAGCTGAGGAGCCCGCGTGTCTGGTCAGCCTGGCCTGGGTGGAAAGGAAGATGACCGCAGCACAGTGACCGTGGCCTGGCGGTGGAGCAGGCAGAACCCACGTGGCCCATGGAGCTGCAGGCCAAGGGGGCCCTTCCCCAGCCCCGTCTGCCAGGCTGGGAGAGGCCAGAGGCCTAGGCCTGCAGGGGAGGGTGCTGGCCCACAGATGCCCCCCGGGCTGTGCGGTCTCCTGAGCGGACGGACGGCCGGGTGGGCCAAGGCGGGACCATGCCGGCCAAGGGGCGTTACTTTCTCAACGACGGCGAGGAGGGCCTGGACCGCGACGCCCTGTACGAGAAGTACCGCCTCACCAGCCAGCACGGCCCGCTGCTGCTCACGCTGCTGTTGGTGGCCATCGCGGCCTGCGTCGCCCTCATCGCCATTGCCTTCAGCTTCGGGGTAAGTGAGGGCCGCCCCACGGGCAGCGCGGGCTCCGCTGGGGCCCGGCTCCCGGCTCCCGGCTCCGACTCCTGGTCGTGGTGAGGCCTTGGGTGGATCTCTGCTGGTGGCCGGCAGGGTTTTAAAATTTTGAAATCTGGGTGGTTTTAGATAGGGCGTGAATTTGGCCAAATAGGCTGCTCCCACTTTTCTCCACCGTGACCTTGGATTCTGTGGAAGAGCGTGGTCAGGGGTGGCCTGCGAGTCACGGCCGCCACCTCTGGCCCCACGGCAGACATTGAGATTCAGTGCCGGCACCTCCTCACGGAGCCTGGCTGCAGTCCCGGAGTCCGCGGGGGTGCAGCTGCCCGGTTGCCACCACTGACCCCGTCTCTGGCCCGGCCCCGCCCCAGCCACTGCCTACATACGAGTGGCCGCGGAGCCCTTGACCTGTGGCTGCTGTGGCCGAGGCGCTGATTTCTAACTGACCTTGCATCGTGGAAACTTGATTTTCAATGGCCACAGGTGGCTAGTGGCTGCTGCATGAACAGCAGTGTCTGAGACGGAAGCGCGAGGGCGCCGCGAGGGCGGAGGGTTTGCCCGGCACCCAGTAGGCGCTGCGTCGACTGGGGGACATTCCGGCACTCAGAGAACAGTGGTTGAGTACCTACGGCATGCAGGTGCCCCGCTCAGCCTCTGTGCTCATGGAGCCGAGGGCCGCAGGGGACACCGGCTGCTGTCCCTGCTAAGACCTGTCTCTCCTGCAGCCCCCTGGTGGCCCAGTCTGTGCCTTCGCTCCAGCTCTTCCCCTGCGTGGGGTGTCTGTGCCCACCCTTTCCTCATAAACCCCTGCAGGTTCCTTAAGGATCAGGGGCCGGTCCCAGCGGGTGTGCTCAGAGCACCAGGGAGCCCAGGGAGGCCTGATGGGGGGAATAGGTGGGGAGTGGGCGAGGCAGGGCCGGGCTGTGCGGGGGGCTGGGGAGAGGTGCTGGCGCAGGCAGCCGTGGCAGAGGCAACAGCGCGGACACAGCCTGCAGGCGGGAAGGGACCTGCTGTTTAGTGGGAGGGCAGCCACCACCCATGCGGAGGGAGCCGGGGGCGGGAGGGGGGGGGGCTGGGAGCTCAGGGCAGGCTGGAGAGGCCACCCTGGCGGGCTCTCTGGAGGAGGTGGCCTTCCCAGGCATGTTTCCTGTGCCCAGGAGCCCTCCGGACAGCAGGCCGTCCTGGGGACGGCGTTCCTGACGCTGGCCGTGTTTGTCGCGCTCTACGTGCTGGTGTACATCGAGTGCCTCGGCCGGCGGGGGCTCTGGGCCTCGGCGCTGCTCACCTGGGCCTGCCTCGTGGCGCTGGGCTACGTGCTGGTGTTCGACTCCTGCAGGAAGGCGGCCTGCGCGTGGGAGCAGGTAACAGGTTGGGCTGGGGGCCGCCACGCCGGCGAAAGCGTGGCGGGGTGGGTGCAGGGCAGGCGGGGTGGCAGCGGCCAGCGCTGAGAGTGGACAGGGCAGGTGGGCGGGCCCTGCCCAGCTTACCTTTCGTGCGGAGGGAGGGCCACAGACAGTGGGCAGAGGCGGGAGCTCCCTGGTCACACCCGAGGGGCTGGGGAGGCTTGGTCTCGGCCCAGGTTGTAAAACAGCTGATAGGAAATGAAGGGTCAAGTTGGCCGGCCTGACCCAGAGGGAGACTGTGACTTTTTCTGTCTCCTCTGGGGGTCTGTCACCAGGTCTCCCCTGCAGAGGAGGGCGGGGCCTTCCTGAGGGCAGAGGGCACCCGGGCCTGGGCTAGCTGCCCAGGGGCTCAGTCTGGGGCGGTGTCCCGGGCTGGGGGCGGTGTGACCAGACCCCCACACCTCCTGTCCCGATGTTCTGTCCCAGGTGCCCTTCTTCCTGTTCGTGATCTTTGTGGTGTACACGCTGCTGCCCTTCAGCATGCAGGGGGCCGTGGCCGTGGGGCTTGTCTCCAGCCTCTCCTACCTCCTGGTGCTGGGCGTTCTGATGGAAGTCTTCTCATCCCCCACCGTCGGGGTGGGGCTGCAGGTGAGGGGCTTGAGGGGGCCTGGGTGGGGACTGGGGTTCAGGCTGAGGGCAACCAGGCCCGTGGGGGTGACAGACCGACAGCCTTCAGGGCAGGCTTCCCCGGGAGGCTGCGCCCCCCCCCCCCCCCCCCGGAAGACAGCTTGGCCCTGTGGTCTTTGCTCTGGAGGTTCAGTCCCTCCCTTGATCCCAGGCCCTCGGGGCCCTTTCCCAGGTGCAGGGCACTGTGCCGGGATGCAGAGCCCTGTCCCTGGGGTCTCACCCTGTCCCTGGGGTCTCACCCTGTCCCTGGGGTCTCACCCTGTCCCTGGGGTCTCACTCTGTCCCTGGGGTCTCACTCTGTCCCTGGGGTCTCACTCTCAGGACCTTGGCCTCACAGGGCTGGGGATGTGCCTGGACATTGTGCCTGTGTTTTTGTGTTGAGTGAGCAGAACTTGCACACACTTATCAGTGACTTACATGGGTTTCCTCCTGACTGGGCCTGGTGTCTGCTCCAGGGGCTGGAAGCAGACAGCCGGGGGACGCTGTACCCCCCATGACAGCCCATGGCGCTCCCTCAGGCTCTGCGAGGTGCCTGCCTCCCCAGAAGTGACTGGCCCCCGGTCTCTGGGGCCCAACCCGCCGGACCAGCGAGTGTCCGGTGGACGCTGTGTCTGGCCTGTGCCCTGGTCCTGCCGTCACAGCGACTCCCTGCCTGGGCCTCAGCTTCCCTGCCTGCCCCGGGACGGTGCACCTCAGTGGGCTGGAGGTCCAGGCACGGGCAGGAGTGCCATCCCCAGCTCCCCAAGGGGAAAGTGCCCCGGGGGCGTGGACCAGGCCAAACCTGAGCTGCCTCCGCCTGCCTACCTGCAGCTGCTGGCCAATGCCATCATCTTCCTGTGCGGGAACCTCACGGGCGCCTTCCACAAGCACCAGATGCAGGACGCCTCCCGCGACCTCTTCACCTACACCGCGAAGTGCATCCAGATCCGGCGGAAGCTGCGCATTGAGAAGCGCCAGCAGGTGGGGGTCCTGCTTCCCTGCCCTCGGCCCCACGCCCTGCGTCCTTTCTCTGTGGACATCGGGCGGCGTTGCATGAGGCACGACGGGGCCAGACGCAAATACAGGCCTTACCCCAGGGCACTGCTGGGGACGTGGTGGGGGCGGGTGCCTGGCAGGGGTGGGGGCGGGACTGACGCCAGCAGAGGTGGGGGGGGGGCAGTGGGCAGAGCAGGAAGGAAAGGCATGTGGGCCAAGCCTGGGGCTTCACATCCCCCTGCCTGTCCCCCCTGTCCCCTGTCCTCCCTGTCCCCTGTCCTCCCTGTCCCCTGTCCTCCCACGCCCAGGAGAACCTGCTGCTGTCCGTGCTCCCGGCCCACATCTCCATGGGCATGAAGCTGACCATCATCGAACGGCTCAAGGAGTGTGGGGACCGTCGCTACCTGCCCGACAACAACTTCCACAGCCTCTATGTCAAGCGGCACCAGAATGTCAGGTGGGCAGGCTGGTGGGGGGCGGGCGGCACATGGTGTCCCCCGGGAAGGCCTCCCTGCCGCCCTTCTGGGCTGCAGGGGCCCAGAGCTCAGGCTTTGGAGCTGGGAGGTCTGGGGCGGATGGCGTGTCCCAGGCAGCCTTAGCCTCCCCGAGCCTGTTTGCTCATCTACCAGGGGAGGGTGGGGTCGCAAAGTGCGAGGTCGCTCAGCTCGGAAGTCGGAGCTAAGGCGAACATCCAGGGGAGGGGGAGGGGGTTGCCAGGTGCCAGCACGCTGGCCCGTAAGAGCGCCGTCCGGCACCTGCGGCGGGGTTTGCCTCCACTGGAACCCTCTGGGACTCTGCTCGGTCTTTGTGGCCGGAGCGCCCCTCCTGTCCCTGCGGAGTAGCAGGGGTGACCGGGGCTCCGCCGGGTCCCCACGTCCCACGGGGCTGGCTCTGACCCTCCCGCCGGCGCCCTGCCCCCAGCATTCTGTATGCCGACATCGTGGGCTTCACGCGGCTGGCCAGCGACTGCTCCCCCAAGGAGCTGGTGGTGATGCTGAACGAGCTCTTCGGGAAGTTTGACCAGATCGCCAAGGTGAGCCTGCCGGCCGTGCCGCACCCCCCGCGCCTCTGCTGGGGGGTGGTCAGGAGCCCCTCCCGTGGCGTCCCGGGGGTCCTGTGCCCAGCGCAGGGGCTGGAGCCTGGGTGGAATTTTGGCCTTCAGTCGGCACATGCTTTCGAGCGCCCTGTGGTAGAAGGTGGGGGTTGAGTGGTGGGGGTTGAGGTGGCTGGAATCCTGTCTCCCAGAGTGTGAGGCCTGTGGGGAGACTGAGAGTCCACAGCAGGGGTGCACAGGGGCTCAGGAGCTTGGATGGGGGCTCTGGAAGGCTGCCGGGAGGAGGCGGCACCGTCCTTACGCCAGGCCGTAGCCTTGGCTTCACCTGGGAGCCTGGGGGACTGTGGGCTGCCAGGCCTGCCCAGATCTGCCTCTGACAGTGCCCCAGGTGGAGTTTGGGAGGCCTCAAAAGGGATGGGAGGAGGAGAGGGACCAGTCAGCAGCCAAGGAGTGGGCTGGGAGTGTGGGCTCCTGGAAAACCCGCAGGGCCAAGGTGGGGTGGGGCAGGGTGGGGTCCCCCAAGGGCCGTGGACCTGTGCCGGGCTCTCTGGGAGGAGCAGGAGCCCTGACCCTCGTCTAGGGGGCGGGCCCTCCCTCCCCTGACTTCCTGCTGCTTTCTAGGAAAGCGGCTCAGAGGTTAGCATGGGCCAGATGGGGCCCTGAAGGGTGCGGCTGGCCCGGACTCAGGTGGGGTTGCTGGAGCGGGCTGTAGAAAGGGGACCGCTCAGAAAGGTGTGACAGGTGCAGGGACCTGGACGGAGGGATGGCGTCCCCCTGGTCATGGACGCAGGGCCATCCCCACCCGGTGTGGGAGGGAGCGGGCCCTCGACCTGGAGACAGAGGAGTCCTTGGCTGCAGGAGGGCATCCAGCCCTCGGGATCCTGCAGGAGGGCGGAGGGAGCAGTGCCCCAGCCCCTGCTTCCTTCCCCACCAGCACCGGGGGCAGAGCTGCTTGCTGAGGGGCCCCCATGGTGCGGGGATCGGGGTAGGCAGAGTTCCAGCATGGAGCTCCCTGCTCATGTCCCTGGAAACCCCACACCCAGGGCCTTGGTGCATGTGGCCACCTTTGCTGAGGGCTTACAGAGGGTCTGGAGGCCACAGAAGCACCTCAGATGGGGCGATCAGAGAGCTCGCCGGGGCCTCCCCGCCCACCATGGGCATTTTCCTGTGTGACTCAGCCTCTCTCGCCCCCGTATTTCCGCTCTGCGCTCGGCCCACACCCCAAACCCTGCTGCCTGAGCAGCATGGCCACCTCTCTGCCTTCCCCTCCCCGACTTGATCCACGATCCACTTCAGCCCCACTGACTGCTGTGTGGCTGTGGCTTTCTGGCCCCGGGGCCTTTGCACACGCCACTTCCTTCTTCCGCCTGGAACAGCCTTCTTCCGGATATTGCTGTGGCTTGCTCCCTCGGTTTTTAGGTCTTTGCTCTGACATCACCTTCTGTGAGGGGCATTCTCTGGCCTCCTGGGAACTTCCACTCCCCTCTCTTGCCTGCTTCCCCCCTCAGCCCTTATCACCATTGGATGTCTAAGATTTTGTCCAGTGTAGGGTCCAGTCCTACCCAGCAGTGTGTGAGCCCCACGGCTGCAGGGACTTTTGCCTTTGCTCACTGCTGCACCCCCGGGCCTGGGCACTCAGTAGGTGCTCAAACATTGCAGGAATGAAAGGGCCACAGGGAGCGCCTCCAGGGGCATTCAGGTGGCTGGCGAAAACACTTGTTTTCGCTGCTGATGCTTGGCATTCCCCCTGGAGGGCCCCCTGGGCCCCCATCCTCTTGGCAGGCCCCGAAGCAGCTCCCGATGGCTGGGACCCCAGGAGGGAGCCCCTGGCTGGGAAGTGGGGTGGCTGCCCATGTGACCCCTGACCCCTGCTGACCTTGTCCTGCAGGCCAACGAGTGCATGCGCATCAAGATCCTGGGCGACTGCTACTACTGCGTGTCGGGCCTGCCCGTGTCGCTGCCCACGCACGCCCGCAACTGCGTGAAGATGGGACTGGACATGTGTGAGGCCATTAAGTAGGTACCGTGGGCGTGTCCGAGCCACTGGGGGCTGACCCTGCGACGGTGCTCTCCCGCCTCCCAGGGCACGGTGGGGAGCGTGTCGTCCCCATTTGTCGGATGAGGAGACTGAGGTGCAGGGTGCAGGGGCTCGCCTGGATGGCCTAGCCATCTGTTTTGCGCCCCTCCCTCTGTGGCTCCGTGTCAGGGAGCGTGAGGATGGGCCGCGGGGCTGCCTTCCTCCAAGGAGGGTCGCAGCAGCGGCGGCAGCTGGAGGCGCTGGCAGACGCAGAGGCCCACCCGAGGCTGCCTGCTTCCTGCTCCTGTTGAAGACCCTGGAGTCGGGGGTGGGGGTGGGGGCTGGGGTTAGGGTTCGGGTGTCAGCCTCCGGGCCTCCCTCCCACCAGCCTCCACACCCCTCGAGGGGCTCTGGGGCCCCTGCAGCTCTGCCCACCTGACCTCAGGCAGCCCCACCCCCAGAACGTGTGGCGGGCTTGTGGGTCCCCTTCCACTCCTTCTGCCTTTGGCCCAGGTAGGCGTGTCCATCTGTCCCCAGCCTTGTCGATGGACACGCGGCCCCGGCTGCTCCCCATTGTCATTCTCTTCTCAAAGGGACCCCCAGAGGTCTGCTCCTGTTGGGGGCGCCCCGTGCCCTGGGGAAGGCCTCACTTGGGCTCCTTGTCCTGAGTGACGCTAACACCTGACCGTCAGAGCCCCCGTGCCTGGGGAGGGCCCCCAAAGGCTGGCCCCTGTGGTCTTAGCGTCTGGGGGTTTGGAGGGCCCCCAGCAGCCTTCCTGAACCCAGGCGGGGCTGCCAGTGGGGAACACCCAGGGGTAGCATTTTAGGGTCTTCAGTGTGAACTGCAGGGACTAACGACACTTGGAATTTCCTCCTCCTCCAGCCTTCGACCTCGGGGTGGCCACACCCCTTTGCACACTCCCGGAGACGGGGTGCTGAGCTCCCTTCCAGGATGCAGCCCCCAGGGGCGGGGGGCATCCCTACACCCTCCCCCATCGCCTCGCTCTGCCCCGCCCCACACCGGGGCCTCGAGCCTGCCCTGGGTGGGGTTCAGGGCCCTATGAGCAGCCCCGGCTGGGCCGAGGTGACCCCACTTCCCCCTCAGGCAGGTGCGGGAGGCCACGGGCGTGGACATCAGCATGCGCGTGGGCATCCACTCGGGGAACGTGCTGTGTGGTGTCATTGGGCTGCGCAAGTGGCAGTATGACGTGTGGTCCCACGACGTGTCCCTCGCCAATAGGATGGAGGCGGCCGGGGTCCCTGGGTGAGGCTGGCCGACTCCCCTGGGCTGGGGGGTCAGGGTGGGGGTCCGAGGTGGAAGCAGTGACCTCGCAGTGGGGGGGAGCCGGCCCGGACTCCCGTCTGCTGGCCGCCGTGAGGCGGGCGCCAGCTGCTCCATCTGACCTGCGTTTCCCCAGCCGGGTGCACATCACGGAGGCGACACTGAGCCACCTGGACAAGGCGTACGAGGTGGAGGACGGGCACGGGCAGCAGCGGGACCCCTACCTGAAAGAGATGGACATCCGCACCTACCTGGTCATCGACCCCCGGGTACGTGGCCTTGGACGTGGTGGGCTCGGACGCAGCGGGCTGTGGTGCCCACATCGGCGGGGAGGGGGGGGGAGAGTGGGGTAGAGGCCTGCCCGAGGTGGGAGTGAGCTCCCCATCACTGGGTACCCCGCCAACTTCCCCGGGGCCTCAGTGTTCATCCCCTGAGAAACGGGCGTGACAACAGTGCCCCCAAGGGGAGACCACTGGTCCGAGCAAAGCCCTCACCGCCCGTCTTAAACAGCCGGGGAAGCACTCCCCATGAGCTCACTTTCCATGGGCTGTCACTCATCTCCCAGTTTTCCAGAGACCCACTTTAAACACACCCTGGGGCAGACTCAGGGAAGCAGGGAATGGCCCCGGGGCCACGGGCCGGTCCTCCAGGTGTCCCGGGCTCCGACCTGTGCTGTGGGCCTGCTCGGCCAATGCCCCGTGTTCATCATGACCCTGTGGTGGCGGAGGCCGAGGGGCTGCTCCCAGCCTGCCCCGCGTCCGCCCCGGGGAGGCCAGCGTGTCCTGGAGCCACTGGTGAATCATCCTTGGGGCTCGCTCAAGAATGTCGGCCACGCAGGCTCTTTGAGCTCCTTCTCACTGCAGCCTTGGCTGTCCTCAGGGCTGGCCTGCCTGCCTCCCCCACCCCCACCCCCACCCCCACCCCCACCCCCACCCCCGAACCACCGAGTGCTCAGTGAGAGTGTCTCCCGCGCGGTGTAACTGGGTGCCGAAACTGCTTCTGGCGCCCTGCCTCCCACCCCACCTTGTGGAATCTTCTTCGTTCTCGTGGTTCAAGTGCCAAAAGCCCTGAGAGCGCGTGGTGGAGATTTTTCTGTGGGCCTTGTCCACAGCCAGCACGTCCCCCTAAAGGGGGTCTGTGATTTCTTGAGTTCCCGCCCCAGGGATGTCTGGCGAGAGGGGGAGACAGGTGACCTGACCCGGAATGCAGGGCCCCAGGTGCCCACTGCAGGGCGCCATGCATCCTGGGGCCCTTGGACACTCACAGTGGCCAGCTCCCACGCCGTTCCCCCAGGCCAGGCAGACAGGACCCTCTCAGGGCCTGGAAATGCTTCTACCCCAAAGGGAGGCTAGAAGTTTCTGGAGAAGTTGCACTGTGGCTGCGTGAGTTTGCGGGTGTAGGGGTTGGTGTGGCCCCAAGGAGATGGGGGCTCCTGGAGGGCAGCAATGTCAGAGGTTAGGGGGACTGGAGGGCCCAAGCTTGTTCCTGGTGGCCTTGGGGTCTTTCTCATCCTCCCATTTTTCAGTCCTGCCCAGCCCTCCAGCCTGGGGAGGTCCGAGGTATGGTGCTCTTCAGGGCTGAGATGCTGGGGGAGGAGGCAGAGCTGGGCCTGGCTAAGCCATGGCACCCCAGGCAATGGCCACGGCAGACATGTGGCAAGTGACAGATCTGTGCTGTGGTTTGGGGGCCGCGCAAGTGGGAATGGCCAAAATGGTGCCCCAGAGGTGAGGGGCGGCCCCTTGGTGGGGCATCTCGCTGTCTCTCCAGGTTGCAGCCAGCACCCTGCGCCCTCCCAGCTGGTCCCTACAGAAGGACATGTGCCGGCCACACACGGGAGGGCAGGGCCAGACACCTGTCTCCCCGGGGTGCCCATCTCCCCGGGGTGCCTTCACAAGAAGGGGCCCTAGGGACAGTATCTGGTTCTCAGGAGGGCAAGTGGGGCCTTAGGGCTTAGGACCTGCCCCTGCGTCTGTCTCTGAGGAGGCAGAGGCACAGGAGGTGTGAGGGCTGCGCACCAGGTGTGTGACCTGTCTAATTCCGGAGTATGGAGGGCCGGTCCCCAAGTTGGGCACCCCTCCAGCCTAGCCAAGACGTGCACTGGGCTTCAGCCAGGCCCCCGCGACCGCAGACCCAGGCGGAGCAGCGGGTGGGCCACGCGCTCTGGGCTGTGTTGTGTGTCACGGGCGGGGGGGCAAGGGGTGAGACGGACTCTGCGTCTGCCCCCAGAGCCAGCAGCAGCCCCCACCCAGCCAACACCTCCCCAAGCCCAAGGCAGACGCCGCCCTGAAGATGCGGGCGTCGCTGCGCATGACCCGCTACCTCGAGTCCTGGGGGGCTGCGCGGCCCTTCGCCCACCTCAACCACCGAGAGAGTGTGAGCAGCAGCGAGACCCCCGTCCCCAACAGCCGGAGGCTCAAGGTAGGGCCTGTCCCTGAGGGAGCTGGACGCCCTGTGAAGGGGGGGGGGGCAGAGCAGGGGCCTGCAGGGTCCTCCCAGCCGGCCTCTGTCCCCACCTGTGGGATGGGTCGGGTTTCTGCCCTCCCTCCCTCCCTCCCTCCCTCCCTCCCTCCCTCCTGGGGCATGAAGGCATGTGGGCAGTGCCCCAGGGTGGCTGGGACATCTCCACCCCCTCGGCCCAGAGGAGCTCCGCTTTGGTTCAGGCTGCCTGCAGCCGGGATATCCTCACCACCCTGCCCGTGTGTCCGAGGTAGTAGACCTGGATCCGAGAGGGACTCTTGGCCTTGCACCCCGGAGAGTAATGGTCTCTTCTCCCCCCTTCCAGGCCATCCCTCTGCGGCGCCACCGGGCCCCCGACAGGTAGGTGTGCGGTCCCCTCCCCCATCCATGTGTGGCCTGCCTTTCTGGCCAAGTCCTGTCCCAGCCACCTCCTCCACGCTGGCTGCCCTGACTAGCTTCTGGCAACAAGGGCAGCTCTGGGAGGCCCAGCCCTGACCACGGAGCTTGCTATGGCCCGGTCAGAGTGTTCTAGAAAACAGAACTGCACAATGTTTGAGCGCCGACTGTGTGCCTGCCCAGCGGCAGCGTGGCAGAGGGGTTGGTGTGCAGGAGGCCTCGGAGGCGGGCGGCTCTGCTCCGTTTCCTGCCGGGCCTTCACTGCCTGCTGTGGCCTCAGCGGCACCTGCCTGCGCCGTCACCGTCCTGCACGAGGCTCCACACGGCCACCTCCGCGCAAGCAGACACGGGGCCCTGGGCTGACGCCTGCGGGTGTCTGATTCCAGAGGTGCATCCCCCAAGGGGCGGTCGGAGGACGACTCAGATGACGATGAGATGCTGTCAGCTATCGAGGGGCTCAGCTCCACGAGGTGAGGGGCCTAGACCTCTGCTGTCCCCCCCAAGTGGGGGCTCCCCATGTGGCCGGGCCCCCAATGACCCTGCTCCAGTCACATCCGTGGGCACTATTCTCCCTCCCTGGTGCTGCCTCCCCAGGGTGGGGCCCCTGCCCTGCCCCCGCCCCCCCTCCCACCCCTCACACCCCTCACCCCCGCCCCCCACTCTTGCCACCCCGCAGGCCCTGCTGCTCTAAGTCTGATGACTTCCACACCTTTGGGTCCATCTTCCTGGAGAAGGGCTTCGAGCGAGAGGTGAGGGCCCTGGGTGGTCCCAGGAAGGGGGGCTCCAAGGCCTAGGTGGGTGGCATAGGGTGCAGGGCATGGGCAGCTGCATCCCCAGATCTGTTTAGGGAGGTGGTGGGGAGTCGCTCCAGCTGAACTGTTGGGGGAGGGGACAGAGGCTCAACCTGTGGCGCCGCCCCTGCACCCCACATGGCCCCACTTACTCCCTTTAAGCGCCGCCGGGGAAAGCCCCCGCTAAGTACCCGTGGTATGGGGACTACCTGGCTGTCCTGCTGCTACAGCAACCAGCTCTTGTATTGTTAGTGGCCAATGTATTGTTAGTGGCCAATGGACTGGTTTGCTCAGTGCCCACTGGCTTCGGGCCCTGTCCCTGCGTCACGTGCAGTGTCCGTGGACCCCCACCCTGCCAGCCTGGGCAGGCGCTGCTGTCCAGCTCGCATCTCCCGGAGGTGTCCCTGGGCGCCTTGGTCTCGGGAGCAGCCCGTCTGAGAGGGTGGCAAGCCCGCGAGGCGCTCGAGTGCTGCACCCTCTCTCCCGCCACGGCCTCCGGGATTGGGGGCCTGCTCTAGCTGGGGCTCCCTGAGTTGGTGGCTCCCTGGGTGGGGGGCCTGGGTGGGCGGCAGGCTCTCGGAGCGGGGTTTGCTCATTTGTACCAGGGAACCTTGTGGGCTGAGGCCGTGCGATGGTGCCATGTGTTGGGGGGTGCGGGGGTGTGTGCATGTGGGGGTGCAGGCAGCCTGGGGTCCCTGCCCGACAGCCTGGGGCTTGGCCCGGCCTTACTCCTTGGTCTGGGGTGAGGACCAGACCCCAACCCCCAGCCCTGGAGCCCAGCTCTTGTTCCCGGCTGCAGACTGGGGCTCTGGGCTTTTCAGGGGCCTCGGAAATCAAGGGGGAGACCTGGGCAGGGTGAGGGAGGGGAAGGTGTGGCCTCTAAAGACGCAATGGGAACAAGTTGTCCGTTGGTGGTGGTGGGACACTGTCCCCCGTGGTGCAGGGAGGGTGTGAGGGTTTTTAAGGAGGTTAACTGGACCCACTGTGCAGCCCGAGAAGGGGGCGGGCAGGGGCCTGCAGGTGGGGCCCTCTGGGGTCCTAGCCACCGCTTACGGTCTCTGTTGCCCCCAGTACCGCCTGGCCCCCATCCCCCGGGTCCGCCACTACTTCGCCTGCGCCAGCCTCATCTTCCTCTGCATCCTGCTGGTCCATGTCCTGCTGATGCCCAGGTGGGTCTGGGGAGGGCGGGGCGGTGAAGCCTAAAAAACAGGTACGTTTATACAGTACCGGACCCGAGTCTCTGCTGTTTGCGGGGCGGTTGGGCCGGATTGCAAAGGGCCCCTTGGCTGAAGACAGGGCAGCAGTTTGAGGGGGTCGGGAGGCGCCCGTGCACCTGGCACCTGGAGCTCCAGGAGGCTCAGCCCTGTGGCTGAGCTCCGGAGCTTAGGTCCTCCCCTCCTCTCCAGGACGGCGGCCCTGGGGGTGTCCTTCGGGCTGGTGGCCTGTGTGCAGGGGCTGGTGCTGGGCCTGTGCTTTGCCGACCAGTTCTCGGTGAGTGGGAGGAGGCCCAGGCAGAGCACCTGCCGGGGCCCCAGGGTGGTGGGCTGTGCCCACCTGTGCCCACCCCCACCCCAAAGGATAGTCACTGAGCACTCCTGATGTTTCTCCTGGGAGAGCTGCCAGCATCCACCCCCACCCTGCCTGCTCACGGCCCCCAGGGAGGGCTGCCCCCCCACTCCCCCCAACCTGCTCACGGCCCCCAGGGAGGGCTGCCCCCCCCCATCCTGGGCTGGAGCCGGTGACAGGGCCCTGTGGTCCCACAGAGGTGCTGCCCAGCCTGGGGGACGCTGCGGGCTGTCTCCGAGAAGGTGGAGACCCACCCGCTGCTGCGCTTGTCCCTGGCCGTCCTGACCATCGGCAGCCTGCTCAGTGTCGCCATCATCAACCTGGTGCGTCCTGGGCGGGTAGAGACCCCTGTGCCCCCCTCCTGGGTGGGGCGAGCCGGACCTGGCCTGGGGGCCCTCTAGATCCAAGACCCCCAGAATCTTGTTGCCTAAAAGCCACAGGTGGGGCAACCCCTCCAGGGCCCTGAGGCTGGGCCAGGGAGGTTCAGTGGCCAGTGTGAGCTTGGGGCCCTGCAGAGGTCCTGAAGCACGTGCCCTGGACGCCTCACCCTTCCTTCCTGGCCCCCTCCGAGGCGCACAGGCTGGGGGGGGGGACCCAGGGTCCCTGCCGTGGCCGTGACCGTGTGCTCCGTGCCACACAGTTCCTGCCGGGCCCCCCAGGCCCCACGTGTACAGCTAGGGTCTGCCCCCCAAGACTCTGACCACCTTGCTCAGGGGCCCTTGCCCGGCCGTGGCAGCCTCGAGCTCAGGGTGGTGCCCGCGTGTCTGTCCTTGTCTCCCTTCTCTCCCCAGCCCTCCCCACCGTGGAGCTGATGGCTGCTGTGGGGAGTTGGGGGCCCAGCAGCTCTGGGCCAGCTTAGAGCCGGGCCTGGCAGACACGCCTGTGCCACTCCAGGAGCCCGTGGGCTGGCCCTGTGAAGCCCAGCAGGTACTGACCGCCTGTCCCGGGGCCTGTCTCCTCTGCAGCCATTGCCACCTTCCCCGGCCCTGGGGCTGCCAGCGGGGAACCAGACGAGCCTGAGGGCCCTGGGCAGCGGGGACAGGACCCCATGCGAGCTCCTCCCGGTGAGTGCGCCGGCCCTGGGTGCCCAGGCTGTGGGGAAGCTGGGTCCGGCCTCTCCTGTCCCAGCACAGGCATGGTCCATGGGGGCTGCGCTGGGGACCATGGGAGTCTGGGCGCTGGCACACCGGTCCAGGGTGTGCAAGTGGGAGCCCCCCACACTGGTGTGAGCGTCCTGACCCCCCGGCTCTGGGTGGCCGTTAGGGTCTCCATTTTTATGATGGGGAAGCGGCTCAGGGAGGTTGCCATTGGTCACAGGGCTGGGACTGGGCCCCAGGCAGCTGATGCGGTAAGTTCCCCAGCAGGATGAAGGCTGTGGGACTTGGGGGGACGGCAGCAAATTTTGAGCTGCTGTCCAAAGGGCCGAAAGGCTGTGGGGAGGGCAGGGCAGGGCAGTGAGAGGAAAGTGAGGCGTGTAGTGGGCGAAGGTCTCAGCTGTTGGGTGCGGGGGTGGCCAGCGGCAGGTCTGAGCCGGACCAGGAGGAGGGCTGCGTCTGTGTTCCGGGGGCCGTGGGGAGCAGCGTGGGCAGGGATGCGCTCCGGAGAGCGTGTGCTCGTGGCCAGGAGGCTGTCGAGGCGTGTGCCCGCCACTCCCTGCCTGTCCTGTCGGCACACCACGGCGGTTATCACACTGGTTTCCTGTAAACGCGTTTGCTCGCCTGAAGTGACGGTAAAACTACAGCAGAAACGACACAGTGGCAGGAAGTTTGAGATCCCGTTGCCTGCTCGTCACTGAGCAGGGAGGTCGAGGAGACGCTGGCTTGCCCGGGAGGCGTGTTTCCGAGGTGAGAAACAGGGGTGACCCGTACCCCGTCTCCCCAGTATTACACCTGCAGCTGCATCCTGGCCTTCGTCGCCTGCTCCGTCTTCCTGCGCATGAGCCTGGAGCTGAAAGCGCTGCTGCTGACAGTGGCCCTGGTGGCCTACCTGGTGCTCTTCAACGTCCCCCAGTGCGCGCAGTGGGGCTGCTGTGGCCGCGGCCTGGACAGCCTCAGCGAGACCAACGCCACCCTCAGGTGGGGCCCGAGTCGCTCACCGAAGGACCCCGGTCCCCCGTCCGCCCGGACTGGTGTGCCCACTGCGCCAGGGGCTCTGGGCCCCTCCTGGCTGGAAAGGAGGGCCTGGCCCCCCTTGAACTAGAAGGCTGGCACGTGGGCCCCAGAACACCACCCGCCCTCCGGGGTCTGGCTGGCACCCGCTAACTCCTGCCAGTCTGCAGCCGCCCAGGCGCTCTCCCCTGCCCCCAGCCGGAGCCCCGGACCCCCTCGCCTGCTGCTGCTGCCGCCCTGGGGCCGTTCTCTTCAGAGGGGGCTGGTCCTCACCACGCAGGTGTGAGCTCAGCTGACACCTCAGGGAGGCCTCCCCACCTCCACCCCCACCCCTTTTCTCTACTCAAAGTTCTGTCTTGTTTACCGTCTGCACCACAAGCGCTGAGGGCCCGTCTCCGTGGCTCTCCCTGGGTGCACTCGGCCCCCCGCATGTGGGGCCCGGGAACGACTCCTGCCTTCCCCCTTCACACCCGGCAGCTCCCCGGCCTGTGCGTGCAGGGATCTGAGGACCACGACCAGCTTCTACCTGGTTCTCTTCTACGCCACCCTCATCATGCTCTCCAGACAGGTGAGCCCAGGGAGCGCCCGCCGCGTCCCTCGCTCTGCTGAGCTCACCTGCCCCCTTGTGGAGGGTGGTTGGGGGGCTGGGCTGCCTCCGCCCCGGGTCCCACATCGCGCTCACTGGGGCCGGGACACCGCTGTGCCGCCGGCTGCAGATCGACTACTACTGCCGCCTGGACTGCTTGTGGAAGAAGAAGTTCAAGAAGGAGCGCGAGGAGTTCGAGACCATGGAGAGCGTGAACCGCCTCCTCCTGGAGAACGTCCTGCCGGCACACGTGGCGGCCCACTTCGTGGGCGACAAGCTGGACGAGGTACGGTGTCGGGCTGAGCCGCCCGAGGCGGGGGTGGGGGGCAGCGCTCACAGCTTCAGTACAGAGAGCTCCCGTGGGTGGGGGCCTCCCCCGAGTGCCTCGGTGACAGCGTGAGCTGGAAGTTGGAGGGACACGGGCTGGGGAGTCGGGGGCCTGGGAGGACAGGACGCCCCACCCCCGGGCCTCGGGTTTTGCGCCTGGAAGCCGGGGCCCAGGCACTCGCCAGGCAGGCTGGTGCAGCGCTCCAGTGCGGTCGGTGTCCGTAATCAGGGCCACCCGTGATGAAGGCGTGTGGCTCCGCCAGTCCCCAGCAGCCGTGCCACATGCAGAGAACCTGTCTCCCGATTGCTACCTTCCACCTGGAGGGTCCCAACCCCGCCCTGCAGACTCAGGGTGTTCCGAGGCTGACACCCCCCACCCCCAGCTGACTCAGAGCGCCTCTTTAGAGGCCCCCACCCCATGGAAGGACCCTCCTGGGCGGCCAGGCTGAGGCCTGCCTGCCACCTGGCCGTCCCCGGAGCCCTCTGCGGCGAGGCCGGGTGGGCGCCCTGAGGCCTGTCCCTCCCCACCCCCAGGACTGGTACCATCAGTCCTACGACTGCGTCTGTGTCATGTTTGCCTCCGTGCCGGAGTTCAAGGTCTTCTACACGGAGTGCGACGTCAACAAGGAGGGGCTGGAGTGCCTGCGCCTGCTCAACGAGATCATCGCCGACTTCGATGAGGTGCGCCCCGCGGCGGGGGGCGGGGGCCGTGTCCTGTGCCCCAGTGGACGAACGCCCCTGCCCCGGCGGCCCTTCCGTTGTTTCACTTGAGTTTTAGGTCTCCGCGGCAGGCAGCTGCCTGAGGGTAGCGTAGCTGTGGGTCCCGGTAGAGCAGTCGTTTCGTTTCCAACTGAGCCCGCGAGCCGATGGGGCCCGAGCACGTTGCTGCGGGGCACGAGCCGGAGGAGAGCGGGAGGATGGGAAGACAGGCAGCCAGGGATGACGGAGGGGAGGCGCAGGGGGGGCGAGACCCCAGCAGGAACCTGGGGCAGGCCTGCCTGCTGCGGCTGTCACGGCCCTGCCTCCGCTGTCCCGCAGCTGCTGTTGAAACCCAAGTTTAGCAGCGTGGAGAAGATCAAGACCATTGGCAGCACCTACATGGCAGCTGCTGGGCTCAGCGGCCCCTCTGGGCAGGAGAGCCAGGTACTCAGCCAAGCTGGGGGGCCTGGGGTCCCAGCCCCCGAGGTGAAATCCCGCAGTCCCCAGACCTGTCACCTCAGCAAGGGTCCCTCCCAGGCCCTGACCTGTGGGGGGGGGGGGTTAGCGGTGAGGGAGCAGGCCCTGGGCCCTCCACAGGAGCCTCTGGCAGGTCTCTGCCCGCCGACAGCCTCTCCTGCGGGCCTCGTGCCCATGGGGTGCGGCAGGTCAGGGTGCTGCGAGCGTCCAGCTGGCCCGGTCGAGGCAGGAAGACGGGGCTGACCTGCCGCAGCCCCAGGACAGCGCTCTGCCCCGCAGGACCTGGAGCGGCAGCACGCCCACATTGGCATCATGGTGGAGTTCAGCATCGCCCTGATGAGCAAGCTGGACGGCATCAACAGGCACTCCTTCAACTCCTTCCGCCTGCGCGTCGGTGAGGCCCGGGGGCCCACTCCGATGAGTTTCAGTAGTGACACATTCCTGCGGGAAGTGGGGAGCCCCAGCCACCAGCTGTAACGAGGTGACCCCCAACCGCACTGATGGCCGAGTTCGCCAAGCCGTCACCGCTAGCTGATGGGCCCTGCTCGGAGCCCGTGCTCTTCCCTAGGAGTTGAGCAGACGCTAGAGCGGTGCACGCTGCCCAGGCTCAGGCGGTGCCGCCAGGTCCGCGAAGCACACGCTCCACCAGGCTTGGGGAGCCTGCCCCCTCCTCCTAGTTGCTCCGTTGGTGCTTTCTGTGGTGGGCGGTGGAGTCGGTGCCCCCTGCCCCTGGGAAGCCTTGAGGTGCAGTCTCCGTGACTGACAGCTGGGAACGTCACTCTAGGCATCAACCACGGGCCTGTGATCGCCGGCGTGATCGGGGCGCGGAAGCCTCAGTATGACATCTGGGGCAACACGGTCAACGTGGCCAGCAGGATGGAGAGCACCGGCGAGCTCGGGAAGATCCAGGTGAGCACCCAGCTGGGGACGCGTGGCTGCGGAGGACGGGCTTCCTGGAGGGGCGGGGAGCCAGCTGTGCCCTGCTCACTGGCCGGTTCCTACCTGCCCCTCCCTGCAGGTGTGCTTCCAGCTTGTAAAGTTTCGGTTTCTTTCCAGGTGACAGAAGAGACATGCACCATTCTCCAGGGACTCGGTTACTCCTGCGAATGCCGAGGACTGATTAATGTCAAAGGCAAAGGGGAGCTGAGGACGTACTTTGTCTGCACAGACACCGCCAAGTTCCAAGGGCCCGGGCTGAACTGAGGGCCAGGGGTGGGCCATACACGCTCGAGGCCGACGTCCTTCCCAAAAGCAAGCCGACGGGAGGGCTCAGCCCCACACTGGTCATGGCTTTCCACAGCCTTGGCCACCACTACCTCCTGACAGATGGCTGCGTACGGCTCCTTGTATTTGCACAAGAGGACTTCTTAGACATGCGTGCCCGCCCCCAGCTCGAGGGGACCACAGAGCCTCCTGACGAGCAGACAGCCAGACCCTCCGAGCTGCTGCTGTTGGGAATGCCGTCTCCGGCATGGCGGGACAGCGCTCACTCGAGTTCCACGTCCTCCTCCAGATCCTGCCTGCACACGCTGCCTCGTGGCTGGGGAGCTGCACGAGCGCCCCATTTTCTAGGTGCAGGAGGACTATGAACAGGTGTGTGGGGTTGGCCGGGGACGCCTTCTGCCCAGGACCAGCTACGGGATCCTGCACTTCTCACCTGCGTAGGCTGGTCAACAGCTGGCAAGGGGCTGCAGACCTACAAAGGGCTGCAGAAGGAGCAAGCAGCACGGTGGACACCTGCACTGCCGGCCATCTCAGCCACGTGGATTTTAAATGGACACACCCGTAGTGGAAGCCTTACCCTTTTTGATGACTTCTGGGAGGCCAGGCAAGTCACCTCCCCTGCAGCGCGTTACCTGCCTTTTTAACCAGCAGGAAGCAGGCCGTGCTGTGTCTGCTTACCACCGGCCATCCCAGCTCCATGGGGGTGGTGCGGCCTGGCGCTCACGCCAAATCAGACCACTTTGAGTCCAGCACTGAGGTCAGGTTTAATGAAAACCTGTGCAATCAGGCCCGCCAGCCTCAGCCCTCCTCTCACCACCCATGCACTTCAGAGCTCTGCCTGCAGGCCCCCCGCCCCACCTCCGTGGCAGGTGGGTCGGGAAGGGGTCAGGGAGAGCTGGGACGCCCGCTGGCCTTTCGTCCAGCACCGACTCCGAGGAGCTCGTGCTCAGTGAGGGCACGTGGAGAGGCCCCCACCTGGGAAGCCAGCCCCTCTCGGATGCTGAAACCTTCTTGTCCTGATGGAGTGAACTGAGGCGGCTGCAAAAAGCCAGGTTTGTGAGCTTCAACTCTTAACCCAAAGAAGTCAGGTTAGGTTCTAAGGTGAACCCCACCAGCCTGTTCCTTTTTGCGAACGAACCCCCACCTTGGGAGCAGAGCCGCCCACGTGCCTCGCGCAGGCAACTGGCACCGTACGGCCAGGCGCTCAGCCTGAAGTCACCCATGCACAGAGGCGGCTTTAGGAGATGACACGGGGTCGCAGGCAGGGCGGCTCGGAGTCGAGGGCCGTGACCTGCCATAGGGCTTGTCCCGAGCTGCAGGGGGGCGGGCGGGCTAGCGGCGGCACACACGCGGAAGCGGCACAAGTGATGGTGAGGACTTGCTGCGTGCAGGAACCTCATGGCACACGCACCGGTACGGGAAAGCCAGCCCCGCCGACACGGCTTAAGGGGCGGCTTCAGGTGAGCGCTGTGCTGAAGTCCAGACCCCGAAAAGCCCGTGGTGACTGGGGCTGCCGGCCAGCGCGCCTGGAACGGCCCCTCGCCAGCAGGGCGCAGACGCGCCCCGGGGTGCTGGGCCTGCTCCTACTCTCGCAATACCCGTTACTTCTTCCTTCAACAGAAATCCCGCTCGGGTGCTTAAAAAGCAATTGGTTGCCATTAATGTATCTTTATTTCCAATTAAAGCACTGTGCTCAAGCGAGATTTTAAGTTTCCGATGTCCGATAGAAGTACGTCACTGACCGTAAGGGCTACCTGCGGGTATTTCGTAGACACGTTTTCTAGTTACCGACGCACTTCTCCACGTGCCGTTTTGTTCTGTGGACGACGGGGCAAGCAGCTTTCCCCGGCACTGGCCTTTTCTGTGGTCAAGGACTTGCCCAATAGTTTCCACGAGGGCAGCCTCACTGACTCCAGTGAAAACCCCCCTGGAGTTTCCGGGTTTATTTAAGAAAACGTAAAAAGGAGACCTTAATTTAACCACTGCAGACACGCGCATGCAACAAGTGACTGTGCAGAAATGTGCTTGGAGAAGGTGCATGCAAATAACTAGGCTTATTCTGCACGCTGAGTATTTACAGATCTGTCGCCTTTGTTTCACTTTCATAAAGCACTGGTGTTTCCCCTTGGTTTAGCTTTTCACGTATTAAATCGCCAGCAGGGGAAACCTGAATGTCGTGACTTTAAATGCTCTCTCGGCCTTCAGGGCCTCAGCCTGGAGAAGGCAGACCTAAAGTTCAAGGGCCGACACTGCCCGGCCATCTCGGGGCCAGGGCGAGCAGGGGCCCTGCTGGCCCCCCGAGAGACTGCCGCCGCCTCCCACTGCTGCCCTCGCTCCGACGCTGTGGGTGGCAGCAAGCAAAGCCGAGGTCCCCGCCACAAGGGCCACTGTTTGAGGGGCTCGGCAGACACAACCCGGGAGGTCAGGAGTGGTTTGGCTTCTCTCGCGGGGACTGTGGGGACTGTGGCGAACGGGGAAACTGAGGGACTGAAGTGGAGTTCTGCTCCACTTCAGAGCCGCTCTCCTGTGTTACCAAGAAAGGTCAGAGGGTAACTGAGCTGCTAGGCATCGTCCAGCCTACAGTCCCAGGCTCAACCGGTGACCCAACAGAAGTCCAGTCTCTGGAACGTTAAAGTTAATTGTTCCAAAGTTTAATTAAAAACACAATTTACAAATATTCAGTATCTTGTGAAAAGCACTTCCAAGGTAAGGATGAAAACTATGTACATAATATATAATCAAATACCAGTCAGCTTCCACTCCTGTTGGGCCCACACTCAGCAACAGCCGGCTTTTTAGCGCCTTCGAGATCTGAAACAGAAAGGTACTTCCTTCGGCGCCTTGTCCCTCAGGGGAACAAAGGGCTGTGAAGGAGGGGCAGGGCTGACGGCCCTCCCTCACTGCGGCAGGTGAGGACAGCGTGCATTTTTAGGGGCTCTTTCTGTAACCGTGAGACCTTTAGTTCTGTGGACAAAACGGGACGGGAACCGGGAGTCGTCCAAGCCTGACCACCATGCAGCGGTGGGACCTGTCACAGGCCATGTGGGTGAGAAGGCCACTGTTCCCAACACGCCCGGGCACGCACCTTCTGTCAGGTCCACCAGGCTGTCCCCAACGATGGGGCAGGGGACGGAGATGCCCATGGCCTTCCGAACCCCGTACGTGCTGACGACGTCGCCTGGCGTTACTTGCTGTGCGAGTTCTTTAAGGTTGTTGGTCACCTGCTCAGCTGGAACAAAAGAGATGAAAATGAAAACAGTTCTAGGCACTGAAATGCAGCCTCTTCAGGGAACAAGGGTACAGATGCCAAGGCTTGCGTCCACTCTCCCCACTTGGTGTCCCTCCCCCCGAGGGGCCGCCTACCGAGATGCATTTCCCTGTAGGAGGGGCCCAGGAGGCAGATGGTGTTGGGGGGCGGTCTGGTGCTCAGGCGCTCGTTCTGGGCTTCCTGGAGCTCCCGGAGCAGCCTGGTGGTCTCGTCCAGCTTCCTCTGGAACACCTCGGCTTCTGGGGGGAGACAAGGGCACGCTGAGGCGAGCACACCTGCCGCTCTGCCCGCAGCGGCCCACGCTCGCGGGCTCCAGGATGCGCAGGTCAGTCTCCTCCCTCCAATGAGACTGCCACCAGACGTGCCCTGCTGTCCCTGAAGCCTGGCCAGCGGTCACCGGCTCTGTGAGTATGTTTGGCAGGGACAGGGGCCCCGACTGCCATGTCAGCTGGTACTCCTCTCAAGCCCCCCAGAGACACTCACCTTCAGAGTCAAAAACTTCAGCCGGAGCGCCAAAGCTGGCTACCGCTTCCAGCGCTGCGAGCCTGTCCTGGCTGCCGGCGTCCAGCCGCCCCGCTGGCTCCACCTCTGCCACCTGCTTTGAAGGAAGGAGGACGGAGGGCTGGAGCCTGCCGAGCCCGACAGAGCTGGCCTGGGAACTCGGTGAGATGGCTCGTGCTCACAGGCCCCGCCCATTCACTTTGCAGTTATAACTCAACGCCTATGGAAGTGTATTTCCGGAATACTTGAAAAATGCCATTCCCAGAACCTGGTAAAAAAGTGTCCGTGACCCCTCCCCCCCCCACGCCCAGTAAGGTAACAGTGCGTCTTACACAAGCTGCGTCATTTGCTTTCACACGCCAGCCACCCTGCATGTAAACGGGACGGGAGCCCGGGACAGCTGTCACTGCAGCCAGGCCCCTGCCTCCCAGGCCCATGGCTCGCGCCGGCCCATCTGGTCGCCGGCACTCCTGCGGGAGACCCTGTACGTAAGACCCTCCCCCTCACCGGGTTTCCTCCATGCCGCAGAGACGGGCTGTCAGGGTTGCGTGGGAGAAACAAAATCCAAGAAAGGGTGGAGTTTTAATTTTGGAATCGTAAGATGGTTTCTGTAACTCCAACGCCGCTTCTTAGGAACAGATCAACCTGGATAAAAAGCCAGCGGTGCCCGCCAGACGCTGGTGCTGCAGCGCCCACAGCCCGAGTGCTCCGTCTCTGCCGGCACTGGGGCCGCGGCGTGTGGCGGTGTGACTTTGTCCCCAGCTCCCTTTCCCTCTGAACGTCTCTCTCATGCATGCCCTTCACCAAGCACGTGACCTTCGGGGAAGGATGTGGTTTTGTAACCACCGCCTACGCCTGCACCTGCCTCCACCAGCTCGCCCGTCTTCAGGTGTTGTCCCCTCAGCTCAAGGGCTTCCTTAGGTCCCAGATCCTCCGTGTCCCTGTTTTCCCAGTCACTTAACTCCCTGAAGAGTCTCCCTTCTGTCCCCACCAGGTTACTGACAGTCCTACGGTTACAAGTGACACGCAGCAGTCTCCTGTTCCCACATTAACTACAAGTCCTCCCAAGGCTCTGCCCTCCGCCCGCGCCCTGGCCCCCGTGTCCCCCCGGACAGCCCCCGCACTGGAACCCAGGGGTGCTCCCCCTCCGCACTGTGGCCATGCGCCAGCACCGCTGCTCCGCTCGGTGCCAGGCCCTGCCGCTCTCAGCTCCACGTTGTTCTCTCCACTGCACAGCTTCAGTCTCTTCCTCCGTGTCCCTTCTACTAGTTTTTGGTTTTTTGTTTTTTTTTTTTTGCTTAGACGAGCCCCACTGTTCCCCACTAGTCCCCTCCCTCCAGCCCTCTGATACCGACCACAGTGCCCTACACTCTGGGGGAAAACCGAGACTTCTCAGCACTGCACACAAGACTTGGGCCTCCCCCCAGGTCTCTGGTCACCCACCTTCTGAGCTTTGCCCGTGCGAGAAGGCCCATCTGTCCATGCAGACTCAGGTCACTGGCACCACCCAGGAGGGGATCCTCAGCCTCCCAGCACTGGTTCCCCACCCGCACCCCTGCCCGTGGGCCTGACTCCGGCGCCGGCTGCCACCGTGCACTTGGTGGGGAGACAGCCCCACATCCCGCTGGGTCCTCAGGGTCCCTGCGGCCCCCCCCCCCCCCCCAGAGCTGTACTGTCTCGGTCTTCTAGCTTGCTCTCCATTTAAGTGTCTTTCAGAAAGAACAGGCACCTCTGTTTCCTTCGCTGCGTCAGGTGTCCTGGTTAGGCCGTCATCTTCAGGTGATGCCTATGAGGTTAGAGAGAAACAACCTTGTGTCAGAAGGTGCAGAAAAAGGCAAACATCAAGGAAATAAAAAACAGAGTCTCATGGCAAGAGAAAAGGAGCAAGAATGTGGACTATGGTAATATAATCTTTAAACCAAAAACGAATCACATACGATTACTGGCGTTTTGAGAGTATGAGTCAGGAGCACCTGCTACTGACGACCTCTCGGCGGACAACTCTACGCCCGACTCAAAAGCGACCCTCGTGCTGGGGAAACGCGCTCTGCTCCCCACGGCAGCCCCTCTGAGGGGGAGAGCACAGGGGCTCGGGGCCTGTGCCTGCTGACGGAGGCACGCGCCCGCAGGGACCAGGCGGACGTGGGAATGGACGCCTGCGGTGTGCTCACACGCCAGTAACAACGTCCTCTTGTTTGGAAAGTGGGCCTTGTGGTTCATGTAACCAATTCCCAGTTTTTACACCCTTACAGATAACTTTTCTTCCTAGAACAAGTTCTGAGAATCACTATTAGATTGAAGAGAGGAGAAACCGTAAATTTGAAACACATTGCCACATTAGCCAAACGAAAGCTATTCACCCTGAGCTCAAACCCATTCACCCCCTCAAAGGAATGGACGGGGAGGGTGCGGAGCGCGGCTCCTGCGCACGCGCCCACGGCAGTGCTCGCGGGACCCACGGGGCTGCCTCCGCTCTGCTGGCCGGTGCGGGGAGGGCAGAGGATGAGGCTGCGCTAGCCACAGCCACCAGGAAGTCACGACCCCCTGTGGATACAGGGTCCTCTGGGGTGACAGGGACAGTCTGGAGACCAGCTCCCCGCCACGGCAGGAGCAGCACCTTGGTGTCCTGATCTCGGAGCCAAGCCTCCAACTCGCCCGATTACGAACTCCGTCCAACTGAACTGGGGCTGGCTCCCCAGTGTCACTAAAAGACAGTGATGAGGAAGCAAACCCACTCCTGTGTCCTTGGGCCCAGGCCCAGAGGGTGGTGCTATTCCCTGGCCCTCAGGTCCTGGTGCCCGTGCGACCTGTTTTCCGTCCACGGTCCCTGGCCCATGGTCCCTGCCCGAGCTGGGCCCCCCTCTCGGGGGACCGGAGTTCAGCTGTCACACTGGTCAACCCCGAGGTTTCACAACACCGCATGACTAATGCTTGAGCGCTGATGATAAATTACCCTGTTTCTTCACAAGCATTCTTACCATCTCCAACTCTTGCAGGGCTCTGGAATGGCCTCCTTTAGTTAAAACATCCAGTAAACTGTCCGCCATGACGTACGGGTAATCTTGGCATGTGGCCAGAAACTCATGGATGCTGAAAGAGAGTACGGGCAAAGTCACCGCTGTTTCCACAGATGCCCTCCACCTCCTGAGTCTGACGTCCAGCTGTCCACCCAGGCCCGCCTCTGCAGCCACACACTCATCCACCAGGCACGGACCCCCCAGGAGAGAATGAGACGGCGTCAACAGGACAGTGAGGTGAGACGCTGGGGGGCCGGCCAGAGGGGAGTGAGGGCGCAGTCCTGGGGCTCCGCACCCCGCCCCTGCTTCCTCCCTCAGGGGGTCTTCCCCACCCGCAGACTTCCACGGGCACTTGGCCTCTCCAAGTCACGCTGCCAGCCTGGACCACACCCTTCGGGCACACACTCGTGGATCAGGGCGCGGAAAAGCATGCACGCAAATACTGAGGGACGGGTGACTGACCTGAAATCGCTGGGCATGTCAGCATCGTCTTCCCCGTAGGCTGAATAGATCAAATCAGAATCGTCCTTGCTGATATTGGCAAACGTGGAATCATAGTGAGGAGCGTAAGAACTGTAGGGCCCGTAGTTCAAGTACAACACTGTCGGCAAAGGTCGAACACTTTACTGCTATGCGTTAGCTTGGACATCTGTCCACTTTTGCTGCAGGAGAAGCTGCTCCTTCCCAGCTTTCCTGCTGTGCCGACAGGTGTGCAAATCTAAGGCAGACATCCCCCGACAGATGTTCATGGAGTCGCCGCTCCAGTGACCTTTCCCCCCACAAAGGGGAGAGCGAATACAGGCAGACTCGTTTTGAACATCAATATGCAACTTTTCAACCTCTCCTGAATTTAGTAAAATACCTAAATGATTAAAGCGGCAAAAATATCGGCGAGAGCGCCAGTGAAGGAAACAGTAAATGGAGATGGCCACGAGGGGCGCCTCACCTGGGGTCACCCGGTTCCTTTTGTCCTCCTTGAAGCCCTGCAGAGTGTTCACTCCGGACTGCAGCCGGCCCGTGGTCATGCCCAGCCGCACGGGGCAGTAGCCGGGTTCTGGAACGCAAGGCCGCGCGGTGAGCCGGGTGCCGCGGGGAGGCGCCCTGAGCGGCACTCTGCACGGTGCCGGCGCACATGCCGCTCCCCGCCGCCTGCCTGCCTGATGAGCTGGGGGAGCCCTCGCTGTCCCCACTTTTAAGGTAAGGGGACCTGAGCCTGGAGAGGCAGGCAGGTGGCCAGGACCCAAACCTGGTCATTCTCATCACACTCGACTGCCTCCCGGAGTTCATGATCACACTGCACCTCGCTCGTAACCGAGACTGAGAAGCGGGACCTACGCCTGTTGCGATGGAAGTAAACCAGCAGGAAAGGTTAGTGAAAGGCCGAGTAAGGGCAAACAGCCTGATTAAGGACAAGCACTCATAATGCGTTCGGAAGGAAGATGTACGGTGAGGAGCAGCCTCTGAAGGTGTGACCTCTGGGCTCTGGCCAAGTAGCCCAGCTGCTGGTGTCCCGATACACCAAGGTTGCGGGTTCCATCCCCGGTCAGGACACGTGTAAGACTCAACCAACGAGTGCACCAGTTACGAAGTGGAACAAATTGGTGTTTCTTTCTCATAAAAGATCAGTAACAACGTGACCTCCACACACCAGGAACAAACGAGCCCCTGGGATGACGCTGGGGCTCTGAAACGCGCAGGATGGTGGTCTCTGGCCGCGCACATGGACACAGGGTGCGCCCTCCTCGATCAGAGCCCTGGCTTCCACGCCGTGAGTGCCCTGCCACAGCGGCTACGACAGACACCTGCAGCAGCTCTCCTCTCCTCTCTCAGGAAGCAGCCCTGAGCTGGTGTCCTGACAGGTACGGCCCCTCCACCAGGACAAAGAAAGCGACACAGAAACAGGCATCTTCCACCTTAACCCAGGAGCAGGGCCGGGGGTCAAGCCAGCCCTGCCAGTTTGCTGGTCTCTAGAGGGCCAGAGCCCAGACCCGGTCACAAAGAAGGACGGGGCAGCCTCGCAGTGTCACCTTGATCAAGTCACCGCCTCTCCGGGCACCCGAGTTCCAGCAGCGCCACACGAGAAACAGCCACGCTCTCAACCTAGTGGCAGTTTCTCTGGCCCGAGACCACGCGCATCCCGGCCGTGAGAGGTTCACACGCAAGCACCAAGTTCCGCTGTGAGAGTGTGGCCGCAGCGCCTCCCCCCCCCCGGAGCGCTTCGAGTGCGGGGGCCCCCTAACGCAAGCGGGCCGGCCCTGGCTGTCTCCGACCACACCGGGCTCTTCCCTGCCCCCAGGTTTTCTCGCCTGGGGTTCCCCCCTCCCCTGCCCACCTTTTGGAGGTCAAGCTAACCATCACCTGGCTAAGGAAGCCTTCTCGGACCGAGACGCTAGGAAGGCACAGCGGCTCCATCCCTTTGTGGCCTGACCCCTGGAGTCTGTGGGGGCCACCCTCTCCCCGTCCCACAGAGCGGAGGGGAAGGGAGCGGTCTCTCCGTTTGTCCCCTCCCGTACCCCTGGCCCCACCCGCCGGCCCTGACCGAGATAGCACCTTGCCCTAGTGAACAATAAACATCAGAGATGCTGCCCGAACTGCAGGGACTCTGTCGTTACTCACGTTGGTGTCCTCCTCTCCCCCTCATAATGGCCGTATGAAAACGGAGGTTTATAAAATCAATCAACACTTGCACATTTGCTTATTACAGCACAGGATTACTTCCCCTCGAAGTTCCAAACATTTCCTGTACCATTTCCAATCACACATCATCCGAGAAAATGACGACACAGCTGAAGTTAGAGAGCGGTCACTCTCGACCTTCGTAAGCTTTCTCCGGACCACAGAGAAAGACTGTCCCCCGTCACTACCAAGGCAGCCACACGGTGCATGCACATTGGGTCCTTGAGGTGGCCGTGCGGCTGGCGTCACAATCGGGGGCTCTGAGACATCTGTGGAAGTGGCCGAGGGCAGAGACCACAGGCCCCCAGAACCAGGGCCACGAACCAGCGCCTCGCCGTCGGGCACTGTTAACGGTGGGGCTGGTGCCCGGGCCTAGGGCTCTGCATTCACAGAAAACCTGACCCACAGAGCGCGTCTTCAGGGTGAGGGACAGTCAGGCGGCTGTTACCTGAGACACGCGCCGGCGGGCTGAGTTCTTTGTCAACCGCACAACAGCCAGAGTCCCCCCGACTCGGGCCTGCCGCCCCCCCCCCCCCCCCCCCGCCACTCTCTGCAGACACGAGTTCGCTCATGGTTGCCTTCTGTGCACCCACCTCCGACCACAGGGTCCACCGGGTGCAGGAGGCCCAGCGTCGTCGTGCCGTCCGGTTTTCTTCTTTCAAACTCACACTGCAACGACCCAAAGTGTTCGCATGGTGTCGGTGGTTCTGTACGTATTGTGTGTGCGGGGCTGGCACGAGAGCCTTACTGCGGTCACACTCCCACTACGGGGCCGTCTCACTGCACTCAGAACGGCTTCCACACCCGTGTGCAGACACACGGTGACAATGGGCTGACTTGACGGTTAGGAAAACCTCAGAGTCTGGAAGAGCCCTGTGGGCCCCTAGGGCCACCTCGTTCCGCCGGCGCAGCGCGAGGAGGACACCGAAGACCGGGAGGGGGGCAGCCTGCCTAAAGTCACGCATTAACCCAACATCATTTCCATGACCACAGTATAAATGTTCTCTTGTAAGCTTAAAATAAAGCATGTGGTTCATTTTCCAATTTTAGGACACATTAACTTCACTAAAAAACCCCTGGTACCAGAGGATAAGACTGACCCCGGAACTCGCGAACGCACGCTAGCTTCTCCGCCCCGGTGCCGTGCGGGGGGCTCCGAGGCAGGTGCCGGCCAGGGGCACAAGGGCGTCGAGGCAGAGCGCCCGCACTGCCCGACTCAGGGCCCGGAGCGGGGAGGGGACGCGCCATCACCTGACTGTTGGCCAGCCGCCGGGTCAGCTTCCCCCCCGACTCCTTCACGATGCGGTCGATCTGCTCCTGCTCTCTCTCCAGATTCTGGCTCCTCCCTTTATCCTCGAGCGCATCTCTGTCTTTCCTGAAATCACACACTAGCGCTGAGCATGAGAGAAGACGAGGTGGAGACGTTAAAAAGAGCTCCCGCCGAGGACGCAGCGGGAGCGCGGACCCGGCCCAATCGGACCGCTGGGAAGGGCCGGCGCCCGGGGAAGGGCCGACGCCCCGGGAAGGGGAAGGGTGGCCGGGCTGGCCAGCTGGCTCCCTGCCTTTGGGCCCAGAACCATGGGCCCTGACCCTGTTTCTCAGCACACCCACAAAAATGAATTCTGCCATGAATGTATTTTGAAGGCAGAGAGAATTTTAAGTGTCACTTTTCAAATAAAACCCCATACATTTACAGTGTATGAACCTCAGAGACAAAAACTTGCCACAGGGTTCCGCACTCTGCACAGCAACGCAGAGGCCCCGACTGCTGACTGGAGCCCTCCCCTGCGGCCCTGCCGCTGCTGCCCCAGGGGCCGTGGGAAGTCACCGCTCCCACCTGCCGCCGTCTCCCGGAGGCGTCCCTACAGCGCCCGTCTCTTTATGGAAGGCGGTGATAAGCGCATGTTTCCCCTAAACGGATAGTTCCTTTTAAATGAACTGACCAGCACGAGTCCCCAAAGGTAACTGACCGCTTTCCAAACTTGTTTCCTAAAGGTGCACACCGGGGACCATCTCTGCACCGTGCCCGGAGACACCCCACGGGCCCGGGTGAGAGGAGGGTACCAGGTCACGGGCTGGGACCGCCACGCCCAAACCCACCAACCGGGGCAGCCGAGCACCCGGCCCCCCGAGGCGGGCACTGGGTCCCTACGCCCCCTCATGAGCGTGAGAAGGACAGCCCGGACGAGACACCGCACTTTACTTTTTGTTTTCCTTGGTGGGGCTCTTGAAGGCTTGGGCTTCCGTCTCGCCTGCGTCCTCCCTTTCCGCGGGCCAGCAGCCGCTGTCCTCCCCGCTCTGTGAGGTGTCCGCTCTGTCCTTCTGCTTTCGACTCTTTTGCAAGTCTGCCATGAATTCTATGCTCTGCTTCAGGCTCTGAATTCTCTCCTGAAAACATTCAAGAACACACTTATCGTACGGCTGTCATTCTCTTTTAAAGTGACACACTGTGCTTCTCCTGAGAGCTTGCACTCCCCTTGTGACTGACTCAGGAAGAGAACTGAGAAAACGCCACCGCACCAGAGCCCTGCACCTAGGGGCCGGGCCCGAGTCCACGCCAGAGCACCGCACCTAGGGGCCAGGCCTGAGTCCACGCCAGAGCACCGCACCTAGGGGCCGGGCCGGGCCCGAGTCCACGCCAGAGCACCGCACCTAGGGGCTGGGCCCGAGTCCACGCCAGACAACTGCACCTAGGGGCGGGGCTGGGCCGGGCCCGAGTCCACACCAGAGCACCACACCTAGGGGCCGGGCCCGAGTCCATGCCTTCGGCACAGAGCTCCCTTAATCTTCAGCCCCAGAGAACGCTGTGTAATTTTACTGCATCATCAGAAGGCTCATGGAAGAGGATGTATGTATAAAAACTAAATATTCTTTGCAGTGCTAAGTTTAACAAGTCAAATTTGGTTTAATAACATGTTGACATTTTCTATTTAACGGAACGGCTTATCTTTTGAATTTTAGGAACCGTTGGGCTTTTAAACCCCACAGCGTGGGAAGTCTCCTTGTATCCTGGCCCCTAGCACGGCCGGCTGTCACCGATGCCGCCGCGACAACGCCACGCTGCAGAGAACCGAAGGCGGCGAGCACGGCTTCTTTCTCAGAGTACGAAGAAGTCCCGTTTCTGTTTCGTGAAGCTCGTGCCGTGAGGTTGTGCCGTGGCTGAGGTTCGGGAGGCAGGTCTGCTCAGTGCGGACTCTCACCTTTGAACCCCGAGCCTATGGGGAGGGCGGTCTTCTCAGGGTCACATAGCAACAGCAGCAAAGCCTTTGGCAGAACAACAGAGACTGAGGACCAGAGGGCACTCAGATAAGGGCTGCCTAGTCCGGAACGCCAAGTGACTCATCCGCGGTCACTTCGGAGCCAGGCACCGGGAGCAGGACTCGCCTCCCGTGACTGCTGGCGGTGCGTGAGAGCCTCAAGAACACGACCTTGTTATTTCTACCGAACTTTTATGGTACAGTCATCTTCACAGCACTAACGCAACACATTTATTCTAGACAAAGATGCAGGTGGAGGGGAAAATAAAAGCGCTGTCAATTTCTCACTCAGCGAGGGGCCGGGCTAGCAGCGCTATCACCCCCGAGGTTCTCTGGGCACCACACACATTAGCAAACTGCAGCCACACCAAATATTTGGGTGCCAGGGTTTTTTTCACTTAGTAAGTTACAAGCACTTCCCCTCCGTATCATTAAATGTTCTTTACAGTGTTTTTAATAGCTGTGTAGTAATCCATCCGATTTTATGTACCATGATTTAGTTAGTGACCTCCCATCAGACAGACTATTTCCAAGTTTCCACCATTACAAACCCAAGTCTCATGAAGATTATTGTAAATAATCGAAGAATCTAAAAAGCTCTCTTTAGGATAAATTCCTAAAAATGGAAACACAAGCTCAAAGGTAATAAGTATTTTCCTGGCTTTTGATACTTCCTGCCAAACTACCTTTCAGAAAAGCAGTATCAATTTCTATGTTACTGTTTGAAAGTTTCTCTGAGTCCTTGTCAAATAGTGTAATTTTAAAAAAATTGACTACTAAATACACGTCTTATTTGAATGCATACTTAAAACCATCAGGGCGCGTGACTACTTCTGCAGCTGTCACTGGTCACTTCTGTTTCCTTGGGCATGTCCCAGGGGCCACCTCGAGCCCCACCCCCGAATCAGGCGGCGCACGAGCGTGCAAGAAAACGACTTTTCAGAAGACCCCATTCATGGAAGGGCATGCTGGGCTCTCCTGGGAACACTGCTATTTGGGAGTTACCTCAAAAGGTCTAAATCGAAACATTTAAAATCACCGCAGTAAGTAGGGTCCCTCCCACCTGGGGTAGAGAGCGCAGTCAGCAGGAAGCCGGCACACAGGACGGGCCGGTGCCTCAACAGGAAGAGGTTTGAGAAAGGGAAGACAACGGAGACACAGAAGGGCAAGTGGAGAAGAAACTTAACTTCCTGCGCCTCCAACCATCCGCCCCCAGCGAAACCCAAGGGATCCTGGGCTCTTCTGCATGTTACCTCCACTACGTGACTTCGAGGGACGAACGACGACAGGTAACAGCAGCAGCGGTCAATCGAAGGGGTGAACTCCCTTTGGATGTGCTACCCTGCGAAGTGAGTTTCCTCCTAGGAACTCAACGTGCATGTTGTGGAGCGACGAACGGTCGCAGTCACCTGCACATGCCGCAGCAACAAGCACCTGCAGGTGCTCAAACCCGGACTAGGGCTTGGCTCCGCACCCTAGGTCTTTCCGCCAGATGGGATGAGCGCTTTACAGTCGGTCGCCCCCGCTAATGTTGCGCAACGTGCGTAACTGGCTTACATCAGCCTCCCGAGCCTCTAGGAGGGGATGGGGACGGGTGCTGTCTCAACACCAGAGGAACGCAAGGAGTGTCATCAGTCCAAACGATTCTCTTTCTCCCGTTAAGTGGATCCAAGAATCTCTCAGAGCCCAGCGCAGACACACAGACACGCGCACACCCAGGCGATTCTGCAATCGCAAAACTGACACAGATGATCCCATCAAAGCTGGAAAACCACGTGCAGCTGTGACTCACTCCTACTGTCCTCAAACTCCCCTGGGCCTGAGCTCACGCTCTTAATTCTGGCCTTTCTCCTTCTTGCCACCTCACCACCCCCCCTTCTGCTTCTCGAATCCCTCTCCCACCCTGCCCATCTGTCACGGCCCCTCCCTACACCAGGTCCCAACCAGTACCAGCACTCACTGCTAGCAGGTACGTGGGCAGGTGCAGGCCAAACCTTCTCCTGGGGCGGGGGGAGAACTCTGAGGCCCCCAGTGAGGGTGAAGGAGCCTTCTGACTCCTGCTACGGGGAGGTGCCAGCACTGTCTCAGGTCACTTCCCATCCCATGCAAAGATGTGCGTTATCCCGGGAGCCCTCTTCTTCTCCCGCAGACTACCTCAGTCCGCCCTCGGGGGGCGGGCGGGGGGTACGGGGGGGCAGGGCCAGGGCCTCGCCCCCAGAGGACCCGTGCCACCTTCTGCCACCACCTACAGCACCTCTGGAGCACACAGCTTGAAAAGGCGTCTGCACCCCTGTGCCCATCACTCCCACCTGGACTTGCTCCCCAGGTCCTAGAGCTTGTCCTCCGGGGACGGAGGGCCTGCTCCTGAGCAGCAAGGTCGCCGACAGTTCCGAGTTAGTTCCCGCGCTTCACCACCACTTCAGATTCCATCCCTACAGAGAGCTTTCCTCTCAAAAGGTTTCATAATTCACCCGATCAGTCTTCTCCTGGAATTCGGGTTGATGTTTCTTTCATAGCAAATATCTGGTGAGTATCAATTCAAGGGCCTCATGTAAATAATTACAAGCGAATGCCAGTATTTATTTGTATCATTCCCAAAGAAGAAACTTCCGGCTTATTTTTTCTCTGTAATATTAAATTTTTGTGTGTGTACTATTTCAACTTTAATAGGATCTGCCTAGAATATAATAAACCGGTTCTGAACCGGATCTGTACCACCATGACCAAAACACAAAGGAATAGGAATTTTTAAGTAATCACTACTTATGGCAAAGAACTTTCTTTACCTGGCTAAGAATTTTCATTCCTGAGTGCAGCAGCTTCTTTGCAGCTTTATAATAAATGGTCTCCGGCTTGTTGTAGGTCATAGCATTAGTGCACATGAGTCTGAAGTGGTCCTGCAGCGGGAACATTGGGGGGAAATGCGTGAAAACAAAGTACCCTTCTTTCCTCTCTTAAATCATACAGGTCTTCGAAAAACGAAAAACAAAAACCCCTGCCCCCTTCTTTCACTGTGTATCAGACACTGACAGCAATTTATTAAGTTTTAAGACTCACAAACAAAACAAATACTACAAGATTGGTTTAAATATCCCACTACATTCTTTTCCAAATTCTGAAACTTTTCATAATTGTATGTAAACTTTTAGCTTTTATATTTTATTGTGTATGCTATTACACTTGTGCCGATTCCCCCCCTTACACCCCTTCCACCTGGCACCCCCACTTCTTCAGGCAATCCCCCCACCGTTACTCGTGTCCATGGGTCATGCAAGTTCTTTGGCTGCTCCACTTCCTATGCTGTACTTGACATCCCCATGGCTGTCCTGTGACTACCTGTCTGTGCTTCTTACTCCCCTCACCTCTTCACCTATTCCCCAACACCCCCTCCCATCTGGCAACCATCGAAATGCTCTCTATACCCATGATCTGTCTCCGTTCTTGTCTGACTAGTTTGTTTAGATTCAACTGTCAATAGATTTGTATTTTTGACATTTTACTGTTCAGTTTTGATCTTCTCCTTTTCTTTAAATAAGTCCCTTTAAAATTTCATGTAATAATGGTTTGGTGATGATGAACTCCTTTAGTTTTTTCTCGTCTAGGAAGCTCTTTATCTGCACTGCAATTTCAAACGGCAGCTTTGCTGGGTGGAGCAGTCCTGGCTGGAGGTTCCTGTTTTTCATGACTTTGAACATTTCTCGCCAATTCCTTCTTGCCTGCAAAGTTTGAGAAATCAGCGGACAGTCTTATGGGAACTCCCCTGTAGGTAACTGACTTCTCTTCTCTTGCTTTTAAGATCCTCTCTTTATTTTTAACCTTTGGCATTTTAATTATGTCATGGAGTGGGCCTCTTTGCATCCATCTTGTTTGGGACTCTCTGTGCTTCCTGGACTTGCATGTCTGTTTCCTTCACCAAATTAGGGAAGTTTTCTTTCACTGTTTTTTCACATAGATTTTCAATTTCTTGCTCTTTCTCTTCTCTTTCTGGCACCTCTAGGAATGTGAATGTTGGACCTCTTGAAGTTGTCCCGGAGGCTGCTTATACTGTCCTCAGTTTTTTGGATTCTTTTCTCTTGGATGCGCTTTGCTTCCTTATGTTCCAAATCGTTGATTTGAATCTCAGCTCCATCCACTCTACTATTGTTTCCCTGAAAATTGTTCTTTATTTCAATCGGCGGATCCTTTGTTTCTGACTGGGTCTTTTTAAGCTGCTGAGGTCTTCACTAAGTTCCTTGAGCATCCTTACAGCCAGTGTTTTGAACTCTGCACCTGATAGATTGCTTAGTTCCATTTCATTTAGTTCTTTTTCTGGAGGGTTTTAAAAAAAATATATTTATTTTTAGAAAGGGGGGAAGGGAGGGAGAAAGAGAAGGAGAGAAACATCAGTGTGTGGTTGCCTCTCACATGGCCCCCACTAGGGACCTGGCCTGCAACCCAGGCATGTGCCCTGACTGGGAATAGAACCAGCAACTCTTTGGTTCATAGGCCCGCACTCAATGCACTGAGCAACACCAGCCAGGGCTTTTTCTGGAGTTTTAATCTGTTCTTTCATCTAGGCCATGTTCCTTTGTCTCCTTGTTTTGGCAGCTTCCCTGTGTTTTTCAATGTTTTAGGTAGAGCTGCTTTGACTGTCTTTGTCTTGTGGCCCAACACAGGAGGTGTCCTGTAGGGTCCAGTGGCACATCCTCCCCTATTACCCGGCTGGGACCTCGAGGTGCGCTCTTGTGTGGACTGAGTGCACCCTCCTCTTGTAGTTGAGATTTGGTTGCTGTTGGCAGATCAGTTGGAGAGACTTACCCAGGCCAGTCAGCTGCAAGGACTGGCTGTGACCACTGACCACCACCTCCACCAACCTGATCCTGGAGGATCAGCTGCGCCGGGCGCAGCAGGGGCAGGGTGGTGGTGCTCCACTGTGGTCTGTAGCTGTTCACTGGGTGTGCTGGCCTTGGAGCTTCCCCGGTGGTGCAGGCCAAGGTCAGTCCCACCTGTTTTGCCCGGGGACCCCCCTTCCTGAGGTGTAAAGCAACCTGAGACGGCTGCTGTTTGTAGTGGGCTTGGAGAGACCCAGGTGAATCTAGGCTGTGAATCAGTGCTATGCCTGGGGCTCACTGAGACAAGCTGTTGCCTGTTTGATAGGATTTAGGAAGTTGTGAAGCAAGAGCCAAGACCGAGCTATTCACGTGGAAAAGCAGCTTGGGTGGGTCCTTACGCTGAGTGGGGCGGAGCCTCTGGGGAATCTCCAGCGCAGGTCAAACAGTTTTCGCCAGGTTGATGGGGCCTTAGAAATGGAGCCAGCTCGCCGGCTCCGGGGAGGGAGGATTTAGAAAAGGGAGCACGGCCTGATGCCAGACACCTCAGTGCCTCCCTTTATGCCACCGGTGCCTTTCAAGCAGCTGCCCCGGTGCTGGAGCTCAGAGGGAGTGAGTCTGAGTAGGTGAGTCCGTGTGTGGGTTACGAGGAACTGCGTGGGGCTCTAGCAGTTTCTTCCACCAACTCAATCCCCACTGGATTTTGTAACCAAATGTGGAGACTCATCTTCCTGGCACTGGAACACCGGGCTGGGGGGTCTGGTGTGCGTCTGGGACTCCTCGCTCCCGAGAGCCCTCCTGAGTTTTCACCCACCACAGGTGGGTGAGGGAGCAGCCTGGTCTGCGTCTGCGCCCCTCCCACCAGTCTGGGCGGGTGTGGCTTCTTTAATTCTGTAGTTGTCAGACTTCCATTCAACTTGATTTCTGACGGTTCTGAGCGATGGCTGTTCTGTGTTGTAGTTGTAATTCTGACGTGGTTGTGCGAGGAGGTGAGCCGTATCTGCCTGTGCCGCCAGCTTGACTAGAAGCCCCCCACAACTGTACGTAAACTTTAGTACCAAGATGCAAGTTTTAATCTTACTGCACAAAAAGAAAATATTATCATACATTTAACAGAGTACTCTTGACTGAGTAGCTAATCTAATTAGAAATATTACTCTTGGTTTTATAAAATATCTTAAATTTCCATTTATTTATGAATTAAATATTTTATTTCAGATCTTGACTGAAAACTGGGAACAGTGAGTGCTAAATTACAACTGATCCTTCTAAATCCCAATTAACTGAGCAAAAACATTACAACATTTACAGTAATTTTCTTTTATCTGTTTGGGTGCTATCATAAGCTAAACATGATTTGCAGAATGTTGCAAAAATCACGCCAATGTGAAATGCACCATACAATCTCAAAGAGCTGAAACATGCACACGGAGCAGCCACATTACCAAACGGCACTTTCGGTCCGAATGTCAAAGTGCGCAGATGTGCTGGAGAACGCAATCCCACAGCATATTTTCATGGTTACGTAACTTTTAGTTCCTATAAATGTGAGAGTAATTATGCCAAGGCCTTACTAAGTTGAAATGATAAAAACCAAACAAAATAAGGGTCTGATTCCCCAAATGAACCCCTCCCAGCCAAAGCCTTCAGAGCCCCTACCTAACCAGTGACAACCACCGAGAGTACAACCACCGAGAGTACAACCACGGAGAGCGCTGCCATGGACAGAACCTGCGGGCTGAGCGCCGCCAATCAGCTCCTGAGAAGACTGGCTCAAGGGTCGCAGCTGGCATTGAACTCACTCAGTCCCTGGCAAAGCCGCTAATCAGCAGGGGCTTTGCCAGGCCCTGCATCTCTCAGGTGATCAGAACCAGGGGCCCACGCGTTCCTCAGGCCTGTGTGTGCACGCACATGCACGCCGCACACGGGACTTTTCATGTGACAGCAGCAGGTTCCAGACCCCTAGGGGCTCGTTCGTGGCTGCCCAAAGGACCACAGGTTAGGCTGGTATGGGTATTCTGAAAAGCTTCCTCCGTCCATTCGGAATTATTTTAAATACATCGGGGGAGGGAGAGGCAGGTGAGGGGAGACACAAGATGACTACCGTCCACATGAACGACCACCGGGCCTGTAACTGGCAAGGGAGCGCAGGGTCACTCCACTGCTCCCGGCTCGGATGCGGCGAGGCAGTGCGGATGCCGCGGGGCCCAGCCGTCATGTGCTGGGCTTCGCCGGGCTCTCGTGCAAGGGCACCTGGCCATCTGAAAGGCTGAAGGACTTTTCTGCATACTTTTCATGTCATTAAAAAAATATCCTGAACAGCCTAATGAGCTGGATAAGCTAATAAATATTACTTTGGGTTACTGAAAAACAAAATGCAGCAATGCAGAGAATTCCCAGGAGTTTAAAAGTACTTGTTCATCTCCATTATGATCAGTCTGAACCATTTGCTCAAAAACACTTAGGAGCGCACTGCTTCCTCCCCCTGTCACCACAAGAGAGAGATCAGAGGAAAACCGTTCACAAAAAGAGAAAAAAAACAGAACTGTTAAGATTTTTTCCGTTAAGCAATAATAAAGTCAGAAAATATGCTGAAATAAACAGTTCTAGCCTAATTCTCACCAGATGAAAAGCTGGGAAAACTTTCCATCTCTCTGAACACACAAGAACGTAACGCCAGGCCCTCGGAGTAGGGGAACGCCACCTACACATTCAGACCGACAGTAAAGGCAGTTAAATCCTGGTGCTAGTCAGAGTCTCAGCTGACGGGCCTGCAGTGAAAAGAAGACAAGGAAACACTGTGCACCGGCTCGTGTTCCTTCCGTGCCGGACCAGGGCCCCGCCCTTAGGTCGGGTGGACACGGCCGTGTGCCTGCAGGAAAAACACAGGCCAGCAGGCATCCACACCGGTCGGTTGGCCGTCGTTTGCTACAAAGCCAATGAAAAGGCATGTGGTTGTTTTTTCTGTGGAAGGTTAAAAAGTAAAGTATCACCTCTCAAACCAACGTATGCCAAGACTACGTAAAGACAGAAAAAACTTCTACTATAACATTAGGCATATACATAATCTTGGTGGCTTGTAGGTTCTTGCAAGTTTTTCAATTTCTCCCTTTTAAAATGAAAGAAATGTGCTCAACAAATATTGCCCAAATGAATGAACCTGGGGAGCAATTGACTTTCGTCAAACTAGAAAATGTGATGAAGCCTGTTTAGTACTTCTGGATAAGCCAACTTATTCTCTAGTTCAAAAGATACGCACACCTTAGATGTCTAGGAAAAGAAACTACCCTAATTCAATTTCGTTAAGGTATCAATTTTACCTGTATTGATCTGAAATTAAAAATCAGGTATCTTTCCAAAACCCCCAATGTGATAAAAGAGCAGACAGCTAATTCATCTGATTTTGTATCTCCAAGCTTAAACATGTTTATAAAGACAAAAATAGACAAAGATTTTTGGATTAAAATAGACTTGATTATTTGCAAAACAAAAGCTCGATTAGAAAGATCATGAAGACCCAACGCGCAGGTTTCCACCCAGACTCCGCATACACAGGGTCCGAGAGGCTGACTCCCAGGTGACTGAAGGCAGGCAACCGCAGCACCACAGCCTCGCCCGCCCACCACGACCCAAGCCGCGGCCACTACCTTCAGCTCCTCGACGGACCGGTAGTCGTTGTTCCTGATCTTCTCTCGCATGGTGCTGAAGTCCATCGGCTGTTTGATGATCATGGAGTAGCCGGGGGCGATGAAGTCAGTCACAGGGAATGAAAAGAAAGCGCTTGGGTCTTTTCTGCGAAGAGATGAAAAATGTAATTTTATTTCTACTACAAAGCAAGCCACTGGTCTAGGAGAAGTCAGAGGAACCCTCAGATGGAGAAAGAATCTGTAGTATGCTAACATGTTTCCCACCGAAAACTGAAGGAATAATTTTAAAGACTAGTAACTAATTAATAACATGGTTAAGATGTTTACACACTAACTGTACCCTGAAAGCAGCACCTCCTACACAGGGAAATGACACAGAACAGATACAGAGCCTGACCGACCAGCACGCTGGCCTTTGGAGATCAGTACGACGCATTTTTACCAGCCACAGGGGAGGAGGCAGGAACAGTAACCACGAGCCCACACGTGCGGCCTTTCCCCGGGGTTTCTAACTACAGGCTCGGACTCCTGGTGGGCCGCACAGCGACCGCATCCCTGTGAGCAAACGCATTTTCTGAGCCAATGGATGCGACTGCTATCGTGTGTGTGGGCGGGGGAGGGTCGGGGGGAACTGTTTAAAAAAACTGACCTTGGGAAGGTCCTCATGGCTGTGCATGAGAATCACCGGAGGAGCTTTACAAAAAATTCAATGTATATTCCAAAAATTTATACGAAACCAAAAAAGACCCCAAATAGCTCAGCAATCTTGAGAAAGAAGAACAAAGTTGTAGACAGTACCTGGTGTCAGACTACACTACAAGGTCACTGTAATCAGAACAGCCTGGTACTGGCATAAGAACAGCCGTATAGGTCAACGAACAGAACAGAGAACCCAGAAATAAGCCCACGTCTCCGTGGTCAGCTAATATCCGACAAAAGAGGCGCGGGCCGATAGTGGGTGTAAAGGCGGTCTCTTCAGTAAACAGCGTGGGAAGACTAGGCAGACACGTGCGAATAAACAGGACCACACTGAACTGAAGGGCCGCTGCACAGCACAGAAAACCATCAGCAAACGAAAAGAGGACCTGCTGTGCAGGAGAACATATGTGCTGACGATACACGTGATGAGGGGCTCATTTCCAACGTACGTAAAGGACGTACGTAAAGGACGTATACACCAGGAAGACAATCCAACCTACCAACGGCAAAGGACCTGAATAGACACTTCCAAAGAGGACATGCAGGTGGCCAACGGACATGAAAGATGCTCAATGTCACTAATCATCAGAGAAATGCAAACTAAAGCCTCAGTGAGCGATCACCTCGCGCCTGTCAGAACGCTGCCAATCGGCAAACAAGTGCTGGCGAGGACGTGGGAGAAGGGCACCCTCGTGCCCCGCCGGTGGGGGTGCAGACGGGGGCAGCCGCCGTGGAAAGCGGCAGAGCTTCCTCAACAACAACAACAGGAATTCCCGCTTGACCCAGCGATCCCACCTCTGGCAACACAGCCTAAGAACCCCAGACACCAACCCGAAAGCACACTCGCACCCTAGGCTCGGAGCAACGCTACTCACAACGGGCAGGATGTGGAAACAGCCCAAGGGTCCACCCGCACACGAGGAGGTAAGAATGTGGCACATTTCTGTAACGGAATGCCACGTATGGAACGCCACGTGGCCGCACACTCAACTCTTCCTACTCTGAACAATCACAGCAACAAAATCGGCTTCTAAGACCACGACCTACAAGGCAACGCTCGGCACGAATCTGCCACGCGCCAGGCCCAGTGGTCGGGCCCGTGCGTGACGGCCAGTCCTCACGAAAGCCTTCCGGGAAGCGCTACCTCTGCTCCACGGTGAGCGCGCCGACTCAGCGCTCAGATCATCTGTTCTAGGTCTCAGGTCTGACAAAAGACAGCTGAAATGGGAAGCTGGGTCTACGTGAACCTGCCTTTGCCCTTCCTAGCATGGCGCCTGAACAGTGAGAGTGGAAAGTGATGAATAAGCAAAACCACCCGGTCTGGAACCCACACACGCAAACGCGTGCCATCCACGGCAGTTCCTGCGAATGACAACAAGTCGTCTCTGGAGGACCCCCCGAGACTGTGTGCCCAGAAAACTGGCCACTGGGCTGACCAAGGACGGCACTCCCCACCGCGGCCAGTGACGTTCTCTGCCGGCACCAGCACCCGATGCCTCCAGCCACCGCAGCCACTCAGAACTGCGTGGCCTGGACTGTCATTCCTGAAATGTCCAGAGCCAAGTGACCGTCCCTGGGCTGAGAGACAATCTTAAGCAGAATTCCTTCAAGGTGACATTTTTAACTTACATTCCAGTCTTACGAGAAAATTAAAAGGCCGCCAAAGCACTGTAGTCGCACATTCTAATTGAGTTGGGATGTCCAATACTTACCCGCTCACCCTTTTGGGACAAGTAAGGAATTATTTATTCGCGTGTAAAGACACGAGATGTGATGTTTTCAACCACTCTGTGAAGCCCAAAAGGCGGAGAGGCCACTAACTTGTGACTGGACCCGCCTGCAAAGACGAGCAGGTGATGAATGAACACAGACGGCATCGCAGGGGTGGCCGGCCCGAGGCCCGCAGGCAGCCCAGCACAAAACCCAAAATTTACTTAAAACATCATGGGATGTTTTTGCGATCACACGTGGCCCAGAGACGCCCCTAGGCTGGAAATGCCTACTGGTTGTTTCATCTTTAAAGACGACCCACGGCGTGCTCCGGGGTCCGCAGGAAAGCACACAACAGTGAGAAGGAAGCTCCCTGTGAGAACGCGTGCCCTCCACCCACGGACCCTCTGCCCAAAAGGTGGCCATCTTTCAGCTGAAAACTGCAATTCTGAGTACAGAAACATATCAGAGTAAATATTTTAATAAAGACTGAGTTATTCTTTTCCCTTTTAAGAACTTAACATTAGCTTAATCTAGATACTGTGACTTTGAGAACAAATTTCTGCATTTTAGAAGGTCACAGATCCTATTTATAGTATTTTGTCACTTCTCCCAGACTTGGTAATTGTTGGACTTTCCTGAGCAGCACGATAAGCACCACACAAATACACAAAAGGCATTTTTATCTATCAGCGAAGTGGAAATATCTGTACTGTTTACTTCTGGTCTAAAGCTTTAACATCAGAAGGTCCTTCAAATGAGAAAGAAGTTTGCCATTAGGAGTCTTACGTAACGCTCTCCAAGCTGCCAGTTAAAACAAACGAAATGAGAACATCTAATAGTCCGCCTCTTGGAGGGCTTCCACTGCCAGCCAAAATATTTATCATACACTTTAAAATAAAGTACACTTGGATTCAGGCCACACAATGCAGCTTTAAATAATCAAAAATAGAAAAGTGGTTTGGATACCATATTTCTCATTTCAATTTCCATGTCATAAAAATATTGGAAAAAACATTTACCTCTGCAACTGTCTCATCAGTTGATTCAAAGCTTCTTGAAGGGGCGTCTGTTCTACTTCTAAAGCAAAGAAGAAAGGAACAGAGTGTTGTGAAAAGGAAGATTCCAGGTAGTGTTTAGCTTATTTTATTTCTATACAGCATCTCACACCCACCATTAAATAGCTCACAAAGAAATTCCATTTATCTTACAAATAAGTATGAATTCAAACTGAAGCTAATTTAAGCTCTTATGTGTTAGAGAAATAAGAAACTTAAAAATTCTATTGAGAAGCATTTTAACTTAAAAGCCAAAGCCCCAGTCCCTTCCCTGGCTGCGGCCTCCCGCAGGGCAGTTGCTCCAACCTTCTTGCTTGGCTAGGGAGCTTGCGAGAGGCTTCTCGGGAGGCAAGTCCAGCCTGGCAGGGGCCTGGCCCTGGAGGTCCTTTTCGGCCTCACTCTCCCCACGGTCCCGGTCTCGCTTCCTTCTGTCCTCCTAAACAGAACAAAGGGAGGTCACTGAGAAACAGGTGTTTCAGAATACCTTTAGAACAAGTCATTTTAATTTCAGTGGGAAAAAATAAGACACCATTGAAAATTCTTAATAAAATCTTGATGTATTTTACTGCCATCTACTGGAAAAGGAGAGAATACCATGTTCGTAAAGGGGGAAAAAAGGGTTTTGACAGTAGACGCCAGTAGAAAACACTCAAAAATAATACTATTCCTAAAAGCAAGATATCATATCTAGGAATAAATCTGATAAAAAAACCTAATACATTTGGGAGCAAATTATGAAATACTATTGAAAGGCCACTGTGGAAGACCTGAATAAAGGAAACATACCATGTTCATGAATGGAGAGTCAATTCTCCCCAAAGTAACCTACCAATAACATGTAATGCCAACCAAAACTGCAGGATGGGGTTTTTCAGGGACTCCGACAAGCCCATCAGGGAACGTGTTCTGAAGATCAAACCCAGAACCGTCAGCAGAGTTTTGAAGAAGGTCCCCGTAGCGTGTGTCTACTAGACACGCAGTGTTCGTGTGAGGTGACAACATGGATCACACTGTGCAGGTCCGACGCAGGGAGATACAAGTGGACCGAGAGGAGCGCTGATGGAGCCCAGAAACAGATGCACATGGAGAGCAAGTCAGGGAGCCAGGGAAGGGCCGGCACCACCGCTGCTCACACGGACAAAGCGACGAAGTCAGGTCTCGCCCTCAGACCACACTCAAAGCAAGCCCCAGACATACAGAAGACTTAAGTGGACAAAGCAAAGCTTTAAAACTTCAGATCAAGGGTCTTTATGACCCAAGAGTGGGGAAAATTTTTCTTACCCATAAACAAAACTAAGAGGCTGGCTACTGACTGAGATAATGTGCTTGAAACGTAAATAACTCAAAGTATTAGCAAAGATTGCGTAAACATCCACATTCGTGTAAAAAGGTAAATAACCCAATAAAAAATGGGTAGAGTATCACAGGTAATTCTCAGAAGAAACCTGAAATGTCAAGAAACAGGAGAATTAGCTCAAGCTTCCTAGAACTCTGAGAGTTATAAATTTAGAAACAGGAAGGCATTTCCTATCTCTGAGTGGCAAAAATTACAATGTCTGCAGCCCTGGCTGGTGTGGCTCAGTAGATTGAGCACCAGCCTGCAAACCAAAGGATGGCCAGTTCGGTTCCCAGTCAGGGCACATGCCTGGGTTGCAGGCCAGGTCCCCAGTGTGGGGTATGCAAGAGGGGCAACCGCACATTGATGTTTCTCTCCCTCTCTTCCTCTTTCCCTTCTCCTCTGTCTAAAAATAAGTAAATAAATGGGACTCTCGTCCCGGGACAGGAGTGAGCACGCAGGCGTAACCATCAGCAGGACAATGCACGGCACCTCGTGAGGCCGAGGCCCCACCTGCCCTGCTTCTCGGCTCTTCCACTGCTGGGCGCACACCCTACAGAAGCCTCTTTCCACACAGCGCAGCGGACCCTGGACGACACAGGTGTAGACCGCCTGGGCCCACTTACACGTGGGTTTTCTTCAGTAAATGTTTGTGCTGTTTTCCACCCAGCGTTGGGAGTCCCAGGTGGGGAGGATCTATGTCATCTTCCATAGGGGGTTCAGGCATTTTTGGATCTCGGTACCCATGGGGGCCCAAATCCCTCCTGGCCTCTCGGATACCGAGGGACAACTTAAGTTCCTGCGGACTTTTGACTGCGGTGGGCGGGAGGCGGCCAGTGCTGCTAACCTGTGTGCTGTTTAAGGGTCAGCTGTGTATGAGATGCGCATCAATACCCACCGCAGCACCGGCTGAAGCAGTAAAAAATAGAAACGATGCACTGCCTGCTAAAGGGAAAATGATGAACAAGGAATCTGCACAGCAGGTAAAATCAATGAGCGGAAGGTACGCTGTACCAACAGGCACAGCGTTCGGAAACGATTTCCAGAGAAGACTGGTGAGAACTGTCCCAAGATCGGTCACGTGCAACCTGGACGTGTGTGTGCTGTTCACGGAGGTGTGTGGCGGGAGTGAGATGGCAAGAACAGGGACGCAGGTGACGCACCCCACGCTCCCTGCAGCGGTTCTCTCCAGGGAAAGGGGCACACAAGGTTCCGGAGAGACGCACACAAGGCCTCACCTGCACCTGTACTCTAACGTCTCAAAACACCAAAACCAAACCAAAACCCCAAGACAAAAACAAGCAGAAGGCAAAACGTGGAGATCTGCGAAAGCTGGATGTTTGGTATCGCAGTGACAGTTCTACTGTTCTTCGTAGTTTTTTAAATTAAATTTTGAAGTAAAATTGTGCAAAATATGTCTATGCTAAGCTCTTGAGAATCAAGATTCTCCACAGGATGTTATCAGCTCAAATTGGGGCCCCCAACGGACCAGCAGCGTCAGCATCATCTGGGAAGTTACTAGAAATGCAAATTCGGAGTTCTCATTTTGGTGTCAAATTCCCATGTGCATCGGGATCACCTGAAGGTCTGGGTAGGACACTACCGCCTGGGCCCAGGACAGGGCCTGGGAGTGGGTGACCGACAAGTTCCCAGGCCGGGAGCAGGAGCCCGGAGCAGAGTCGGCAGGGAACTCTACCTGGTAACCGTGTGTTGCATGTGGTCATGCATGAATAAACAGACGGCCCTTGGCTCAGAGGTGTGACCCCGCTCACTGCTCCGACGCCCGGCCCGCCCGCAGAGCCCTCCCTTCTCTGGGAAGATGTGTCCTTGAGGGGGGCAAGGGGCAGGGCTGGCTGCCACCCCAGATAAGCCGCAGCAGCCCTGAGGGTGTGGCAGATGTCACAGCACACAAGTCAATGACTTGCGTTTTGAGAGAATTCCCGCTTTGTTAGTAATTAGTTATTCATTTCTCCTTTATAGTTACAAGCTACCTCAACCTCCACACCTCAGTTAACTCTGCAAGGAAATGATAGGACCCCCCCACCCCTGCCCCGGCCGCAGGGCTTTCGGGATTAAAGGGCCACCGCGCTGAACTGAGAACAGCGCCTGGCATGCAGTAAACACTCCAACGTCGGCTTTCATGGGTGTGCATCCCGCTCGGGGCCTGGTGCAGTGCTCATTAGAATTTATTTATGTAAAATAGGCTTTCCATTTTCATTACGTTTCACTTAACCTCAGCTTTATAAATATCCTACATGTTAATTGCTTAAAATTAAAAAGTTTTTAAATAACTCATTTTATTCTGACAACATCCCCAGCGATGGGACCAGCCTAGCTTCCTGAGCAGCGAAACCGCCGCCGACGTGCACAGCTGTCTGGACGGAATCCGCAGCAGAGCCGCGCTTTCCCGAACAGGCCGGGTCTCGGGAAGGGTTCAGACTTTGCCAGGGCTCTTCCAGGGCAAAGCCTCCCAGCAGGTCTCCTCACACCCACCTCCACTCCTTCCATATGCGCTAATCACTGTTAACGGATCAACATCGCTAGACTCAACTCGGATCACTCTTCCACTCAGAACATTGGACTCCGCACGGCCTACGCGTTCAAGTTCAAACCCCCGACTCTGACACCCGGCTGCCTCTCACACCTCACCCCACCCTCCTCTTCATGCCACTTCACGTCCCTATACATGCCCTCACACCGGCCCGCCTTCGGGCTCCGTCCTCAGTTCCCAACACGGAGTGCAAGCCCCCTCACCGCACGTCTCTAGGCAGGAGCGCCGCACCCTGCCGGGGACCGGCCTGTCGAGCCAGCCCAGGGACGAACGCTGGGTGTCAGACAGCCGCGGAAGCACCTGCAGCAGCCCGTAGAACTCGGCTCATGGCTTCTTACGCGTGGGCCTTTACGTTTAACTGCACAACACGCGAAGAACACAGCCGCAGCTGAGAGCAGGCAGCTGACCCGTGCTGGCCACCTTCGGATTTCTGAAGATCTGCTCCACTGTGGCTTCCTGAGCAACGTCTCCTGGGGCTCCCCCAGCTGCAAGGAAACTCGGGAGCAGCAGAACGACAGTCCAGCATCTGCTGGGGCCCTGACCCTGCCCTTCCACGTGCTGCGAAGGGGTGGAGGCCAGTGTCCACGCTAACAGCAGTTTTAGGCTGAAGACCTCACGAGGGCAGGATGGGATTTCCTACTCGGGCTCTGGCTGTGTGACCGCAGGGAAGCTAACCCAACCTCTCTGAGCCTTCGTCTTCTTGTTCATAAAAGAGACGATAGCATGAGCCAGCCGTCCCACCTCCGGGAACGCGCCCAAACACACTGAAGCAGGGCCTTGGGACGATGACGTCCGTGTTCACAGCAGCGTGATTTCCCGCAGAGAGAAGGCAGGAGCAAGGCTGACGTCTGGTGAGGAGCAGACAGACACGGAGTGGCATGTGCACACAGCCCAGGGCTACCTGGTCTGAAAAAGGGAGGGAATTCTCACACACACCGCAACACAGATGAACCCTGATGACGTCATGCCAAGCGAAACAAGCCAGACGTGGAGGGACAAATACTGCACGGCCCCCCTGCATGAGGCACCTGGAGCGGCCTCACTTGGGGACGTAACGTATCAACAGTGGCCACCAGGGCTGGTGGAGGGGACAGTGGGGCGTCAGCATTCAGTGGGTGTGAGAAAGTTCTGGAAGCTGCTTGTTCCACAGCGTGAGTGTATTCAGCACTACTAAACGTGATACTTAAGAATGATTAAGATAGTAGGTTTTATGCTCTGTGTATTTTACCGCATTTTTTTAAAGAGAGAGATGAGCCCTGACAGGGGTGGCTCAGTGGGTTGGGCCGCATCCTGCAGAGTGGAGGGTCGCCAGGTGGGTTCTAGGCCACGGCACAGGCCTGTGTTGCGGGTTTGGGCCCCGGTCGGGTGTTTGTGAGAGAGGCAACTGACTGATATTTCTCCTTCTCCTTCCCTTCTCCTCTAATAAATAATATTAAAAAAAGAAAGAGAGAAAGATGATAAAGCTAATGGTGAGGAGTAGCGTTAAGTATATTCACATTTTGTACACCTAACTTCCAGAACTTTTTCATACCCATTAAGTACTAACTACCCATTTCCCCCTTTACAGTCAAGGCCTGTCGGAAAAAGTCCAACCTTTGTTAACATGGCGAGAACAGTTTGTGCAACATCGATGTCACCTGGCAGCCAAGGAGAGTGGATAGGGGCGCGCAGGTGTGAACAGTATCGACTGTGTTGCACTAGTCAGTACGGTCGGTAGATACCCACTGAGCAAACATGTGTACCGTGTGGCCATTACATTAAAAAATGACTGGGTGAGCAGAGCAATGAATCTGCATCAAATTCTGCATTAAGCTTGAACACTCTTCTGCGGAAACTATTTGGAAGGCCGCAGCTGTGGGCAACTGGTGACTGGCAGCTTCATCACAACAATGTACCCGCTCACGCATCACGTCTCCTGCAGTTTTTTGGCGAAACAGCAAATCACCCAGGAGACTCAGCCCCCCTACAGCCCAGATTTGGTGCCCTGCAACTTCTGGCTTTTCCCGAAACTAAAACCCCCCCTGAAAGGGAAGAGATTTCAGGCTGTTGACGAGATTCAGGAAAACATGACGGGGCAGCTGGTATCCACTGGGAGAAGAGCTGTGTGAGGTCCCAAGGTGCCTACTTCGAAGGGGCCTGAGGCATCATTGTCCTGTGTGCGGTGTTTCTTGTATCATCTTCAATAAACGTCTCTATCTTTTATTACGTGGCTGGATACCTTCCGGACAGACCTTGTACGCACAGCACAGAGCACAGAACCCAGCCAGTAATATCTGCTTAGTAAGCGCCAGTCATTTGGAAAGTGCCTAGTTTTTCGGCAACGGTAACGGGTGTAGGATTGTGTCATTTCACTTACAATTATTTCATAAACACTTCCGTCACTTCTGTAAGTCACCGTTTTATCGGTGCGGTGGCCCACACAGAACTGTACCTCTGGCACCTTGATTTTCTTAACTGTCCTCATGTGCCCGTATTGTCACATCACATGGTGTGAGCATTTTTCATGAGCTGTCTTTTTTTTTTTTTTTTTTTTTTTTTTTAAATAATGTGGGAATAAGTGACCTGGAAACGTTTCGGGCTGAACCCTCAGGAAAGGGTAATGTCGTATCACATGGTCATGGCAGCATGTACACTCTCTGCCAACCGCGCGGCATGCGACCCTTGCGCAGCAGCAGCGCCCGGACGAGGTCTCGTTACAACCGCGGCGCGCTGCGCCCTCAAGGCTCTGCAGGGAGAGGTGCTGCTGGTCCTCTTGGCTGGGGCATTTCAAACGAACACACTCAGGGATTTCCTACTCGAAAACTTAACTAAGACGCCTTTGAAAAATTATAGGGTTTATCTTCTCACCGTTCTGGCCTGGAAAAGAGAGATGACCCAAACGGCCTCTACAGAGCCAATGACCTCCGGGAACCCGAATGTCCCGTGATTTCAGGTCCTGAGTCCCCAGGCAGTGGGACCCTGAGCACATTCATTTCACTTCTCTGAGCTTCCACTTTAGCTTTCCTACCTGTCCTGCTGTGCAAGGCTTCATATCTGCACGAGACTGTGGGTGCAACAGCATCTTAATATGCAGGGGAATCAAATATAATGTAGTTAATGATATCTAAAGCCACTGTCAAGAAAGGGCAGTGTGCTGGAACGGAAGGGGAGACTTCCAAGAAACTGCCCTGAAGACATCCTTAGAAAAGTGTACAAGGTATGTGCACAGTGAGGCTCGCTGCAGCATTATGTGGGAGATTTAACAGCACTGTCACGTGAAACAAAGCACATCAATACAAGTGAATGCAGTGTGGCGAACAAGGACGGAGCTGACTGAGTGAGACAGGATGAACACATCAGCTGGCATTATGGGGTAACTGTCAGAAGCAAAACTGGAAGTGGTTAAAGGGACTACACCCCATCGTCCGGCTAACGAGGTGATGGCAGAAGGGACAACAGTGGATGAAAGATGCCAACACACTGGAAATGCAAGGCAAGTAGGGGGTTTGCAGATCAGAGAAAGCAAGCTACCTCCTGCATGAAGAGGTAGACACCTAAGAGAAAAGTGCACACCCCAGAACCCTGAAAAACCTCAGAACGTGGAGATGCAAGGCCCCAGAGCCTCCAGACCCGGGCCCCAGTCGGAAGTGGAGGGAGGAGATGGACTGAGAGCAGAGCGGTTTTTCTCTGTGGAAATTGAAAAGCCCAGACAAAGCCTCCTATAGGGACAGACATTTGGGGGTTCCCCTCCAAACGATCAGGTCTGTTTGCTGACTGTACAGTGAAGTCCACCCACTGACAAGACTTTGTCTAGGCACAAAACATGTAACCAGCCTTTTTGTGCTACACATTTATATGCTAACAAACTATAAAGGCTCACCAGATAGCTAAAGGATGATTTTGACATAAGAGATCGAATAAGTTAAAGAACTTTAGGGGAAATAAAGATACTACAGAGAGCAAAAGAAAACTTCAAAACAAGAAAAAACGAGGTGCTACTAAAACAAGGACGATTAGAGAACAAGAAGATTTCTTAGACATTCAAAAAGATCTGAAACAAAATTCAGTAGCAGAGGCAGAAGATAACGATGAAGACACTCTCCTTGAAGGAAGAACACAAAAAAGCAGAGAGAGAGCGAGCAGAGCGGAGAAAATTCAGAGGACGAGCCCGGGAGTCCAACACCGAGGATGGCAGGGGCGCCAGAGAGAGGAGAGAGAGCGGGGAGCGAGCGCGCGCAGGCACATTTCACCCACGCACCTTGGAACTGAAAGCAGGACCGTTTATCGTGAAACACAGCACTGAAGACAAAGGGGAGGGTCCCCAAGACTTCGAGAGAGCACATACTGGTCACACACAAAGCGCTAAGAATCACAACAGCAACAGACTTCTCAACAGCAAATCTGGAGGCCGGAGGACAACACGGCGAGGGTCTCACGATCCTGGGAGAAGAGAGTTTTCGCTCTGGAACTCCAGGCCGAGCCAAGCCATCCACCTACATGAGGACACTGTATGAAAGCTGGACAAAGGTTTTCACCATGCGAGTTCTTATAAAAATCCACCTCCCACGGACGCTTTCTCAGGACGCTGCCAGAGTTAAGACTCCCCAGAACTAGGGAATAAATCAACAGGAAGATGTGGGTCCCAGCAGGCCTGGAAAACCCTAATCTAGGCCAGAGCAGGAAGGGACAGAGGGCCGCAAGAATGATGTCTCGAAACAAAGGGAAGTGCCCGACTGGGTGCGAAGCAGCAGTCGGACGGGTTTTCAGATCTGCGTCTGTACGCCCCGTTTGCCTCCAGTACCCACACACTAACACCAGACACTGGTTCCACCACCGTGCGTTCTGCACCTACACTGGGAGCACGGCGGGAGAAGTGGGGGCGCGAAGCAGTGTGAGCGCGCTGATTTGAACTCCCATCTTCCGCAATGTGACGTCGGTGACACATCGGTGAGCGGCAGTGCAAAGCTACATTTAGAAACGGAGATGAATGTACAAAGAGAAAACTAAAATGCCTGGGAAGTAAATCTCCAGGATGGAGCAGGAGAACGCTTCTGTGTCCAAAGCCATGCAATACTCTTTAAAACCATGGTCACAAATTACTATACTATTAATTAAAAAAAACAAAAAAACAAAAAAACTAGTTACCTCTGGAGAGAGAGGCTACATGAGGGTTTGGGATGAGGAAAACTCCCTCCCCCATTTTGTTCATTTCCATACCACTAGAAATTCTTGTTAAAAAATCATACACGTATATGGACTTTACGATTTAAGAACGGGAAGCCGGATAGCTCAATACACTGTCACAGTCTCGGGAAAAGCACAACAACTGAGCAGAGGGGACCAGATTCAAGAAACTGCAGGGAGACTGAGATTTAACGGCTCCCCCACGTGTTCAATCACGTGGAACAGAACACTGCTGTTGTGAATCTAAACAGAAGAGAAACTGTGAAACTAACCCGCGGGAATCTATCTGAGATGCAGCAGTTGACTTAATGAGGCCCTGAGTGACAGGGTCCAGGAGAATTCTGGGCACGCATGCGATCATCCTTGGATGCAAGGTTAATCATTACGGTTCTGCCCAGCTTACAAGCCAAGGAGGCAGCTACTTACTTTTTGTCTATTAACTGTCAGTGGTCAAAAAAATGCTTATTTTTATTACTGGTGTCACATCCCTTAAAGGTCTCAATCAAATTTTGCTCTTCAATGACTAAAACTTTGTTTTAAAAGACGGAAGTTGCCCGTTAAATATTTGGCACTATAGCATTTGTTTTAGAGCAAAATGTGAACCTTTATAGATTCCATTCACTTTATTTTTTAAATTCACTATTTTAGAGAAAGCGCGCACACGCAAGGCAGAGGTAGGGAAACATCGACTTATTGTTCCACTTATTGATGCATTCACTGGTCGATTCCTGCATGCGCCCTGACTGGGGCAGGAAACCGCGACCTTACCCGGACCTTATCGCATGGGGCCCACGCTCCAAGCAACTGGGCCGCCCCGCCAGGGCGGTGCCCTGCACTTGTTAAATGAGTATTTGACAATCCTGGAACCTGAGGCTCTCGGAGATGGAACCGGTGCTCAGAAGCAGCTCCTGGCAATCAGGGCGAACTGCTGAGGCACCTGGTGGGTGAGCACAGCTGTCTCCGAGTATAATTAAACAGAACTGCTGAAACGCACGGGTGATTCACGTTTCCACTCAGCCCTGCGCCTGCTCAAAACCAGGCGGCCTTTCCCGGCGCTCGGGAGGCTCACGGGCCCGAGGGAAAGAGGGGAGCTGGGCAGCAGGAGGCGGGAGCAGGGAGAGGGGTCACCTGTGCGAAGCAGAAGCCGCGCAGCCACATTTACCTTCACGCGCCGGCGTTTTCTCCCCTTCTCTTCCCCTGGAACCTGTTTCTCGCCTTTCTTTCTCTTTTTCCGCTTTCGGTCCTTGTGTTTGTCATGATCGTTCTTGTCTTCGAAGAGGCTCGAGTCGTGCCCCGAGCTACCGGTGGAGAGCTCGGTGACTTCGTTCCCTCCCACTTTGAGGACCAGCTTCAGAGGCTTCTCCACGTACTCTTTAAAGAAAGGGAAGGGGCTGGATTGAAGGAAGCACTCATGGGGTGGCGCGCACCGCGCCGGGGCCGCCTGGCGGGGAGGGGAGGGGAGGCGGAGGCAGCTCCGGCGGCGCCGGGCTCGCAGCGGGCGCCCCCGAAACACCTGTTGAATGACCGGCTCTCGCCGAGTGGGTGCCCCGGAAGCCGCCGGGCCTCTCGGGGCCTCCCGGGGCCGTCTCACGCCTCCCTACGCAACCTGCCGGGCCCAGGGGTCCCGGGTGTCGCCGCCGCCCCTGCCCAGGGTCCGCGCCGCGTCCGGCGGTCCCGCCCCCTTCGCGGGTCGGGGCCTGCCCGTGGGAGGCGCGGCCCGGGTCCGCCTCGGGCGCTCGAGGGGGTGCCGAAGGCGCGAAAACCCCCGAGCGGCCGCGGGCGTGCCGTCCCCACCGCGGCCCACTCCTCACCTTCGTAGAGGTGTTTGTCCGACTTGTGCTTCTTGTGCTTCTTGCCCATGTCCGACCGGGCCCCGGTGCCCGCCCCCCGCGCCAGGCCCAGGCCGTGCGGCGCCGCTTCCGGTCCGGGCCAGGCAAGCGGAGGGCGGGAGCGGGGCCCACGAGACCCCGCGCCGCGAGGCAGGGGGGCGGCGTGCGCCGAGCGGCGCGAGGCCCCTCACGAGAAGACGGCGAGCGAAACGCGGCCGGAGCCCGAGAGAGACGGCGGGCCAGCGAGCGACCAGCGCGGAGGCGGGAGAGAGGGCCCGGCGGGCACGCAGGGTGCGGCCAACTGCGCGTAGCGGCCCCTGGCGGCTGGAGGTGGCACTGCAGACTGCAGACTGCGGGCTAGGGGCGGAGTTCGAGCCGGGGGCGTGGTGGGGGCGTGGCCCGCACTCTGAACCTCCTCTTTCTTCTCTTCCTCCTTCCTCCCACTTCTCTCTCCTTACTTCCTTCATTGCCTTGCTCCCTACCCCTCTCTCCTTTCTGTCTCTCTCTTGTCTCTTCCTCTTTCCAACTTTTCCTGACGGTCTCTTTTGCTCCCTCGCTTCATCTCTTACTTTCTCTCTCTTTACCCACTCTCTCTTTCCTCCTTCCTCTCTCTTCCCCTTTTCTCTCCTCTCTTCCCTTCCTCCCTCCCCTTTTCTCCCTTTTCATCACCCCTCCTCCTTCACCAACTCCTGCCTTCTATCTCTGTTTCCCTTGCACAATGTTTAACAATATTTAACATCAAGCCCCGTACTGGACACAAGATCCAGCAAACCCATCACAACGGTAACTGAGGGATTCTAATCTCAAAAAAAAAAAAAAAAAAAAAAAAAGCTAATGTGATGACATGTAAAGGCCTCCAAGTACAGGGCGAAGCTTGGTTTCGGCCATTGACTATGACTCCTTTTGTTTAAGGAGGACTGCAGGGCCAGCTCCCTCACGGGTCTGGCCCTCATGGCGGCATGCCTTACTCCAGGCTGAACCCATGAGTTTCCCTGTCTGCTCCCAGGTGTGCAGTCAGCTCGCCCAGGGCAGGGGCTGGTCTGGTTCCCTTGGTGTCCACAGCACCGGGCACAGTGGCCACTACCGTGCAGACACCCCTCAGAGCTAGCTTACTCTCTCTGTGTGTCTTTTTCGTCCCTCTGACAGCTCAGCTCTGGAATGTTGGAAAAGGGTCTGGTTAACACTTTCACACCACTGAGTGAGTGATTTCCCTCCTCCCCTCCACCGAGGTCCTATATAGTTCTCCCGGTGTTCACAGCTGGGAAAAATGAGTAACCACCTGAAGCAGAAGATGCTTCACAGAAAAAGTTCCTGGGAGACAGAAACCCTAACTCACCTAATTTTTTTATTCCCAGTTCCAGGACAGTGCCTGGCACATAAAAGGCACCAGAAGATGCTAGTTGAACTGAGCCATGCTGTGTCGGGCAGACTCTAAAATGACCCCAAGAGACTCCCACCTGCTGGTATTTGTGTCTTCCACCTGAGTGGGGACTGCCTAGAGACTTGCTTCGAACCAACAGAATATGGCAAGGGTGATGAGATGTCACTTTTGTGATTCAGGTCCATTAGAGTGTGACTTCTGTATTGCTAGGCAAGCCTCTTGCCTTCTTGGCTCACGTGCTTCGATGATGCAAGTTGCCATGTTGGAGAGGCCCACGTGCAAAAAACTGTGGGCAGCCTCCGGCCAGGATGCGCTCAGCACAGTCCTTCCAGAAATATTTGTTCGGTGGATGAATGAATAATAGGTACTGTTTTGTAATGATGATTCCTCTTCTCTGGAGGGTGTTTATGGTTAGAGACTGGTGGCCTCCAGAAGAGTCAGAGGAGGAGGAAGAGGGAGGCACTGAGGAAGGCTGGCCACTGGGGGGTGTGGCATTCCTAGGAAATTGCCTCTGCCCAGCTCTCTCAGGACCAGGCCTCTAGGAGAGGCAGGGGCTGGCCAGGTTCCCACCAGAGCTGGGCCTTCAGATATCAGTGCCCCAGTGGAGAGGGACCTCTGGGACACAGCTGATGTGTTGGACACCTGATCCTGGGGGTAGAGTGTGGCCTCTCTGGATTGGGGCAGTTCCGGAAGGGCCAGTGGGGACCCTTAACAAGTATCCCCTCATGGCGGACAGATGGAAGAGGCTTACGGAAAGCAGACCCTATGATCCGGATAGAACAAAAAGCCACGAACACCAGGGGCTTCCCAGATGCTCACCCGTGCCCCTCTGTGGTCCTCAGAGCTCCTCAGAGCCCCTCACACAGCAGGAATCCTGGGCAAGGCACCCCCAAGTCCAGCTGTTGTTGGGCTACTTACTTTCTCTCCCTTCTGTCTGAACCTCAGGTTTCCCCTCTGGGGACCGGACAGGCCCAGCCCTGCGCAGCCTGTGTGTTGGGCACGAGGGTCAGGGAAGTGAGGAGTGAAAAGCCTTCTTGCCCAAGTGTGAAAGAACAGAAAGGGGGTACAAAAGGGCCCATTTTCCTGGGTATGCTGAGGGCACCCTGCCCTTTGTCCCCATGGGAAGGGAGGGAGGTGGCGTTTCCTGAGCCTAGGCTCCCAGAGACTGTGCCAGGCGCCCCAGTTTGGCAGTACGGACTGGCCAACCAGGCACCAAGGCTGGGAGAGGCCCTCAAGGGGCCAAGGCTGGTTCACTGGGCAGCTCTTTGGAGATGCAGCAGCTTGAGGTGATTCACTGTGACAGGCTGTTGACAGCGCAGCTTCCAGGGTTGCTTGCGGTCACAGCAGAGCTGCCTCCGAGTGAACAGGAGGGAGGCAGCAGATGGCAGCTGTCCATGTGGGGACAGGGGCTGCCTCTGCCCTGGTGGCTTCGGAACTGCTTGCTGGGGGACAGTGAGCCCAGCCACAGCACCCACCGCTGACAACCCCGAAAGTCACTGGGACTCGGATTCTGCCATGACAAAGATGACCCTCAAGTCCTTGCTCTAACAGGAGAGAGGAAACATGAGGACCTCCCTCCCTGCCTCCCATCCTTTATCCGGTTTTGTTGAGCGCCTACTGTCGTGCCAGGCACTGTGCTAGGTGCTAGAACACAGTGGGAGCAAAGTAGACATGGTCCTCTCCCTGTGGAGTCTGCAGTCTGCTGAGAGAGACACACATTAAACAGGTAGCTACGCAGATGATTATTTAATGACAATTGTACCAATGGTTATGAAGGAGAACAAGAGGGTGCTGTTGTAGCAGGACTATGAGCCACCTTGGGGGGTTAGGCAAGGCCCCCTGGGGAAGCCACACTGACCTGGAGGATGAGTCTTAGGTTGGATACCCTAGCAGCAGAACCTTCCAGGTTGATGGGAATCTGCTCTACTTATTCATTGCTAGTGTTTAGGAAAATGATTGGCTTTTGTGTATTAACCTTGTACCCTGCAGTCTTGCTGTAATCATTTATTAGTTCCAAGTTTTTCGTTGATTCTTTCAGATTTTTTATGTAGCTGATCATACAATCTGTGAACAAAGACAATTTCTTCCTTCTTATATGTATTTCTTTTCCTTGTCTTATTGCATTGTCTAGAACTTCAAGTATGGTTTCCAAAAGTGGTGGTTGAGAAGGGACATCCTTGCCTTGTACTTGATCTTAGAGGGGAAAACATCTGGTTTCTCACCATTAAGTGTGTTAGCTATAGGTATTTTTGCAGATATCTTAATCAAGATAAAGAAGTTCCTATTTCTAGTTTATTGAGAGATATTTTTAAATTATGAATGAGTGTTGGATTTTGTCAAATGTTTTTTCTGCATTTATCGACATGATTGTTTAAATTTTTCTTCTTTAGCCTGTTGACACTATGGGTTACCCTAATTGATGTTGAATGTTGAACCGGCTTTGCATGCCTGGGATAAATCCCTTTTCCTCAGTGTATAATTCTTTTATATTTACTAGATTCTATGTGCTGTATCTTGTTGAGGATTTTTATATCTATGTTTAAGAGAAATATTCAGTTGTAGTTTTCTTTCCTTGTAATGTTGTTGTCTAATTATTTAAAAACATTTATTTATTTACTTAACCTTACGGTATTGTAAAAATAAAATTTTACACAAGTTTGTTATTCCAGAAGGTAACAAAAGAACAGTAAATAAAACTGGTGTATTTGGAAAAATAGTAATCTTTCCTCAAGAGAGTTATGATACAAAACTTTTTATGCTCAAGAATATGTGTGTTTAAGTTTTTCTAATTTTTTTGTCTTTATTTGTTTTTAGTAACAGTATAACTCACTTGATTCATCATTAATTTTTATTCTATCATATTCCCTTTGTTTATTTTTTGTTTACTTTTTAATTTTTTTAAATTTTATTTTAATTGTTGTTCTTATACAGTTTTCTGTCTTCTACTCCCATCCCAGCCCACTGCCCCAGCCCTCCCCAGCTCCCTCCCATTTCCACCCCCTAATTTTTTTATTGGGGTAATGTCGGCATCGTAGAACGGATTAGAAAGTATTTCCTCAGCTTCCATTCTCTGAAGAAGGTTGTAGAAAATTGTTATAACTTTTAAAAAAATATATATGTTTCAGTTTTCAATTACGGTTGATGTACAATAATGTATTCGGTATAGTTCTTTCAATATTCGGTAGAATTTGCCAATGACCCCTTCTGGCCTCGTGCTTTCTGTTTTGAAAATGTGTTTATTATTGATTCAGTACCTTTAATAGATATATGTCTGTCCAGATGGTCTATTTCTTCTTGTGTGAATTTGGCTAGTTGTGCCTTTCAAGGAAGTGGTTCATTTCATTGAGGTTATCAAATTTGTTGGCATAGAAATGTTCGTAGTGTCCCTTTATTATTCTTTAATGTCCACAAGATCTGTAGTGCTATCTTCTTTTTCATTTGATATTAGTAATTATTAATTAGTAATTTTTCTTAGCCTGTCTAGAGGCTTATTGATTTTATTGATTTTTTAAAGAAACAGCTTTTGGTTTCATTGATTTTTTTTTTTCTCTACTGATTTCCTATATAACCAATTTGTATACCTCAAACACATTAAAATTTGGGTCTTTATTGATTATAAAAAGTAAATGTTAAGACTTTTAACTTAAAAGACAAAATATATTTGCACTGCAAGAGACAATTTTTTATTTCTCATACCTAAGAGCTGCGCTTAAGACTGCATTCGAAACACGGAGTTGCAAAACAATCTTTGAAAACCACTCACCGATGGGATCTCCAGGGGCCCTTCCATGACTCTGTGATTCAGTAAGATAAACCACTGTTATCCGATGTTTTTATTTTTAAAATATCCACCTTTTAGCAGACCATAAAGCCACCCAGATTAGTGAAGTTTGATTGAGCAGTTGGATGCAGTCAACTGGACCACAATCCAGGGTAAGAGAAATCAAGATACCTGGTCCTCATCCTCACATTGCTCAGCCTCCATGTGATGCTGAGAATGCTTTAGTTTGGTGGTGCCAGAAACCCACCCACCGCTAATGAGGGTGAGCTTCAGGTATGGCTGTATCCAGGGGCTCAAATGATGTTGCAAGATCCAGGCCTTCTCTAACTCTTGGCTTGCTTCCTCTGCCCTGGTACCCTTCTCAGACCAGCTCCCATGGCCTCCATCCTGCCATTGCATGAATCCAGCCCAAGTCATGGGGTTATCTGGTGGTACTGATGTAGGTCATGTGCCCACCCTTAGCCCCTAACCATGAAGGAGGTGCGGTGGCCATGATGGTGGTATAATTCAGTGACAAACCAAATTGCAAGTCTACCCTGGGGCTCAGATGGGAGGCTGGTGCTACCTGAACCATATTGCCTAAGTTGAGAGCCTCAAGAAAAATCAGGGGGCTCTTCCTGCAGAGTCGGAGAATGGACGCTGGATGGGCAAAGCAAGGAGGAAGAAATGAAATGAAACCGTTTCTAAGCTCAGTGTCTCTGCGTCCCTGGAGGGGACTGCTGCTGTGACAGGGCAGCGAGGGAGGATGTGACCAAGAAGAAGGACTCTACCGGGTCTGAGATGAACAGAACCCTGAGGCATGTCACTGTGCAAATGCAGCTGGCAGGCAATGCTTGGTTGGATAGAAACATACGGTATTTGACAAATACAAACACGCTTCATAAGATGTAGGCTCCTGTCCTTCCCAAGACTGGTCACCAACAAAGAGCAGGCAGAGCTGCTCTTTCTTCCTAATCGCATTCTGACCGGCTTGGCCGACACTTGCCCTGCTCACCCAAGAGGCAAATGTGCCCGTTTGCTCACAGAAATGCAACCAGGGAGGTTTTTCTGCTCCGCCCCTCTCTGTCCTGTGATCTTGTCTTTCAGAGGCTAGTAGGGATCAGGCTTGGAATTGCTGACACTGTTGGGCCCCAGGAGAAAATTCGTGGGGCTCAGCCAGATCTATTTATGCCCAGTTTTACCATGTTGAGTTATTTGCACTCGGAACTGCTGATTGCTTGCCGTCATTGATGTTTAATCCTATTGTAGGTGGTTGGGGAGGCACTGGTGGATGAATGGCCATCTCTTTGTAGTTTCTGAGGCAGCAAAAGGAAAAACACAAGTTTCCCCTTTATTCAGGAGGAGAAAGCTTGGAGTCGGAAATACAGCCTTTTCCTTCATTCCTGTCTGTTCCGCTTTCACTTGGGGTACAATCCCCACTGCACAGCCTTCACAGATGGTCCCATCTCTCTGCCCTTGACATTGACTGAGCAAGAGCTGCCATGTCTCACAGCCTCCCCTCTGCCCCAGTCTCAACCCGCTCTCCCTGGACAGCCAGAGTGACCTCTACAAACAGATGCACTGAGACTATCATCGTCCTGTTCACAAACCTCCGGTGGCCCCCTTCCCACGAAGATAAGACCCGAGCTCTTGTCCCGGGCCTACCAGGCTCTGTGTGACTTGGCCCCAGGCACTCCTCTCCCACCCAATCTTGTGCCATGACCCACTTATACTACAGACCTAATTTGCTCAATTTCAGTCCTTTGACCACGCCACGCTCTCCCACCATGCAGGGCCTTCGTACGTGCTGTTCCCCTGTCCCTGAATGCTATTCTCACACTCGTCTTTCACCACCTCGTCTACCCTGTCTCTCGCAGCTCCCTGGGAAACTAGGCTCCGGATGCCCACAGAGATAAGACATCCGTCATTGGCTGCAGTCTCTTCCCTCGCCCACTTCCCAATAAACCGCTCATACTCAAAGCCTTGTCTCAGGGTCTGCTTTGGGGGAACCCAGACCAAGACACTAACTAGGACTCCTCCTGTCGGCTGTGGCTCAAGAGCGATGCAGCCCTAGGAGCTGCCGGCCACTGTCTCGCCAGCCACAAGGCGCAAACCCTCCAGCAAGGCTGCTGGCCTGCAGGAGAGCGAAACCGAGAGACTGCAAGCGATGTGGCTTCACTGCAGTGTAAAGACCGTCCACACAGTTGAGCCGCTTTACGCGATTCCCCGTGAGATCCCTGCGCGCCTGTATCTTTTCTCCTACAGCGAGCAAGCTCCTCTCTCTCTCGGCCCTCTCGGCCCTCTCCAACAATTCAATTGTCCAGAGCTAGTCATCTCTGTTTCTCTTAGTTCCTGCACCCACTCCACAAAATTAGTCTCCGTGGGGATTCACACTGGAAGTTGTGCAGGTGTGGGTGGGGCATTGTAAAGAAAAAGTAAAAAGGAGTGCATGGATGTCGGTAGGGTGCGTGGCAGGTGCTGGGCGGCACGTGTGCACGTGTGCATGCGTGTTCTGCTTCTTGGCAGGACTCATCTCATAGGCTCGAGGGCAGGAGATACCGTTCAGCCTTGACTGCTGGGGATTCACATGGGGTCCCAAAAGCCGGGATCCAGGCCTCCTCCCCCTCTCTCATCTGTTTCGGTCTCTCCAGAACCTTGTATCTCTTTCCTCTCTGTTGTTCTCAGCTGTCTCTTTCTCCTCTCTGCCTCTTGCCTTTGCTCCTACCTGGCCCAAAGTGATCATCAGTCCACAAACCAGTCTACTCAGCTGCCAAGAGATGAGCTGCCCTTTGCCACGTCCTGTGTCTTAGCCAATCAGTTGTGGCCATAGTGCTAGGGGCGGGGTCTTACAGAGGGTGGCCAATGAAATGTCCTCAATAGCTCCACCCCTTGCCGGTGCCTGCTCCAGATCCTCAGGACAGTGCCTGGGGAGGGGAGTTAGGCTAACGATGATGACAGGAGCCAAGAGTGCTCAAGCACTCTTTTAAAATCAGCACGGGATGCACACTACCTCTCGTAGAGTGCAGTCCTATTGAGGAATAATAAGTGCAACTTACCTCAAGTGTAAGGCTCAGTACATGCATTACTTTTCATTCTCACAGCACCCCCACGATACGCGATATGATTCTTATCATCTCCAATGTGCAGGCCTGAAAACAGGCCCAGCGAAGTCCATTCACTCGCCTAAGGGCTGGACCCGGGATTTGAACCCACGTTCTGAGTGCACAAGCATTCCTGTATACTGCTCACATCACCAAGCCAGCCTCAGGGACGGGTGTAACCTGCCATCCTTGGCGGCGACAGGGAGACAAACCAGGTGACTTTAATTTCCGAAGTGTGTCCAATGCTAAGCGGGCATAACTGCAGCCTGGCTCTCCCCTCTGGGCCATCCTTCCCTCTGTCCCCGTCCCCGCCACTTGGTGTCTTCCTCCGCTTTCGCCCGGGCAGCACAGCTGCAGCTGGAGGCGGCCCCTGGGAACCACCGAGCGGCTTTATGATGTGCAGATGGTGTTTCCGCCGAGCCCCTCGCTTTTCATGTCAAGCCAGCCCAGATGTCCCTGATCATGAGAAAGCCTCCCCTGGCAAGGCTGGCGGGGGATGCCAGCGACGGGGCCTGAGGCCAGCTCTGGCTCGGATTCCCCGGTGAGGGGGCTCGGCTGGATGCTTGTGAGGCGACGAGGCTGTGTCCTTTGTGTCCAGCCCCGTGGATTAGGAGGGCGCGTCTGCAGAGCCACGAATATTACTTCTGAGTCTACAAACAGACGGAGACTCTGCGTAGCTAGGTTTTCGAAGGGACTGGAGATTTATCTCTTCGTACTTGGTGTTTTATCGGACTCTCGGGCTATCCATGGGCACAGACTGCCTCTCCCTTCAGAGGGTACACTCCCGTGACAGGGACAATCTCAGACCATCTGTGATAGGCGGGTCCCTATTCAGGGGCCGTGTGTTCCTTCCATCGGACTGGGAATTCTATAGTCCGAGATAGTGTGTCTTTTCCACCAAACTAAGAGTCCGCAGAATCACGGGAAGTGGGACTGTGCTATCTGCTTCCAGACCAGGAGTTCCTCAGCTCCAGACCATGTGACCGCCAGCAGACCTGGAGTTCTGCAGGTCGAGAACTCTGTGTCTGTCCCTCCCATCAGGTCCCAAACTCCCCGGGGACAAGGTGCGTGTCTCCCTCCTCAGACCCGGAGATCCCGTTCAGCCGCATCTACTGGGAACTCACAGGGGAACCTCTTCCCTTCCAGAGTGTTCAGACAAAGCTCCGCTCACCGAGGAGGCCCCGAGCAGGAGACAGGCCTGCTGTCGATCCTGGGGTCAGGCAACTTTCGGCTTGAGCTCCACAGACCTGTCTTTGTCTCAACTGCCTGGGAAGTGTCACCTGAAGTGGGTGCTGGAGGTACACGGGTGAGGAAGACCAACTGGGAGATCCAGGGGCACCTTGTCAGTGCCTTTGAACCTGCTGTAGAAACCGGCTTCTGGCTCAGGGCTAGCCCCTTGAAGGTAGCTCAGTGATGAAGGCAGAGTGAATGAATGATTGAATGATTGAATGAATGAAGAACTGGTTCCTGCCCTTGAGAAGCTCATTCTGTTAGGGAAGGAATGACGATCACTTCTCTTGGGTGCCTCTATGTGTTGGACATAATTTTAGCCTCTTTCATGCATATTACCTCATATAATCCTCAGCATAACCTTAGAGAATATCTCATTTTTTCACCTTTATTGATGAGGAACCTGGGGCTCAGAAAGACACAGTGGCAGGTCCAAGGTCTCACAGCTGGTGAATAAGAGAGCAGGAATTTGAACCGTGGTCTTTTGATTTCCAGATCTTTGCCCTCTTCCTGGAAATATTATTGCCATTTAATTTCGGACTTGGAGATGGGTTTTGAAGGATGAGTAGGAGTTCACCAGGCAGAGAAGATGGGGCATCATGGTTAGCAAAAAAGAGGCGCGTTGTCCACCCAAAAGATCCCCTGAGGGGCTGGTGAGCAGCTGCCCCTCCCGTGTGGGCTGCCCTGCGGCCCCGTCTCTCTGGCAGCTCCCCTTCGTCCCCTCCCTTTGGGAGGGCAGGCAGATGGAAGCCCAATCTTATGCAGGCACCTCACTGCCAAGACGCCAGGAAACCTCTGTGGGGAGCCTCCCACCCTGGTGCCAAGACCAGCTGCACTCCTAGGAGGGAGGAAGGGTGCCAGGGGCCAGCTGCAAGGGAAATTTCCTCTTTGGGCCCTCTGAAGGGTACAGGGCGGTGAAGGGCACATAGGACCCTGGTCCTGCAATGGGTTGGGGGGAGGAGGCAAAGAAGGATGGGGACAGGTCCATTGTCCCCCAGGTCTGTGACCAGTAGCCCTCTCTCTCTGGTCTAGAAAGTAAAATGCAACTGACCACACCCTCTGTGAATGGGGACATCCCTGAGGTAGCTTTTCTGGGGACTAGCAAGTGTCACCTTCTCCTGGGTGTGGTGCAGAATAGGCCTTCCTAGGGTCTGGCGGCTGCTCAGGGCTCAGACCTTATGAGTTCATCATCTTGCTAAACCTGGGTAGAATGAAGTTTAGCTCTTAGATGAGCTCATCGGGGCCCGGTTAGCATCGCAGATTCGAGGAGGTCAGAAGGAAGGAGCGGAGCCCCATTTGACAAACACCTTTTAAACTGAATGCACAAAACCTTAAAGCAAGCGGAAGATTTCACCTGAGCCCAATCTGTGTCACAGACACAAGCAGAGAAGTGCGCCTGGAGGGAGACTCCCCCAGTTTCCTCTTGACCCCACCTTGGCCCTCTCAGGACCATCCGTGGAACCCAGTTTTCCCCAGCACCCAAACGCTGCACCTCGACTCCCAACATTTGCCACCAGGACAGCTGAGTCACTGAGAGAACGATTTGTGTAACCTCTCCTCCATAGCAGGTGTGCGGGGTGGTGCCCCCAAATTCCTGGACTGCAACTCAGAATGTGGGGGCTCTGCTCAGGTGTGGCCCCTGCTCTGATGGTATCTCCCCCAGGTCCCCCATCCAGGCCGGCGGCACGCCGACGACCCAGGCTTTGGGCTTGGAGTGCTGCTACCCAACGGGACATGAGGAACTCTGCCTGCGAGGGTGGACGTTGTCCTTTTCTCAGGAGCGCAAGCTGAGGTCCACAGGGGACAAGGCTCTGGGTTGTATGGGTGTCAGGCAGGCGTTCATGCTGGGCTGCGTCGGAGCTGCCTTTGGTTCTGTTGCTTCAGGATCTTCGCTTGTCCCAGGCTCAGCCAGCCAAGGGACACGCTCCCAGGGGCCCCGGCAGACAGCCATCTGCCCAGGCTTTGCCCAGCCGGGAGCCGTGAGAAGCAGGTTCTGATATGGAAGCTGCCAGGGCGTCACTAATGGGCTGTCGGTTGAAATTAGGGCAGCAGCCTTTCATGTCCCCACCACACCCCTTCTGCTCAGGACAACCTTGCAGCAGGCAGCTTCCCGTCCCGACTCCGTCTGGCGGGTGTCAGGCACCCCTGGTGCGGTGGGACACCAGGTGGGAGCCGGGCCGAGCAGGCCTCTCCGTGAACCTCTGCCAGGGCTCGGCTCTGCACCCAACTGTTGCGTTTCCCGGGGCCCACGGCCAGCGGCCCTCAATCCTCCCCTCAGCCCCGCCAGGCGCAGCCTCTCGGAGCCTCGGCCTGGACCGCTCCATCCACTCCACTCAGGCCTGCCTGAGATTACCTAGGTGTTCTGGTGACTTCTGAGGGCCTCGCATGAAAGATAACGCCCAAATCAACAAATCTGCCATTGTGGCTTTGAAGAGACTGTTTCAATCACTTTATTTTGTCTTTATGTCAGGTTTGCCAGATGGCTTGGGTCTTTCTGAGGTCCTGGACCGAGGGGGCGCACACAGAACTGGTGCCGCTTCAAAGCTCCTTTTTAATCTTTAGCAACATCACAGCGGCCGGGAAAACTGCCTGGCCCTCTCAAGTCCCCCCCACAAAGGAGGCGCGGCCCAGGCTCTAATGAAAGCCAGATAAAGGGATGGCTGGGATCAGACACAGAGGGAAAAGAGCAGCCGTTAGTCTTTCTTGTAGCTGTTTCAAAAGAAATTCTAAGACAAATTATGGCTTTGGGTATTTTTCTAAAAGGACTGAAGCAGGGAGAGGAGCTGGGGGAGGATGCTTTGACCCCTCCGCACCCTTCCCGTGGCATAAAAGGCGGAGGAGACTGAAAAAAGGCCGGAATACAACAATAAACTTTCCGCGTGCACGCGTGCGGATGAAAGGCTCGCTGGCATAATTACGGGCGAGGGCGCGCCGGAGCGAGCGGGCGGCCTTACCTTGCCGCCAGCGCTATTAATGATGAGGCTCCCTCCTTCTTCTCCTCTGGAAGGGTGCCTTTGGTTTTCGGGAACGGGAGGGGCCGCTGCGCGACGCGGGGTTGACATTGGCGCAGGCTGAGGCCCTGCGATGCGACGCTTCCTCCCACATGGGTCCATGGAGGCTGCCAGCGCCCCGCCATGCGGGGAAGGAGGCGGATGTGCCCTTGGACCGTCTTCCCTTCCCATTCGCCCTCCCCTAAGGTTTTAAGGTCTGCCTCTCGGGAACTGGGGAGGGGTTTTCTGACCTGCCTTTCCATCCCCCACATGCTCTCTCTTTGCGAGATCGGCCCTATTCTGAAGGAGTCACGGAGGTGGTGGGACCTACCGCTCTTTTGGAGGCACCCACTGCCCTAAGTCCTTGCCATCAGCCAAAGGTCAGGCCCGACCACCGGTGCTGCTGTGTTCCCCAGCAGGGGTGGCGCCCCAGGCTCCTCTCGCCCACCTTCCCTCAGGTCATTGTGGTTTATGTGGGTGGCTTGCAGGGACAGGCCAGCTAAGGTGTTAGAGGCAGGCGAAGAGGCAGTGTAGGTGGGGCCGCAGGTGGACAGGAGGGGGTGCGTCCCTGTGAGGGCACTGAAGTTTGTTGAAGACCAACAGAGTCACAAGACCGAACAGTGTCAGCCCCAAAAGGGCTGCTCGAAGTGGAAATGGCAGACTGAGGCCCCTGGAGGGGAAGGGGTTAACCAAGGTCACAGCTGGTTAGGGACAAAGCAAGACTTCAAGTCCATGTTCCACCAAGGAATCAGGTATTCTGACAGAATGGGGCTCTCGTATAACGTGGGGTCGGGAGAGAGCTCAGGTCCCTTTGGGAGAGGGAGACAGGGTCTGGGACGTTCCCCTTGGATGTCCCACTGTCTCCCTTTGTCACTTTGCAGGGCTTGTGGGCTTTGTCCTCCGGAGAACTGGCCGAGGGGTGTTCCTGATGGTTTCTGAGCATCAGACCCGCTGCCCAGGGTGGGGTCCTGCGAGGGGCTTCCTGCCACTGTGGCTTCCCTCAGCTCGCCTCTGGGGGCTCTCGCCCTGCGCAGGAGCCTCGAGGAGAAGGGGAACTAAAGAAGTGGGGCTGCCCGACCTTCTCCTGCCTGTTTGAGAGGGTCTTCCCTTCTCTCCAGCTTGCTCTCTGCCCAGAGAAGAGACAGTGAGATGTGGGGACAGGCCAGTGTCTGCAGGGAGGGCCGAGGAGGTGGCCATGTCATTCTCTCACTTCCTGCCTTTGCTGCTTCTCTGTGTGTCTCCTACTTCCTCTGTCTGTCTGTTTCCTCCCCATCCCTCTCCAGGGGTGTCCTGGCCTGGGGCTCTGCTTTCTGTTCTTGTCCCCGGGGCCTCCGGGGCCTCCCAGTGCTCCTGCTGCACCCGTCGTGGGTCCCAGAGCTGGGGGTGTCCAGAGGTGGAGAACCCCAGGTAACTGAGGGGTTGAAGCCGGTCAAAGGTGGAGGCAATGGTGAGGGGATGAGAATGGGGGCGTCACATCGTGCTTTCTCCGGTGGGGCAGAGCCAGGCAGAAGCTGCCTGCCAGGTCCCTGGGCTATTTTAATGAAGGAGAATTTGGGCCAATTAGAGGTTATAACCCTGGGGGGTGCAGCTCTCCTGCGGTCACGTATGTACGGTGAGCACCAGCCACCACCAGGCTCCCCTGTCCGCAGCGTAGCACGCTGGGGAGCGCCCAGGCTCTGGGGCCACATTCGGAGGTTTGAATCGTGCCTCCTCTCCTTCTTACCTGGGGAACTCGGGCAAGTGGCTCGCCCTTTTCGTGCCTCCTCTCTGTGAGCTGGGACCAGTGATTGGACTCGGTGGACAGGGTGGTCATGGGGAATAAATGAGTTAATACTTGTCAAGTGCTTAGAGTAGTGCCGGGCGTACTGGCACCCAGCAAGTGTGAGCTGGCGTTGTTCCGGCCCCCGTGTCCGTCCCTTCAGCTATCATTGTCAAGGTCAACTAAGTTGATAATCCACTCTGTGGACAAGTCCTTGTGCTCGGGTGTTGCGGGCCTGCTGGGGTAAATGACTGTTTTCTCTTTTTCCTTGTCTTCTGACAGCAGGCCCCTCCCTCCTGGGAGCCCATTTCATGTGGTTTTATAGGAAGGGTGGAGCTTGCTGTGGCCATGTGACACAGGCCTGGCCAATCAGAGAACCTTATCCTCAGGCCACAGTGATTGATTGGTTCAAAAAAGGTCCTAGGACCCAAATCAGGCCAGAGCCCTCTCCAGAATTTTGCTTCCCAAACTGTAAAGAAAGATGCCTTTTATCCTCTGAGCTCCTATGTTCTGAGGGTGATAGAAGCTGGAATCACTAGCAGCCACCTTCCCCAGCTGTGTGCAGGGAGCTGCAGTAGGAGGTCAGGAGGCCATCGTGTCAAGAAAAGTAGAACTAAGACACGAAGGTGGAAAGAAAGAGAGAGGGAGGTAAGGAGAGAGAAAATTGCATCCTGAATCCTGTCATGTAGGCACTCCTGTTCTCTGTGTCTCATGGCTGGACCAATAGCCTTTTGCACTTGAAGAGTTTGATTTGGGTTGAATTGAAAAAGTTGGCTGGCCCTGGCCAGTGTGGATCAGTTGGCTGGAGTGTTGTCCCATAACCGAAAGGTTGTGGGTTCGATCCTCAGTCCAGGTGAGTAAGATTCCTGGTCCTACTGCATATGGGAGGCAACCAATTGATGTTTCCTTCTCCCATTGATGTTTCTCTCTCTTCCTTTCTCTTTCCCTTCCTCCCTCTCTAAAAGCAATGAAAAAATGTCCTCAGGTGAGGAGAAAGAAAGAAACAAAGAAAACAAGCAAGCAAACTGGCTCAGTGGTGAGGCTGGCTTGGTCGCCCAGACACCTGCCCTCCCCCTCCCAGCCCTCTGCCCCACGGGAGCCCATAGCCTTTTCAATGGAGAAGCGGCCCCATGACAGCGATGCCCAGAAGGACCAGGGGGTGAAGGGCTGAGCGTCAGAGGCCTGAGTGGCCGGCCCAGGGAATCGGAGTTGGCATGGACTTGGCAGAACGTGAGCCTTCCTGGCGGTGGTGGCTGTGGAGCTGGGCTTGATTCCAGGGTCTCGGAGAAATGGAGAGGGGTCGGGTGAGCGTTCCAGGTGAAGGGCACAGCGTGAGCTCAGGGCGCAGAGCAGAGAATGCACAAGGTGCCTGAGAAGAGCAGCAGCTCGTCTGGTTTGGCTGAAATGCCCGGAACATCGTGGGGCGAAACTGCAGGCGATGGTGCCGAGGCTTCCCTTGGGGTCTCCTGAGACTGGTGTGGAGAAGGTCTTCAGTTTCTGGTCTCGAACCCTGGATTTTACGGGTCGGACCATAGAGAGCCATTGAAGTGTGTCTGTCTTTGAGTGCCAGCGAAAGGGTGCAGGGCCATGGAGAGCATGGTTGAGGTGGGGAGGCTGGAGCCGGGAGGCTGGTTAGGAGGCCGGGGGAGTAATCACGGCAGGTCTGGAGGTGGGTGCCGGCCCAGGACGAAGATGGATGGATATCAGGAAATGTGTTGTTTTTAGGTTCAACATCCACTGTCACTCATTCCGGTGAGACCTTCCCCATTTTCCTTGGGGAAGCCACCTCTCCCCCAAATGCAGTCTATCTGCAAGGTCAAGGTGGAACGGCCTCATGCCCATGCCCAGGCCCAGGGCATGGCGGAGGGCTCTGGCCTACGCTAACCCCTACATCCAACCGTTGACCACAGTGAACGGTTCAAGGACGGCCTCGTGTCCCAGCCTGGACGTGAAAGCGGTCAGCCGTTGTTTTTGTAGGATGAGTTAGAGAAAGAGAATTCTGTTTTCCCGTGGACTCGTGACCGAGAGGAAGTGAGTCTGGAGCCTTGGGGGCCTGCCTGAGGCAGCATGGAGTGACAGAGCCCTGACCACTGTGACTCCGAGGGCTGGGAATCCTTCCACAAAGCGAAAGGTCACTGGTTTGATTCCCCGTCAGGGCCCGGGTTGCGGGTTTGGTGCCTGGTCGGGGCGTGCGCAAGAGGCAGCCAATCGAGGTTGATCGATACTTCTTTCTCCCGTTGATATTACTCTCCTCCTCTTTCTCCCTCCCTGCCCTGCTCTCTAAAAAGAAATAAATGAAATCTTAAAGGCAAGCCTTGAAGGTTATCGGAGTTGCGGAACCAGACATGCCTCCGGGCACGTCAGGTACCCGAGACGGCGAATTTGAGTTGTTTCCTGTAATTTGCAAACAAGAGTCCCCGAGACAGATGGAGTTGCAGTGACCAGCTTAAGCTACGGACTTGCTTGGACTTGCTTTGTGTGTGCCGTGTGGGTGCCCAGGAGAAAGGGAAGGATTGAAGGAGGAGGGAGTGGTCAGCGCCCCAGGACCTGACAGGCTGGTCAGCCGGCAGGGACCGGAAGAGAGGGCATTTTCACGGCATGGGGCAGAGTCCACCAGAATCCGATGTACCAGCCCGAACCAAAGGTGGCTAAGTATTTTCTCTCAGGAGAAAGAAGCAAATTCTGAGAAACCACGTTGGTCTGGAGGACTGGGCCACTGGCTGAGTCCATCCCGGGCCAGAGCTGGTACCACTGAGTGCCACAGTGGTCCACACTTTGCTGACCGTTCATCGCTGAGCGTTTCAGCGATGCGGTTGGAAGTGACAGCTCTTTCTGTTTTCCTCCGAGTTTTCTGGGAAATCATAGGAATGAGACGGTCCATTCTTGGCAAAGCGAAGAAAGCAGACCGGGCAGGCTAAGGACCAGGGTTCACAGCCTGGCTCAGCTGCGCTCTGTCCTGATGACCTTGAGCAAAGGACTTAGTAGCTTGGGAGATGAGTCACAGGCCACCAGCTGGAGAAGAGACATTACAGGCCGAAGAACTGGCTGGCGGCTTCTTTGGTGAGAGAGGTCCCGGAGGGAGGCGGGTGAGCCACAGGCTCTGGGGTCACTTGGATCTGCGTTCTCATTCTGGCCCAAGTGGATGACCTACAGCAAGTCCTTTAACCTCCTCGGGTCTTAGTTCTTCATCTGCAAAGGGATGTTGATCTTGTAATGTTGATAGCAAGATTATTGGCAGACTTTTCTGTAAAGCGCCTGGTGAATAATTGGTGCTTGGTAGTGAGTTGCTTTACTACTCTTGTTATTTTTTAATGATTTATTATTAGTTCTCATGGCATGGGGGCATGGAGGAGCATGGTGTGTATTATTAGTCTCCCTTTAGTTGCAAATAGAAGAAACCCAAATTGGACTGGCCTGAGGAAAAAAAAAAGAACCAACTTGGCCGACTCCCCAGGGTCTAGTGGCTTCTCCCTAGAGAAGTGCACTTTGAGGAGGTAAAAAAATAAATGAAGTAAAACCAAGAAAAAAAACCAACAGGAAGTTGTTGGCTCACATGAGACTAAAGTCCAAGGGTTCACATGGATTTCAGGCATGGCTCTATCTAGGGGCTCAAATAGTATCACCAGGGTACTGTTTGTCGCTCCATCTTTTGCCTCTGGTGTCCATGGTATAGGTTCCATTTCAGGGGTGTGCTGAAGCCAACTGTAGAACATTCAGGAATTTGAGGCAGTGTTGTTAAACCATTGGTAGCATGCAATTGACCAAGTAGGAGTATTTCTATCATGGAACTTGGTAAATGCTACACATCAGGGCTTTTTTTTTTTTTTTTTTGGTGGGGGGGGGAGTGAGCTTATCAGAACATGAGTGTTCCATTCTCCAAGAATCACTTCCCTGGGGGCACCTTCCCAGGACAGCGCCCACAACAGCTGGCTTTCGTTTTACCACACGTGCAGCTCTGGTGGGGAGCGGGTAACTCTGTCCCATGAGTTCCAGCAGGAGTCCCAGGGCTGGGTCTCATTGACCTGACCTGACTCTCATGCCCATTTGTGAAATGGTGGCCACGGCCAGGATGCCAGGGTGACTGGCAATGGCCGTTCTGGTGCTGGGAAGTGGGGTCAGCTGCTCCTGAACCATGAGGACCAGGAGTGGGTGAGGATGGTTCCCTTTATTGTAACAACTCCGAGACCTGGAAGCCTGCAGCAGGAAGTCCTTGCTGCTTCGGCTGTCTGTGGTTTGGCTGAAGGCTCTGCTCCAGACCGGGCTTGTCTGAGGCAGTTCGCTAGGGAGGTTCTGTTTGCATTCTCTGTCTTTCTCCTCCTGGACCTGCTGACCAGTCCGCGGTGTTCTCATCCTGGTGGATGATACGATTTGCTTCTGGTTGTATCCCTGGCATTTAGCACCTCAGCCTCTTGGGTGGGACACCTCTCAGGCATGTCCCAGGGGTCTGGTTGGGATCAAGCCCCTTTTGCCCAGAGCAGTAATCTGCTAAGTCGCCCACCCTGCGTTGGCTGCCTGGTCCCCCTGCCTCCCACCCCGCCTCACCCCCCTACAGGAGCTTCCCGGGGGGACCACTTCCTGATAAGCTGCTTGCATCCACAGCAGGGCTGGCCACAGCATCAGGGGCTCACCAGTGCCTCCGAGAATGTGAAAATCCAAACCCCGGGAGGCACCAGCGAAAGGCCGAAGGGGACGCAGGGGTGGCGAGGTCTGTAGGTGCTGTGTCCGCCCAGATCTGCAAGCCTGCCCACCTCCATCTCCCGAGCTCCAGACTCCTCCCTCGGACTGGATGGGTCCCCCTGGACCTCCAGGCTCAAGGTGTAACTTGCCATCCACGCCCACCCTCCACAGCCAGCGCGCCCCTCTGGCACGTGGCTGGTCCCGGGCGCTGAGGGCGGGCACTGCCCCAGCCTGTCTTTCTCTGGGCCACGCACGGGCTTGTCCCGGTACCGTGCGCATCCTTCCGGAAGCTCTCTACTTCTCTCCGCCTCCCCGACCCCTGAGTCCTGCCGGCGCCCATCTCTGCCAGTCTTGCCTCTCTGGAGACCCTCCTTTGGAACAAGCTCGGCCAAGTTTTTTCTCGCTGGAAAGCGAGGTCTGCGGCTCCCGATTGCCCTGAAGAAGTCCGAATTCCTCCCGGTGGCCTAACAAGGCGCTGCGGGAGCCAGTGTCCCTTCATCCTCCTCACGCCCCCCCTTCTCTCTGTTCTTTCCTTGACACCCCAGTCCCCTTGCCGACCAGAACTGCCTTTAGTTCCTCGAGCTCTCTCACCTGCAGGTCCTCACACCTGCTGTTCCCTCGGGCCTCGGGCCCCAGAGCTCTCCCTCCCTCCTCCCTGGCCGACCTGACGCCTCCTTCAGGGTTGGCCTGATGCCCACGCCTCTGGGTTCCCAGCCTGGGCTCCCAGGGTCCTTTGGCTCAGGAACCTCTGTGTACGTGGATCCCCTGAGTTATATCAGTGGCTCGATCACGTGTCTTCTGTGAAAGGCAAACTCGTGGAGCAGGGGCCGCATCCAAGTCGTTCCCGGTTGAATCCCTGACACTGAGCACCACGCCTGGGTGCGGCAGTGAAGCCGGGGCCTCGCTCTCCCGGAACAGACAGAACTCACGGGCAGCCTTCACGTCTCCACGACACCCCCCGTGTTCAGATCCATACGGGGGGAGAGAGGGGCTGGAGGGACGCGAGGAGAAGGCAGGGCCGGAGAAGAAAGGAAGGCTCCTCCGTGGCCCAGAAGCAGCTCCCGCTTCCCACACCTCTCATCTAAGTAGGTCACACGGAAGAACCCCGAGTCCCTGTCAAAGTTTCAGGCAAAAACAATAACTTGGTTTTGACCTTGCTCTCTTCCAAAAGCAAGTTGCTGCTGAGCCGCAACATCAAAAAGAATAAATAATTGTTTTTCTTTTTTGTTGTGATGGTATGGATCATCTGAGCCGTTAGTGGTAAGCAAGCAGCTTTGATTCAACTGTGGCTCCCTAGTGCTACAGACTCTCTTCATGTCAGCGGGCTCCTGTTTCCACCCCAGGATAGCAGAATCCCTTGATTAAATTCGTATTTGTTTTAATCTTTGCCTGCGTCTGATCTCGAGCTCAAAGATGGTCAGGCAAAAAAGCCGGCCATCCCGCTGTGGCCACAGGGAGGGCCCGTGTCAGGCCCCACGCTGTTCGTTCTGTCCGGCGTGATAAGGCAGACAGCCCGCGGTGGCCCGTCGACCCCACTGTGCCGGCCCTGGAGCCTGCACTGCCGATGGTGCCGGGGACAGCCCACCGAGCCGCGGGGCCGGGGGACAGGGCAAGGAGGTGGGGGACCAGGCAGTTGGCAGTGCCGGCCGCAGCCTCCATCTGGACCCCGTGTTGGACTTGGGAGTGCTAGAATTCTCTTTAAAAATTTTGGAGCTGCAAAAATTCTGGACCTTAGGTGCATGCGTGGGAGTGTGCCCACCTGCTCAATTCACAGCAAGTGACTGTCATTTGTCCGTTTCACACCCCCCCCACTTCAGCCCCGCCCCCATCCCACCAGCGAGGAGACAACCTTCCATTGTGCTGGGAAAATATCCTTAAATATATAATGTTGCTCTGTCTGTGGATGTGTGTTTCTTTTTCTATTGTGGCAAAAGACGTAACATTTACTGCTTTAACGTGGGGGATTTTAATGTGCAGAGAACGCCGTCTTGCGTTCTGTGCCGTGTAGAGGTCAAGAGACCAGGCTCTGGGTCCCGCTGCCCACGTGGGTGACCCCAGCTCCACCGCTTGACCACTGCTCTGTGCCTCAGTCTTTCCACCTATGAAATGGGGTGGTGTGCTTGCTCCTGTTTCCACAGGGCTGTCTGCAGGATTAAGTGAGGTAATACTTCAGAAGTGCTGGGAACACTGCCTGACATATGCTAAATGCTCAGAAAGTGTTAGCTGTTTATTTTTCTATTTCTCAGTCTTTATCTTCGCTCTCTCACTCGGCCCAGTGTGGCTGGTGCCTGTGCATCTGGTTCCTTAGTTATCTATCTTCCCCAGGGTGCATTGCCTACCTTTTACTTGGCCCTCCCGAGATGGACCCCTAACTGGCAATGTGGCATGAACTTCCCCTTGTAGACTCGTGGGAGGATTTCTCCTCCCAGGAGTGGGGTCGCTGGATCACTGGGTCATAGGTCAGAGGTTGGCGAGCTTTCCAGAAAGAGCGAGACAGTAAATATTTCGGGGTTTTCGGGTTGTGTAACCCCTCGGCTCTGCTGCTGAAGCTCCAAAGCAGCCACAGGCTGTGAGTAAGTGAATGAGCGTGGCTGTGTTCTAATAAAACTTTATTTACAAACAAACACAAGGGTGAGCCAGATGGGGCATAAGTACATGGACCGTCACGGTCGCTCCCCAACTGGACATCTGTTCTCCTGCCGCCCTGCCCCTGAGCTCCTGTGTCTTCGTGTCCCCCTGACCGAGTTCTCAGTCATTGACTCAGGGGGCAGAGAGGAGTCAGGAGGGCCCATCTGTCCGCCCTGATCCTCTGGCCTCTGTACATCTCTCGCTAGAGCCCTCTCCCTGGGAAATTTAAGTTAACGTACACCTGGGCCCTGCCGTGCTCCGGCGCGGTGCTGAGTGTCTTACAGGTATTGGCCCCCTTTGTCCTCCCGACGCCCTATGGAGTAGGTACGAGTGGAAGCCCTTTTCCAGCTGAGGACACGAAGGTGCGTGCAGGTGCGGTGACTTGCCCGAGGTCACAGAGCTAGGACAAGGGAGAGCCAGCCCATGAAAGCACCTCTGTTTGGTGCTAAGTCACACGCCATTCTAATCCATCTCGTGGGGGCTCGTGAGGAGGGCTGGGCCTGGCAGAGAAAGGCCAGGGTGCTCCTGGGGGTGGAGCTTAGAGCCAAGTCAGGCTCTACGGGGCCCAGTGGGGAAGGGGCGCCTCTGGCTAAGGCTCCCGCTCCGGCAGGTCTGAGACTCACGCTCACGGTGGAAAACTCCTCTGTGGGCTCAGCAACTGGAGACCCAGGCCTAGGATGAGGGAAGGACTTGAACCAGAAAGGGCTGAGGCTCCAGCCCATGTACCAAGTGTGAGGCTCTACCTGAGCCCACGGAGGCGAGGGCTGTGTCCGGACCATGTTGGTCCCGTCTGTAGTTAGCACTGTGCCCGGCGTTTAATGGGGGGAAGCAAATAATTTGCTAGAACATGAACTAATTAAAAGTGACATTTTCCAGACATTAAAAAATAAATCTTTATTGACATATAATGTGCACAGAGAAAAATGCTCAAATCCTGAATGCGATGAATTTTTACCAAGCGGATAAATCTCCGAGCACCCAAATCAAGAAACAGAATTTCATCGGCACCCCAGAAACTCCTCTCCAATCCCCTCCCAGATACCTCCCACCTCCCAAGGGCAGCCACTCTCCTGGCTTCTAACAGCACAGATTGGTTTGTCCTGGTTGTGTACCTGAACTTTGTATACATGGAGTCATCGGTGAGTGTTCTTTTGTGCTTGGCTCCTTTGACTCAACATCGTACTTGGGGTTCATCCACGTTGTTGGTTGGGTGTAGTTTCAGCTTGCTTATTTTCACCGTTGAAGAAGCATCTCGTGATATATGTATATAATGCCTATTCCACATATTCCTCTCTGTGTGTGAGAAACTATAGGTGAATCTCACCAGGCTGATCTCTACCCCGTCACTTCCCTGTCTCACTGTTTATCCCTTCTGCCGTTCATTACTGGGCGTGCGGGTAGTTTGCCTTTGGGGCCCTTCCACGTCACGTTAGTATGAGTGATCTTGAAGTGGCTTTGGGGACCACTTACGTGAATTTCTATGGGGTATCTGCATAGCAGTGTGAGTTGGGTCCTCGAGGAGCAAATGCTTAGCGCTAGTTCCATGCAATCCCCCACCCCCCCGCCCCCCACCAGGGCACAGAATTCTATTTGCCTCAGGTCCGTGATGATGTCAGGGCTTGCGACTGGCCATTGCGTTTCTGGGTGTTGTGGGTTCTGGATATCCTTAAACTTCACCAGCCGGTGGGTTCAAATGGGCCAGCCTACCGTGTTTAGTAGGCTCTGCCTGATTGGACAGCTCCCACCCCTTCCCACATTCCTCTGCAGAATTGTACACAGTGCTACAGCGACCCTCTGATGCAGGTGCACTTACACATGAGGAAACTGAGGCAGAGAGGGGAGGTTACTTGCGCAAGGATACACAGCTGGTACGTGGCAGCACCAATGATACCAAACCCCATCAAGTCCGGCTTCACTGCCTCTCTTCTTAACCCTTATCCCACAGTGTCTGCTGCCCAGGCCTGTGCTATAGTCCCTGGGCCACCTCTCCCTCCTGCCTGGGCTGGCCATGAAGCCACACTCTCGCTGTCCTGCTCAGGCGGCTGCCCTCAGTGTGTCATTTGTCTCCAGGCCACTGTCTGGTACCACCTTCCCCTGGTCTCGTTTAGGCTGCCATCTAGTGAGCTGTCACCCATTCCCCGCAGGAAATGAGCAGGGGAACCGCCCTGGGGCCCTGAGAGAGGGACCCCACTGCAGAACCGCTTGGACCCCAGGTGTCCCAGCTATCAGATCACTTCCTGGGAGGGGCTTGCGTAGGAGCCTGCAGCGTGAGAACATTAGCATACTCAGTTGCTGAGTTTGGCTCACAACACCAGACTTTTCTTTCCTTCAGGAGGATTCATAATTTAGAGGTCTTGCTTCGGTCTGGATTCTAGTTTCATACGAAAGACACAGGTGATGGCAAATGTGAGCATGAGAGGACTAGAACGGAAGGACATTGGGTAGCTCCAAGAATGAACGGAGGTTTGGAGCGAGTGGAACCTGGGCTCTCCCAGATTGCACAGGGGTGTTCTTGTGAAATAGGAAGGACACTTGGATTCTGGGTAGGAATGTGAGCAGGGAGAGAAACAGACAGACAGACAAACACTGATTGGTTGCCTGCTGTATGTACCCCTGACAGGGCATCAAACCTCAAACCTGGGTATGTGCCCTGACTGGGAATTGAACTTGCGACCTTTTGGTGTACAAGACCAGGCTCCAACAAACCGAGCCACCCAGCCAGGGCTCTTGAGTTATTTTTTTTTGTGACAGTGACTTGGCTGCCTGAAACAAAGAATAGCCAGATGGAGACAGCGTGGCACTTTCCTGACCACGATTCGTGCACCAAAGTCACGGCACCACCCAGCAGAGAGAATCCGACGCGGGGAGAGAGCCACAGCCAGCCCTCCGATGGATGAAACGCTCCACTTGAGAAAGGGTTGATGTAACGACGTGCCACCTCTTTTACTTCACATTCCAATCTTAACATAACATTTAAAATCTTAATGTTGTTTTCAGGAATAGTCAGTAAAAGAAGTCGTGTGTGCCTTTGCCACTTTTGGAAGTTTTGTTTTTCTTTATGAAGACTACTTGAGGACAAAGTCGATATGCAATAAAAGTGCGGGAAACATCGCTGACCTTATAAAGTGAGCAGTATTGGATGAAAGGCATTGAGAGTTTAAAATGCAAAAACAGTTTGCCGAGAGAGGTCCTCCAAATAAGTTTTAGAAGATTGTGAAAAAAGAAGTCACCATTGGGTGCACCAGAGTGGTCAGTGAAACTGTCCATTCGGGCCAAATTCATTCTGGGCATTTCACTTAGCACCTGAGACACATTTAAAAATTTATGACGATGTGCTGAAGTCATGGGGGCAGCCAGAGTGGCCTGAAAGTGATTTTAAAGTTTAAAAAATAGAACGAGATTGAGGGGATTGTTCTAGACTCAAAGATACCTAAGAGTCTACCAGCCAAACGCAAGGTTGGTCTTTGATTAGGTCCTAGTTTAAACACCTTTCAAAGAGATCTTTTACAGCAAATGAGGATTTCTTTTTTAAAATATATTTTATTGATTATGCTATTATAGTTCTCCCACTTTACCCCCTTAATTCCCCTCCTCCCTGTACATCCCCCTCCCACCATCATTCCCTTGCCTTAGTTCATATCCATGGGTCGTACATACAAGTTTTTTGGCTTCTCCATTTCCCATACTATTCTTAACCTCCCCCTGTCTATTTTGTGCTTACCATTTATGCTTCTTATTCCGTGTACCTTCTTTAACTCCTTGGCTGTTGGACTTACATACAGTTAGATTTTCTGTCAGTTCTGGTTGTCTTTTGTTTTTAAATTTGTTGTCCTTCTTTTGGTTGTGTGAGAAGGCACAGTATATCTACCTGCGTCTCCATCTTGGCAGGAAGTCCTGCAAATGAGGGTTTGAATATGACTGATTATTAGATGATACCAGGGGATTGGTATTGACTTCGTTAGCCAAGAAAATGGCATCATGGGAAAATATTCTTATTCTGGACAACGCATGTTGAAGTCTTACTGTTGCGATGCCTGAAATTTACTTACAAATGATTTAGCAAAATAAAAAAAATATGAAATAAGCATGTTAAATTGAGAGGGAAGTTGACCGATTTTCATTTTCTTAGTCTTTTTTTTTTTTAGTCTATTTCAAACATGTCTTTAAAAACCTTTAAAATATGCCAGTGCACAAACAGCAAAAATATAGGGGCAGTGGCTGATGTAGAAAAAAGTTGGGTGGGCTGTAAAACGCTGGCTTTATGGCCCCCGTGGCAACAGTAACCCGGGGGAGACGTGGGTGGTGGGGGCTGGGTGTGGCCGGCTGTGACTGCACCACAGTGTGTGGGACCCCCGTGCTGGTGGCCCGCCAGCTCCTGTGGGAGCCCTTGCCGGGGTTTATGGTTGGGTTTACGAAATTCACTCGATACTTTGGCACCTGCACAAGAAATACACGCGTGCCCTTGGAAAGGTGAGGGGGCCCTCGGAAAATCTGATTTTTTTTTTTAACCAAACAACCTACCAGGTCTATAAATTCCACGTGGAATCTACAAAGTGTGTCTCACCTCACCCCCTTCCTCCCGATTTTACTGTCACCTCCCCTGAGGCTGAGGCTGGCCATGGCTTGCCCTTGGATTCAGGAGCTGTGATTCTTTTTGTTTTAAACATTTTATTTATTTATCTTTAGAGGGGAAGGGAAGGGGAGAGGGAGAGAAATATCAATGTATGGTTGCCTCTCATGCGTCCCTTGCCAGGAACTGGCCTGCAACCCAGGCATGTGCCCTGACTGGGAATCGAACCACAATCTTTTGGTTCTCAGGCCCGAGCTCAATCCACTGAGCTACACCAGCCAGGGCTAGGAGCTGTGATTCTTGACCTTGTTTGCTAAGAAAGCCCTGGGTGACCTTGAGCAAGCTACTTGCCTCCTGGGGCATTCCATTTCTCATCAGTAAGTGGAGAATGACAAAATCTGTCTCTCAGGTGGGTTTTTCTTTGGGGGGGGGGTAAAAGACACATAACGTGCATTAACTATTTGAAAGTGAAGAATCCAGTAGTATTTAGAACATTCACAGGGCTGCGCAGCAGAGCTTTCTGGTCTCCCTGAACAGAAACTCTATTCCTTAAACAGCTCACCCTTCCCCAGCCCCCGGGAGCCCATGAATTTGGCCACTGTGGACGGTTCAAATAAAAGGCACAATATACACGTGGCCTTGGTGTCTGGCTTCTGCCCCTTAAAGTAGGGTTTTCAAGGTTCGTCCAGGTTGTGGCAAGTGTAGTAAGCACTTCACTCATTTTCGTGGCTGAGTAATCTGCACGGATAGACCTCGATTTGTTTGTCCATTCGTCCGGCGACAGGCATCTGGGTTGTTCCCACCTTCTGGCTGTTGTGAATGATGTTACAACGGTCATACACACAGGGGTGTGTAAGCTTTTGGCGTCTCTGGGCCACACTGGAAGAAGAAGAGTTGTCTTGGGCCACACATTAAATCCACTGTGACATGTAATCACACACACACAAAAAATCTCATCATGTTTTGAGTAAATTTACGATTTTGTGTTGGGCCGCATTCATAGCCATCCCAGGCTGCCTGCGGCCCGCGGGCTGTGGGTTGGACACCCTGTTGTACAAGCATTTGTTTGCACTTCTGTTACTAGTTCTTTAGAGTGCCTCCGTAGGAGTAAAATCGGGTCACGTGGTGATTCCCGGTTTAACTTTAGGAAGAGCTGCCAAACCAGTTTCCACAGTGGGTGAACCATTTCACCGCCCGCCCCCCCCCACCCGGCACAACTTGAGGGTTCCGGTTGCTCCAGATCCTTGCTGACTCTTGTCGTTTTCTGGGTTCTGAACGCCGCCACCGTGCCAGTGTGTGTGCGAAATGCCTTCCATGGGCATTTCCCTGATGACTGCTGTGCTGAGCATCTTATCACATGCGTATTGGCCATGTGTCTGTCTTCTTTGGAGAAACAGCAAGTCCTTTGCCTATTTTTGAATTTATTTGTTTTCTTGTTGTCGAGGTGTGGGTTCTTTGTACTCTCTCGAGAGTGTCTTTTGACATGAGCTTTAATTTTGATGAATCCCGTTTGGTCTACTTGTTCCTTTTGCGGCCTGTACTTTCAGCGTACTACTTAACAGATCATTGCCGAATCCAAGGTCATTAACATGTTCTCCTACGTTCCCTTCCAACTAGTTTGTAGTTTTAGCTCTTCGATCCGTTTTTGTGCACAGTCCAAGGTAAGGGTCCTACTTCAGTCTTTTGCTTGTGGCTATCCAGTTTTCCCAGCACCCTTCGCCAAAAAGGTGGTCCTTTCTCCGTTGAACAGTCCCGACACCCTTGTCATCAGGCAGTTGGCCGTATGCGAGAAGGTTTATTTCTGGGCTCTTTATTCCGTTGCGTTGATCTTACATGTCTGTCCTTCCCACGCTGCTTTGATTACTGTTGCTGTTGTAGGTTTTGAAATTGGGAAGAGCGGGTCTTCTAACTTTGTTCTTCTTCAAGGTTCTTTTCACTGGGCCGACTTGAAATTGCTATGAATTTTAGGATACGCTTTTCTATTTCTGCAAAGAAACACTCCTGGGATTTTGATAGGGATGCACCGACTGGAAATATTGTCATCTTAACTATATCACGTCTTCCAGTCCGTGAACACAGGATGGCTTTTCTTGTATTGGGTCGTCTTTATTCTCTCAGCGGTGTTGGGTAGTCTTCTGCGTGCGTAAGCCTCTCACTTCCTCGGTGAAATTTATTCCCAAGTATTTTGTTTTATTTTTTTTAGCTGCAGCTGTGAATTGAATTATTTTATTAATTTCCTGGTGGGGTTGTTTGTTGCTAGTGTATAGAAACACAACTGATTTTTGTGTGTTGATTTTATATTCTGCAACTTTGCTGAATTTATTAGCTCTGGCAAGGTTTTTCGGTTTTGTTTTTGTTTTTTGGTGTGAATTCTTTAGGGTTTTCTACATAGAAGACCATGTTCTCTGTGAATAGCGATCATTTTATTTCTTCCTTTCCAAACTTTCTGCCCTTTAATTTCTTTCCTGGCTTAACTGCTGAAGCTAGAGCTTCTAGCATTGTTTTGGAGCGAAGTGACGAAAGCATGCATCTTGTCTTGTTCCTGATCTTAGGGGGAAAGCCTCCTGCCTTTCGCCATGGAGTGTGATGTCAGCTGTGGGCTTTTCACACATGGCCTTTATCACGCTGAGGACGCTCTGTTCTCTTCCTAGTTTACAGAATGTTTTCATCGTGAAAGGAGGTTGGATTTTGCAAGCACGCCTGCCTCAGTTGAGATGATATGTTTTTTCCCCCTTGTTCTATCTGTGTGGATATCACATGGGTAGATTTTCTGGTGCTGAACCCACTTCGCTTTGGCGCGTGGCTGCCAGGTCGTTTCTTCATATTCTGGTTAGGATTTTGGATCTATGTTCTTAAAAGATATTGGCCTGTAATTTTCTTATACTATCTTTCTGTCGCTTTGGTATCAGAGAAATGCTGGCCTCGTAGGATGTGTAGTAAGTGTTGCCTGTTCTTCAATTTTGGGGGAAGACCTTGAGAAGTTTTGCTGTTAATTCTCTTTAAATGTTTAGTAGAACTCACTAGCGAAGTTCTTTGGTCCTGGGTCTGTCTTCGTTGGGAGATTTTGATGGTTAATTCAATATCCTTACTTGTTACGGGCCTAGTCAGATTCATATTTCTTTTGGAATCTGTTTTAGTAGTTTGTGTGTTTCTAGGATTTGTCTGTTTCATTTAGATTATCTGATTTGCTGGCATATAATTGTTCATAGTACTCTCTTATAATCCCTTTTATTTCTGTAAAATTGATAGTAATGTCCTCCCTTTCATCTCTGATTTTAGTTGCTGAGTTTTCTCTTTTTTTCTTAGTCAATATAGCTAAAGTTTCACCAACTTGGTTGACGTTACAAATAATCCGCTTTTTTAGTTGATTTTCTCTTTTGTTTTTCTTTTGCATGCACTAGCCGATCGTGCAACTGAAGCTCCTGTTTTTCTTTATCTTCGTATAAGGACACCAATCCTATCGGATCAGGGCCCCTTATGACCACGTTTCACCTTCATTACCATTTAAAGGGTCCATCTCCAAATACAGTGGCATTGGGAGTTAGGGCTTTAACATGAATTTCTGGGAAACACAAGTTATTGCATGGCAGACTGGATAATTTTCATTGTTTTATTTTCTAGTTTGCCGATTCTTTTTTTTTTTTTTTTTTTTGAATCTTTATGGGCGCTGTATTCAGATGGCTGACGATCTGAGAAGATGGTGGGTTCCTATCTTGTCTTTTCTTTTCAGGCCAAGGTTTTTCTAGCAGGGAATAGACAAAGTGTGGTAAGGGGTGTTGAAATTCAGGGAAATGTTAATTGGATTAAAAAAATGACTTCAGCATTCTTGTCCTGGGTGGTGGTCTTAAGCTGCACCCCAGGCGGTGGTCCTTAGCTGTGTCCTGGGGGGGTGGTCATCTCACCCTGGAGTACAATGGCTCAGATGTCATCTTGAGTTGCTTGCAGTCCTTCCAAGGAACAAAGGTAGGGCTGCTTGTGGTCTCCTGGAGTCAGGGTGGGTCGTACCTTCAGTTCCTGGAACATACCTACAGGCATTGATTACTAAGCTTATTGGCTATTACTTAAACTAAAAATTTCCAACTCTTAAGTCCCCTGTCATTCCCCACCATTAGTATTAAAGTATCTCATTTCTATGAGATCAGCTTCATATGGAAGTATTCATTTTGTCGTTGGACATGTAACTTAGCATTGGGCTGTCCGGTGTGGGGTAGGAATACACCTACAAAGGGGCACATTGCATGCACCAACAAGCTATGACACTGAAGAAAATGACAAGGACAAAAACAATAAATGCCCCTCAGAGACCTGTTTCTATACTCCTAGGCAGCCAGGAGGTTAGTTTAGACAAGTCAATGCCAAAGAATCCCTCTCTTTGTTTTACATTGGACATGACATTAATTACTTTATGCTCTATGAGCTGTGAACTATCAGTTAGGCTAAAATAAAACAGCAGAGTCCTTTAAATTCTTCACATCCATGATTATGCCTTAAAAGAAGGTAGTCTATCGTGCGTAAATCACTGTTATAATCGGGTGTAAGGGAGAGATCCCGTCGAACCCAGGTCAGGTGGGGCTCCTGAGGCATAAACACCGTCAGTCTTCCCAGAGAGCGTGGTCCCCCGGAACCGTTCGCTGGAACATAGGAACAGACAGTCATTCCACACATCAGAAACCATCCTGTTGGCAATTTAACATGAGCATAAGCGTAAGATACATCAGTGGTGGTGGTGCAATTCATCTTCACACCTTCTGAGAGCGCAGAACAGTTTTTAGTACAATTGACAAAAGTTGCACACTCTCTAGCCGGGGCTCCATTAGCGACTTTCAATGAAAATATTTCTCTGTCCTTTATAGTTACCACTGGTCCCCAATTATAAATGTCAGAGTAGGTCATTTTCCTTTTGATATGCTCAAACACAGTATAATTTCTAAGGCTTTCCAGAGGAGTACAGACACCTGTAAGACATGAAGTGAAAGTTTGTTCAATGTTAATTAAGTTCCTCCTGCCAAGCAAAAGTCAGAAATATTCAGAACAATTTTTGCTAAATATACCCAAATATTTTCATCCTATTTGAAGGGAATAAGTTGTCCATAACAAGGGGTTAGACAAAAGGTGAAGAAAAGAATACAAGTCATTATTTTTCAAAGATGACTTTCAGGTCTTCTTCCAGCGCTTTCTTTATTCTGGTTTGATGAGTCCGAGGTTTTGGGTTTTTTTTGCCAACTTCACCATGGTGGGGGTGGTGAGGAGTGCATCGCAAAGTCCAGCCCACTTTCCTTCTGGTTGGCTCTCTGGAGATGCTGTCATCCACGTCTTGAGTAGCACCTTATCTGCAGGCTCAAAGGAATGTGGCAAAGCTGTGGGGGAGGAGTCTCGGAGAGTCCCAAAGTCTGTCCCACCAGAGTCGCCAACATATGAAATCAGAAAAGACACCAGAGTTCGGGCCGCCTGTCACTACCAAATCCAATAAGCAATGACAGCGATTAAATATTTATGGGCGCTTTATTCAGATGGCCGGGGATCCGAGAAGATGGCGGGTTCGTACACTAACAGACCATCTTCCAGTTTGTTGATTCTTACATTTGCCTGATCAAATCTGCTGTTGAATCTTTCTCGTAAAATTTTTATTTCAGCTACTGTCAATTTCAGCTCCAGAATTTTAATTTGGCCTTTTTAAAAATATTCTATCTGTACCAATTTTTGTTTTTGTTTCTATATTGTTCTTCTGTTTTATTTCAGTTTTTGTTCATGGTTTTCTTTGGCCTATTGAGCACATTTAAGATAGCTGGCTTAAAGTCTTTATTTAGTAAATCTAATATCTGTGCTTCCCCAAGGAAAAGCAGTATCTTTTCCCCCGTGAATGAGCTATATTTCCTGTCTGTTTATATGATGTGTAACATTTTCGGTTATCAGTGGAAAATGTAAATATTGTAATAGGCTAACTCCTGAAATAAGATTCTCCCCGGGGTTGGCTGTTGCTAACTGTGGCCGCAGCCACCGTTTCACCACCCTTCCAAACGATGTTCTGAAAAGACGGCATTCCTTGTTGTGTGCGGTCACCGAAGTCCCTGTCCCTTTAACTCCGAGGTTCGCCAGTGACCTGACAGATGTTTCCTTAAGTGCCTGGAGCCAAAAAGAAGAAATATGTTACTTGGGTCTTTGCAGATTGGCTCCGAGCTGGAGCGTTCCTTCAGGGCTAAGCCAGGGTCCTGCCTTAGCATTTACCTCCTGCTTGTGCAGATCCCGAAGGTCAGCCGAAGGTGGAAGCCTGGGGTCCTATGAGATCTTCTCTGAGCCTGCGTCCAGCCCTGGGCATGTGCATCACACTCCAGAGCCCTGGTGTACGCGGTGGTCCTTTGAAGCTCTTATTACCCGCCCCTTCCCAGCAATTCCTCCTCCTTGGCCTCTTCCTTTTTCAGGTAAGCAAAAATGCTACACATTCTTACTGAAATTGAGCAGCTTGTTTCTCAGTTGAGCACTCCCCTAGTTTCTGCAATTTTTTAAATTAGATTTTAGAATTCCAACAGAATTGATTCTGTCCGTTGTTGTTGTTGTTGTTTGTTGTTGAATGGTTACTTCTTCGGGGAGATCAATTCTTCGAGCTCCCTACTTCTCCATTTCTGCAGCGTCACTCTACTTCTCCCAGGGGGTTATTATTATTTTTTTAATTATGAAAAAGTTTGAGCACGCACAAAAGTTGGGAAGGTATTTAGAGGAGCTGCCATGAATTTATCAACCAGTCTCCAATATTATCAACTCACGGCCAATCCTGTTTCATTTATTACACCAGCCATTGATCAAGGACCTACTAAGTGCTGTGCCCAGAGCACTGGATGTCTTATCTCCTTTTCACAATAGTTGAATGAGGTGGGTTTTAATACGCCCATTTTACAGATAAGGACATAGAAACTGAGGGGTTTAGTCACTTTCCCAAGGTCACATGCACCTGCCTGGAACCACAGCTTGAACTTGTATCTATCTGGAATCAGAATCATGGCCTAAGCTGGCTTGCCAGTCAATTTTCTTTGGAAACTCATCTGATACTGGCAGTGACCTCAGAGGCAGGTGTGGTGGATTTGACAAACGCCTGTTCAGATAGGCTTCTCGTCTGCTTATGGGTAGGTAGGATTATGATTCTATAACTTTGTAAAGAGAGGCAGCATCCTGTGGCGAGTTCTGGCCAATAAAATGTAGGCAGAAGGGGCACGTGTCATTACTGGGTTGAAGCACTTAATTGCTAGTGTTTACTCTCTAGCCTTCTCTTTGCCAGCTGCAGAGAAGCTGGAAACCTTGCCTTGAGGTGCTGGTTATAGGTTATAGCCTTTGTCACCTTGAGCCCCTGGGGAATGACTACTACATTAGAGCACAGTTGGTTGCTGACCTGCCTGGTACCTGTCATGTGCACGAGACACAAACCTTTACTGTGGCCATTTCTTGAGCTTGTTTGTTACTGCAGCAAAACCTTTACTAGCCTGTCCTGACTAGTAAAACAGCCGGTGCTATAAACGTTGTTCTGTGCATCGGGAACCCGAGCCCCTGGAGCTTGCCCAGTATCATACCACCAACTTAGTTCTAGGAATAGGGATGAAACTCACGTGCCCAACACCTGTCCCAGATTCTTCCTCACTGGCTTCTGACGGCGTGGGCAGCTTTCTGCAAGAGGCTGGCCTGACTCTCTCATTCCATTGTGCCTGCGCCTGAAATCCTACTATTAGCCTGCATTTCAGAAGCATCACTTCCTGTGATCACGCAGGCCCATTCATTGTGCAGATGGGCCGCTCCCAGTGTGTGGGTTCAGCCTGCCTTCGAGTTCTCCCTGATCTCTGACCGTGGTGGAAGACGGGGCTTTTCTGGCGACGTTTTGTGAGAGGGGAGAGCATGTGTACGGTGTGATGATTCTGCGCATGGCTTTAGGCCAGGGAGACCCGCGTTCGAGTCCCTCTTTCCAGCTCTGCGACCTCAGGTGAGCCAATTAATCTCATTAGGCCTCCATTTTCTCAGCCGTAAAATGAGGCCGATAAAAAGAGATCGGGTTACATTAGTTAAACCATATAAACCACTTGATACGTGACTCAGAGCCGCAATAAATAGTCACAGCTCTCAGGGGAAGACGGTGGATGTTTAAACGCCAAGATTTTTGTCTAGTAGGTGACAGGGAGGCATGAGAGCAGCGGACTGGTTCAGGATGATGGGGTGCGGGGAGAGGGCCGCTGGAAGGGGGCCGTGTGAGCAGTGGTTGTGCAGGGACAGGGGGTATGCCAGGGAAGGACAGTGTGAGCGAGCCGGGGAAGGAGAAGCTGGGCCCTGGTGACACTTGTGCAACACCTCTCATCACCGCTCAAGTCACCTGTGTGCCCTGGTGTGATTTCCCCCTCCGGTCCAGCCAGCCCAGGCCCCGCCCTGAGTTCTGCTGTCTGTCCCCAGCCTGCAGACCAGCTGGCGGGCTGGGACGGTGGGGCAGGTTGTTCGCAGCAGGCTGAACGCTGACGTCCACGTTACCAGTTGTACTTTGAATAACAGCCCTGCCTGTAGCCACCTCCTCTTCCCGAGAAAAGGAGGGCTCTCGGGGACCATCCCAGATCCCAAGGGCGGATGCTCCGAGCTGGCTCTTCCCTTTAAAGCAGCACCACCGGCTTTAGGTTACTGATCCTGGGCACCGCTGGGGTTCCCCACCCTGCGTCCGCAGGAATCAAACCCGCCTGGGCTCTTTTTCCAAGTCAGCTGAAAAGTTTCTAATCTCTTTGCAAAGTGTCAAGTGTCTTCCAGTGCCCGAAAAGGTGATTTTTCTAAAAGCGGATCAAACAGTTTTGACATTTGCTGCTGAGCCATTTCAAGTCCTACACCAGGCTCGCCGCTGGCCTCGGTGGCTCCGCCGGCTGCAGATAAAGGGTGAAGCGGCATCTCTCATCGTGGCAGCCACGAGGAGCCTGCCCGTGGGAGCCGCACCCCAGAAGAAACATGCCCCGTAAACGTGAACGTGCTGCTTTGTCTTGGCCAACAACTTATTCTTTCATGAAAGCCAGGCCCTGGCCCCCCAATGGCATTCTGCACACACATTTTTTTAATTTGCTGGCATTTGCAAAAAGTGGTCCCGCTGCCTTTGGGGTTTTATGTTTAGCAAAATAGTCCCACGGCATCGCCTTCAAAGGACTCCCAGCATCGTGGGCTCCCCAGCTCCTTCCCGCCTTCCAAGGAGGGAGCAGAACCGAGCTCAGGAGTGCGGCGCCTGGGAAGGGGGGCCAGCGAGGACTGTCTAGAGTAGGCTCTCCGACTCAGATGCCTGCAAGGGTCAGGCACATACAGGAAAGGGGCCAAAGGAGCTGGGGGCAGAGGACAATGGGGAGTAGTGGGGACTGAGGCAAACTGGACACCCTGCATGCCCTCTCTAACTGGGGCTGCCGGCCTCAGTGCCGGACAATTGTCACCGTGTGGGAATGTGGGCCCAGCGCCCTCAGAGCTTCCCGTTTTCCAAAAGAAGCAAGCAGCTGGCATTTGTAAAATGTGAAATCTGTCTGTTTTGAAATGTTGGCCCAGTTCTTTTCAAACACCCTGCAGGCCAAAGCAAACATGCCTGCTGGCTGAATCTGGCTGTCGGTTGGCACTCCCTGACGAAGGGGCAGAGATAAGGATTGGGGAGGGCCGCCTCACCCTTTCGCTCCAATCCGAGAGGCCATCCAGTTCCATGGTTTCATTTTACAGATGGGGAAACTGAGGCCTGTCACCTGGAGATCTCCTCAGCTGCCTCTCTCCTCCAAGATGTAAGACTTAAGAAAGCCACTCTCCAAGATGTGCTGACCTGCAGGACTTGTGTTTTGGTGAAGCCTTCACAACTCAAAGAAGTGGGGGAGTTTCAGACAAAGGGGCAGGGCTGTGGGGGGTGGGGTGCTTTTCAAAACTCCTCCGAAGGCTAGGTGACTGTCCACGCTGCCCAGTCCCCTGTGGCTCCTGGGGCATGTGTTCCCCCAGCAACATTTGGGATAGGTCCCTGATCCCCCACAGGCTGGGTCCCACGAGAGATGGGGCCACCGGAATTCTGGGGCTCACGTTTGTGGCATCGTCACACCTGCAGGTCTAGCATGAAATTCCCAAGACAACTTTGGCTCTGGCCACTGGCCACCGTGGAAGAGGGTGACTCCCTCCTTGGGTAAAAGAAATCCAGCTGCAAATAACCATGTGGGACCTGCTCCGGGCTCGGGCAGAGCAGGGGCAGTTTCCCAGGAGGAGAGGGTGGCATTCTCGCCTGCTCTGTCCTGCCGGCACGGAGGCTGAGGGTCAGTGGGCCCTGTCCCTGCCCCCTGCTCCCAGCCAGGCTTTTGTCCGCCCCCCCCCCCCCACCTCATGGGCAGCCCGTCAGAGCCCTGGCCACCAAATTAGCTCTTTGTGATTTTATTTGGCTTTTATTGGCTCAAGCTGGATGTTGGAGATGGAGCCAGATGTGAGGCTGGGGGACCACTTGAAAGGCCAGGTAATTAGCAGCATCTGCCTTTGCCTTCTTATCTTGACAGGCGGACACACGGAGCCGTGACCTGGGAGCTGGGAGGCAGCTGCCTTCCCCACATTAAATGAGGCAAAGGCCAAAGGGGAGGCGTACTTGGCCTGGAATGCCGCCATCTGCGTGTGTGTGTGCACGCGTGTGTGCGTGTATGTGCAAACGTGAGTGTATTGAAGAATCATCCCCTCCACCCATTGTGTCTTGGCTCCAAATTCAGGAAGAACCTTCTGCCAATCTCCAGAGAACTAGGATGGAATTATCATTTTCAAATCGAGAGATAAGCTACATGCAGTGAATGTAAAGATCTTAAGTGTATAGTGGTAGTGAGTTTTCATGAGTAAAACTCACATAACGCATACCCCAACGAAGATTTTAAGCAGTTTCATCACCGAGGAAGGTTCTTTACATTGCTGTCCCGTGCCTCCCCACCCCGTGCCCGCCCCCACGCAGGCAACAATGGTGCTTTCTGTCTCTGTACATGGCTTTTGCCTGCTCTTAAACAGCGTGTAAATAAAATGATAGAATATCAACATAGACTCATGGTCTTTTCGTGTCTGGCTTCTTTTGTTCAACATTGTTTCTGAAGCTCATCCAGTGCTTACACGTATCAGTTGTTCACTCCTCTGTATTGCTGAGGATTAGTCCGCTGTGCGAAGGTACCACAGTTGGTTTATCCATTCTCTGGTTATTCGGGTTGGATACTTGGATGGTTTCTGGCTTTTGGGTATTAAGAAAAAAGCATTATTTAGTTTTCTGTGGCTGCGTCACAAAGTGCCATAAATTCGGTGGCTTAAACCAACACAAATGTATTATTTCCCAGTTTCTGTGAGTTGGGTGTCCAGGCACAGGTGTAGGGGCTCATCAGGCTGAAATCACGGTGTTGGTCAGGCTGGGGTCTCATCTGAACCCCTGGGTTCTCTGCTAGGTTTATAGAGGTTTTGGTGAAGTTCAGTTCCTTGTGGGTGTAGGACTGAAGTTCTCAGCAGCCAGACATGCCCTTCTGTTCTCTGCCGTGTGGTTCTCTCCACAACACAGCAGTTTGCTATGTCAAGGCTGACAAGGGTATTATCTGCCACTGTGTCAGATCTCTCTGACTTCTTCCATCTCTGACCTCCAGGCTGTCTTTAAGAGGACTCACCTGATTAGGTCAGGCCCACCCAGGATGCTCCTCCCTCTGATTAAATTCAGCTGGGAAGCAGAGTCCCTGCACCTCTGCCACATAACAGAATGCTAGCTCATCACAGCCATACCTGGGGCATGTGCACCAGGAGATGGGGGTCTTGGGGGCCACCTTGGAATTTTGTCTACCGCCAGCCCTGTGAACATTCTGGAGTTTTGTTCTCCACATATGTATCTTTAAAAAAAAAAAAAAAGCATTTCTGGTCAAGCTAAAGTAGCACTGTCTCACTTAATAAAACAAATATAATTGTTTGTAAATATGGTCTTACACCTGGTCCATATTCGGTTGTCGGAGGGAGCGGTTGTCTTAGTAACCTGCCTTCGCTGGTTTGCCCAAAGCAGACTCTGGTCCAGGGCCTTGCGGTGCCGCTGGGCACTCCTCTGTTTGGCTGCTTTTCATGGGCTGCCTGTAGGGGGTGGGTCTGCCACTGTCCGCGTTAGCGCGGTCTCGACCTCTCGCCCCCTTAGCGTGTTCCTTCACCCCCGTTACAGCCTGTGCAGCGAAGTCGGATCTACGTTTGACGGACCCTGGCGAACACGGTTTGGCTGGAATGTGTGGGAGACGCCGAGGGCTTCCAACTGTATCACGTGTGGGAAGACACACGCTGTCTGGTTGTCCTCCTGTTGGCTGCGCACGATGAGTCCTGGGCCAGTTCTGTCCTCCTGGGCCGGGAGGACACCTGCGGGGTCTTACTTTGCCCAATTCAAATGTCCGGTTATGCATCAGCCATTCACCTAACAGTTTGAACACCTCAGTCGATGATCCTTGCCTAAACTGGTGGTTTCATTAGGGGCCAAGGGTGGACTTGCGGTCCAGCCTTTCCAGCCTGGGAGGCTCGGGTCTGGCCCGAAACCTGCCTGGCTTTGACCTCCCGAGGCCTGACCTCCCCTCAGCTGGGACCATCTGGCAGCAGACCCTCACTAGGCCTAGGGGCAGAGGTGACCGAGATGGGAGGGGCAGGGGACAGAGTGCTGCAGTGGCCTGGGTGCAAGTCAAGCTTCAGGTGCCCCTTCACTGAAGCCTCCAGCGGGCCCGACTGTGTCACCGCTGAGTGTCCGGGCCCTGGGGCGTGTGGCGGCTCGCTCTCGGACGTTTCTTGGCAAAGGAAGGAATAAACGCATGGTAGGCAGGTGGCTAAATGTGCGTCTGGCCCTAACCCTGGGCTCCTGAGCTTCCTGAATCTGCACTTGGCTTTGGGTTCCCTAGTCCTTTCTCATTCAGGGGACCCGTCCTTGCACTGGGAAGCCTCTCAGTGGGCCTCTGACTGCCACCTGCTCCAGCTGGGAGCCCACCTGGATGTGCTGCTGCCCCGCCCCTGCCCGATGCCCTGGGCTCCGCCTGGGGTAGCGCTTCCTGAGGCTGAGCTCAGTCCGCCTGCCGGAGTGGCCTCTCCTGGGGACGGTCTCACTCCCGGAGGCCCCATCACAATGGACCAGCCAGGCTAAGCTGCAGCTGGAGACACGGCCGAGCAACGCTGGCACCGCCACCCACCGGGAGGTGCCCATCTGATAACAAATATGGGGACACTCAGGCGACGCCCTGCGCCTGGCCTGCCTCCTGGAAAACAGCTCAGCAGCTGGGCTCCGACTCCAGACCCGCTGCCCCTCCTGCAGAGAAATCTGCCTTTCATTTAGAACTTCTGTTTCTTCCTCATGGAAAGTCTTTGTGGCACCAGTGAAGGAATGCTTTTATCCCCTCCTGTTGGAGGAGTGAGGAATTTGGGGGACTTCCTAGGAAGGGCCCCTTTTCTCACCAACTCTCAAGGCAGAGAGGCTTTTCTTGGGAAGGGGACCCAGCAGGAGGCGCTGGGAGGGACCCCCGGTGACTCGGAGGCTGACATCTGTGGGGGCATGCTCCGTGGCAGGCGCGGCGCTGAGCCCACTGCACGGTGCTGCCCTGCATCTCCCGGCCACCCCTGCAGGAAGGCCCGCTGTCTTCGCAGTTCACGGGGGAGGAGACCAGGGCTCGGTTTCAGGATGCAAGGGGTCCAGCATAGGCAACGTGTCACCAAGTGACTGGTTGGTCCTTTCAGATGACAGTGTCGCCCTGAGGACTCAGTGTTGTCTCTGTCGCTGCCAGATCGGACATTCTGCAGAGGCGGCAGCTTGATCCACCTTGGCGAGCTCATGGGTTTTGGCTCCTTCCTGTCACTATGGCTACTCTTTGTGTGAACCCATTTTACCAGCACTGGGGTGGCCAACGACAGAGAGAAAGAGAGGGAGAGAGGGACAGAAAGAAACATTAGTTTGTTGTTCCACTTACTGAAGCATACATTGGTTGTTTCTCGTATGTGCCCTGACCGGGGATCGAACCCATAACCTTGGCGTAGGAGGACGCTGCTCTAACCATTGAACTCCCCAGCCAGGGCAAGGCTCAGGGGCGGCCTTTGCTCTGGCGCCCCCTGCAGGGCTGGCCGAGGTGGGTCGGGGAAGCCTGCTGTCTGTGGCTCCCGCCCAGCCCTGCTCCCCGCCTTTTCCGTTCACAGGTGTTACTTCTAATTCAGCTTCTTGCTGACGGCTTTATTGAAATATGATTTCCACACCATATGAGTGACCCATTGCAAATACGCCATTCAGGGGTGGATGGTATATTCCCAGTCGGGCAGCAGTCAGTTTTCGAACGTTTTTGCTCATCAGCGGGCACGCCTCTCCTCCCTCGGGCCCCCAACCTCGCAGCGCCTGGAAACTGCTCATCCGCTTCCGGTCCCTGCGCATCTGCGTGTTCTCGGCATCACTTCTTTCACTCATCGTCCATTCAGCAGCCCACGGATGGTGGCGTCCTTTTCACGTTTTGCCGGTTGTGGAGAATGCCGCTGTCACCTCTGTGCGCCGGGTTTCAATAGGACACACCTTTTACTTACCTGGCAAGTATGCCTGGGAGTGGGATTGCTGGGGCCTGTGGTAACTGTGTTGGATCTTTTGAGGACCTGCCGGGCTGTTGCCACAGCGCCGCCCCCTGTCCGGTTCCCAGCAGCGGTGTAGGAGGGCTCGGCTTTCTCCGCATCCTCGCCAGCACTTGTTGTTTGTGTTTTTGATTTTGGCCATTTTACTGGGTGCGAAGTGGTACCTCACTGTGGTTTTGATTGGCGTTTCTCTGAAGGCCAAGGAGGGACGTATGGGCCCTAGTAAAGAGTTTGCCGTTTCTGACTTCATCTCGGCTCTGATTCCCAGAGAACCCAGATGTGCAACAGGGGCGAGAGCGTGTGGGGTGGGGTGCTGGGGGGGCCGCTGTCTGTCTCTCTCTGCCTCTGTCTCTTTCTCTGACATCCCCTCCCCTTTTTGGCCCGCAGTTTCTGGGAACACATGGGTCATCCCCACAGCTTTTGTACGTCTTTCTTTTTAATAAAAGCACAAAAAGGTCAGCTTGACACCAAACCATGGCCCCTGCCCCCATCACAAGATGCGCCGAGTTTCCCCGGGTTTCTGGAGAATGGCCGGTACTGTGGGCTGGATGGAGGAGGCGGGGCCCTGCTGGCTTGCACACTGCAAAGTCCCGGGTGTCCGGGACGGTGACCTGGGTACCAGGTTGTGGTGTAATGAAGAATGTATTTGTCCCTGGTTCCTGGCATAGAGCTCCTAAAACCTTGCTTGTCATAGAATGATAAGTGTCTTTTTAAAAAAATTTATTTATTGATTTGACAGCGAGAGAGAGAGAGAGAGAGAGAGAGAGAGAGAGAGATAAATATCAACTTCTTGTTCCACTTATCATGCATTCATTGTTTGATTCTTGCATGTGCCCTGACGGGGGATCGAACCCTCAGCCTAGAGGCATCTGGAGGACACTCTAACCAGCCGAGTCCTGGGCGAGGGCAGCAGTGCCTTTTGTTATTCCTAAGGAGCCCTTTGGACCACACTGGAGTTTGTGCTAGTGAGGTGACTCAGGGTGGGGCCCTGAGATAGCTTCAGGCTGGGAGTGGTCACCAGAAAGACTAGAGGTGGGAACTTTCAGCCCTACACCTGACCTCTGGTAGGTTGTACGTTGGGTTGGATAATAAAAACTCTTGAACTACGACACTCAGAGAGGTTGGGGCTGTGAACACATTGGGTGCTGGGAGGAGGCTATGCCCAGGAGGCCCTGGGCCACCCCCCACCCCACCCCTTGCCTGGGCTTCTTCTCTCTGGCTGGTCCTGAGTTGCCTCCTTTGTAATGAACCTGTGGTCATGAGTTAACCCTCTCCTCAGTTCCAGGAGCCATTCCAGTGAAGTACAGAACCCCAGGAGGGCGTTGTGGGGGCCCCAGAATTTGTACTTGCCGGGGTAGAAGTGTGGGTCACTGGGGGACCCCACTTGGGGCTGGCATCTGAAGCAAGGGCCGTCTTGTGGCACTGAACTGTGACCCCGGGGAGTCTGACGCTCACTCCAGGCGGTTGGGGTCAGGACCACACTGAATGGTCGGACACCCACTTAGTGTCGGAGACATGGAGACCCAGGGTCAGAGCCAGGCACATCCCGGCCCTCGACGCGTCTGTGCTGAATGAACAAAGGACCGTCGCTGACATAAATTAGGCACCAGATCCCGTGTCCTCTGCCAAAGGCTTTACATTCACTCATTCAGAAACGCTTTCTGTGTCAGCACTGCGGGCCGTGCGCTGGGCGCGGTGTGCTGGGTGCCGTGTGCTGGGCGCCGTGTGCTGGGCGCCGCGTTCCGGCACAGCTGGGAGCAATTAGCCAATTCAACACGCAGGCTTTCAGCGCCTACTGCACGCTCTGCGTACAGCGGAGACTGACGTGAACAAGGCGAACCTACCCAACAGATAGCTATGGAGTCCCTACTGTGTGTCGCATCCTGCTCCCCGCAGGCCACACCACATGTACCTTGCAGGAGCCCCAGGAGCTAAATCTTCTGCTTTAGGTCACTTTGCATATTGAGGCTCAGAGAGGTGAATTGTGCTCCTTGAGGTCGCACAGCCAGGGCGGTGAGGCTAGACCTGACCCTGGCCCCCCCCCCCCCCGCCCCGGCATCAGGCTGGTGTTCTCACCCTCGGGCCTCATCCAAGTGTGAATGTTGGGGACCGCTCTGGGGTCCACCTGGCTGCACACTCCGGAGCTCCTACCTCCCCAACTCGAGCCTCCCTCTCCTGGGCGCGCCCCCTCCCTCCTCTCTGACATGCACGACTCCGACCATGGCGGGCAGTGCCCCTGAGTGACAGCCCGGTGCTGTCATCTGTTTTTGTGCTCAAAACCCCGTGTTCAGCAAATTGCTGGGACCGAGAGCCTATCCAGTTACCTGCCGCATCAGAGGTATGTTCTATGCCGCCAAGCAAAGCAGAGAAGAATGCTTCTAAGAATTTTAACCATTAGTTGGAAAACAGCACACCCCTGGCAGCCCCCGGCAGGCGCTGCCCAGCAGGAACCAGATACAAAGCAAACAAGGGCTTGTCCCATGTGGGGGCCGACGTCTGTCCCAGTGGGTCAGCCCCCTGGCCTCGCATAAAACCATCAGTCACCTGACTCTGGTGGCTGGCTGGCTGGAGCTGTGTGGCACTGGGGTTCCCACTCGCTGGCGTGGAACCCTGGGCTGACATCCGCCTGCTGGCCTGGGTGACCACAGAGCCCGGAGGCCGCCAGCTTTGCTCTGAAGCCACGCCTCCCCAGTTCTGCTGCTGTCACTCACCTGGGCCCTCGGAGTGTGAACTGTGGGCGAGTGACAACCTCGGGGAGCCCCAAGGGGAATGGTAATGATAATGCCTCACTGGTGAGGGCGAAGCAGATGCAGGGTGAGTCCGCACTCAGCGTAGCCGTAGGGTCTTGGCGCCAGCTTTACCATCGGCTGACTGACAGAAACAAGAGTGAGGACCCTACGGCATCTCAGCGACGTTGCGAGGAAACTGTTGAGCAAAAGGACGTCACAGGGAGGCCTGCCGTGGAAGCCAAGGCATCGCACGCCCTCGGGTGCTGTCTCTATAGCTGTTGGCTGTCACCGGGGAGTCAGACACTGATGTCACACGTCTCTCAGGAGCACCTCCAGGCCCTGCCAGGTGCACGCGGAGGGGAAGGGCGGCCGTGCTGGCTGCCCCTGTGGAGCCCATGGCCCGGTGGGGGGGTGGTGGTGACGGGTGACTCGAGCAAACGTGACATCAGAACTGGGTCTGTGACAAGAGGTATTCACCTGCCCCTGGCTCTTTCCCCCTAAAAGGCATCAAAGAGCAAGAAAGACTCTGTGCTGGACCCGACCCTGCAGCAGCCCGCACGGCCCCCCTCCAGATGCTCAGGAGGGGTCAAGTCCCCATCCCTCCCCGGGCACTGGCGGTCCCTCTCTTCCCTGCGCTCAGGGCCGGCCCCTCCCAGGCCAAAAGCCCACCCTGTTGTCCTCAGTGGTTGGGGCAGTTGTTTTAGACCTGGTTTTGGAGCCAGGCGACCCAGGTTTGGGTCCCGGTTCTGCCTGTCACTACCCGCTGCGGCAGGGGTCTCCCCCTTCAACCTGGGCAAGCTTGGACCAAGACAGTATGCAGAAGTGACAGCCTGGAACTTTCAAGACTAGGTCAGAAAAGCCCATGGAGTTTCCCTTCACTGGCTAGAACCTTCTCTCTCTCAGAACCCTAAACCTCTAGGTCAGAAGCACACCTATCCCGAGGTCCCCATGGCGCGAGGAGCCCAAGCCACACCAAGAGGGGGGACTTGGGTCACAGTCTCGGCTGATTTAGCCCAGCCCAGGAGCCAGACAAGTGAATGAAGAAGCTTCCAGATTAGCAGTGTCCAACCCGCGGCCCAACACAAAATCATAACTTTACTTAAATCATTACTTAGTTTTATCACTAAGTTTTATACTAAGGTTTATTACTTAGACATGTACATGTCCTTTATTAGTGATCACAAACTTGGGACCTGCTTGACGACTTTCAAAGATTTTCGAAAGAGCTGCTGCACAATCAGGGTGATTACGTGAGGACTTTTTTCCTTATCCGTGGTGGCGGACACCATGAAAATTACACATGGACCTGGTTCTTGCTCATCAGTTTTCGTTAGCGTTTGTGTCTTTAACGCATGTCCCAAGACAGCCCTTCTTCCAGTGTGGCCTGGAGACACCAAAAGTTGGACCCCTCTGTTCTAGATGATTCTAGCCCCCAGCCAGCTGCCAGTCTCCGTGGCTACCTTCAGACGTGGCGGAGCAGAGACCAGCCTTCCCTGCTGGGCACCGTCCAAGCTCCTGACTCTCAGACGCCGAGCACCAGTAACTGGCAGCTCTCTGCTGGTACATGGGGGCGGTTTCTGTACTGATAGATGTTCTATGTCGATAGAGAGTCGTTAGGCGTTGGCGGATCGCTGGAACGGGGGACCACGGGACGTTTTTATTCTTTCAACTATGCTTTTCTGGAAACTTCCAGTTTTTTTGTTCTGAGCATATGTTTTTATTATTAGGAAAATATTTATAAGGAAACGTTTGTTGAGTGAATGAAGAAAGTAAAGAAGGAAGCAATGAATTAGAGAAAAGGCGAGAGGAAGGCGTTTTCGTGGGCAGGCCCTGACCCCATGGTTCTCAGGAACCACCGCTTGGATGAATGTACCCTGTGGGCTTCCTTCCTCTGTGACCGGTTCCCTTGCACTGCTCTGCCCTTGGCCATGGCTGAGGAGCCGCGGTAAGTGGGCCGGACAGCCGGCTGTGTGTCTTTGTGCAGCTCTCTCAGCCTCTCCGGGTGCACTTCCTTCCCTGCTAGGCGAGGCACGCCCAAACACCAGCACACAGTGGGACCACGGAAGAAGCAGGATTCAAACCCGGGGCTGCCTGACTTCTGCCCGGGGGGTTCCTCTTTCTCCACTAAGGGGCTCCAGAGAAAGGCCTTGGGGGGCTGGCACTGGGAGCCACCCCCAGCCTGCTCCCACCCGGGAGCCCTATGTGCCATGGGCCCAAGGCATCAGGCACAGAGCAGGAGGCTGGGGCCTGGGCAGAGGCCAGGGCTGTGCTGTCCCCCTAGTAAGCCGAGCGGTCCCCCCATCACCCCTTCACCCCTGCGTTCTCTGAATGAAGCCATTCAGAGGAGGAAACCCGACCGCCCATGTTTTATGCATGTCCAGCCACTCCAGGAGCAGCAGGTCCCCCACGGAGGGATTATTTTAAGCAGATGCTGTGAGTGAGGGGGTGGGGGGGGCTTGAAAGAAGCCACGCCCCTCACCCAAGGACCCCTCCCTTGCTGGGTGGCCTTAGGCACTGTTCACACAATCTGGGCCCAGCACGGGGGTGCTGGCCTAGCCAGGCCTCCACTGGGGGCTAGGGGGTCTTGTGGACCCAGGCTGTCTGTTGTGTAGCCAGCTAAAGCAGCTGCCCTCTCCGAACCGGGGTGGCCCCTCCCAGGGGGAGCCCATGCCCTCCCCTGACAGGTGTTGGCTGTGGGTAAGGCGACACCCAGGGGAGGGGACAAGCATGTTTCAGAGGCTGTGTGTAAGAGGATGTCACTTTTGTCAGCCCTTTGAAACTCTTTTTCTGCAGCAAAACCCGACCTGGCTGTTGGGGGTGCCTGGCTTTCCTCGCTCCTGGCTTCCTCCCAGCTGGTGTCTCCTGCAGCTGGCGTGGTCATTGCAGGGGAGGTTGTCAGCGAATCCTAAATAATTAACATCTTTTCCTGTCACTTTTCCATGTCCCCCCTCCCCCATTCCTCTTGCTTCGCTTTCAGCTACCAGCTGCGGTTTGGCTGGCTAGCATTTATTGAGCACCTACTCTGTGCTTAATGATTTTTTTGCACACTATGTTTTTTAAAACCACACAGCCCTTTTGGGGGTAGGCACTGCTATGGGCCACATTTTTCTAATGGGGAAACTGAGGCTCGGGAGGAAAGGGACTTGCGCGGGGCCACATAGGGAGTCCCAAGCCCGCCTGGCCCAGAGGAGCGCTTTCTGCGTGCTTCGAGGGCTGACCTGGCGACTTTAGGTTAAAAAACAAACAGCTCAGAGGTGTCAGTTCCATGTTCTCTCCTTTGGATGAAGAGTCAGAAGCGACAAAATGTGGAAATGGGGGAGACCACCGAGCTCACCTGCTGCAGGCTCTTCATTTCTCAGCTGGAGAAACCGAGGCCCAGAGAGGGGAGGGCACTTACGCCAGGTCACTTGGTGCCCCAGGGGCAGTCCCCAGGGTGCTGACCCTATTCCAGGGCTCCCTCCGCTCCAGGCCAGGATGTCCTGTCACCTCATGTCCCTGGGCCTCCGTCTGCCTGCCTGTCCACAGGACCGGTGCTTTGGGCCTGGCTCCCAAGCTGTCGAGGACGTGAAGGTGCTTGGTGAGCGGATGGGCTGGGTTGCCTGTTGCCAGGCCCGGGGAGCCCTCGGCCCCATTTGGCAGGTCGGACCCAGGCCAGCTCGGAACTCCCCGGGGAGACACCCCTGAGCACCGAGCACCTCATTGCAAATGTCTCCATGGCTCGGAAACTGGCTGAGAGCCATTGCTGAATTGTCACTGCAGGGGTGAATGACAGATGCTCTACAGGTGACCAAGGTCCAGACCGGTCAGAAATCTCTCCGGGTCTTTCCACGAGAGAGACTTCAACAGAGGGGTTGATTGCACAAGAGAAGTAAGAGCAGACAAGCCGACCCCGGAAAGGAAAGACAGACAGGCGCCTAGCAACGGCAGGAAGACTCAGCCTTGTCCATCTTTGTGTCACCCACATGTCAGTGGAGGGCACCCCATTTGGAAGACATTCATAAAATAGACTCAAATCTCGTATTCACATCTCAGAGTGGGGTGCAGGGGCCAGATGCTGAGATTTCTGCGGATTTCTAGGTCCCCACACTTTCCCAGTCATGTCTGGTCCAGATTGCCTGCTCCCCTGAGCTCTCCCATCCCCTGCCCCTGCTCTGTGACTGTTCTCGCCCTGCCTCTCGCCCCACAAGGGCCCCTGCTGCCACTCACACGAGTCATCCGTGTGCACAGCAGACTTTGCTGGTTGGTGGTTCCAGAGCGAGGGAGGCTGCAGCCCAGCAGTGGACACGCTGAGACCAGGATCCATCCCCTGTACCTGGCAAAGCCCCGGAGCCCTCGCCCCTGTGGGAGGTTCCCGCCCAACACCTCTCCCTGCGGGCTCCAGCCCCTTCGGCCTGCCCTTGTTTCTCCAGCTGCCCCCCAGCCCCCCAAACCCTTACGCACAGCAGTTCAGTTTATCCTCCTCCAAACGTGCACATCAGGACCCACCTTCACATGCAAACTGCCACAGCAAGACATTTTCCTAAACGATTTCTTTTCTTGAGAAGGGACTTTGGAACCAAGTGTTCACGGGCTCATTTTGACATACATTTCTCTTTACCCTTTCCCTGCAGGCCAGGGCCTTGCCGTCTGGGTCTGTCTCCCCTCGTTTGTAAATGGGGTCACCCTGTCTGACTTTGCACGTCCCGAGCCTGTTTGGGGGGGGGGGCGGGTGGTGATGACAACAGAATGACTTGCAAGGTAACAGAAGGGCCGCCCACGCCCACGTTCGAATCCTCCTTGCCGTAAATATTCCATGATGACGGACATGGCACCGTCAGACTTGGGCAGAACTTGGGTCTCTTCGGCTTGGATCTCCGAGTAGGAAGTTTTTGGCTTTGCTGGTGAAACAGCGCTTTGCTCTGCCCACCGCTGAGACCCGTGGAGTGTGGGAAGGATGGTGCGGGAACCGAGGTTCCCTGTCAGAGAGAGACCAGAGATGTCCGCTCTGCCTCCTCCCCTGCGGGGGCGGGGTCTGGTTTCTTCTTCTTCTTCCTTTTTTATTTTACTTTTTGCACCACATGCACATCTTCCTCTTGGCTTCCTGCACAGCTTGATCAGTGATGGGTGCCCGCGTTTGACATCAATGGCCAGGCATGTATTTCCTCACTCACGCGAGATTCTGCGTCTGCGTTCTCGGGCTCCGAGAGAAAACAGTCGAGTCCTCCTGCAGGAGGCGGGCTGTGTAAATAGGTATCCGTTTGGGGAGAAGGAATGAGGAGTGATAAAATATTCAGAAAGCGGTCCGTTCTGCAGGGATGTTATTCCGCACAGCCAGGGAGCAGATTAATGACACGGTTTGCGAGGAAGGGAGGCCGGCCCCATAAAATATGTATCAGTGGGGTTGGAGGTGGGGTGGGCCGCGCAGGCCCCAGCCAGGACTCATCGGCCCCCACCCTGGCCTCCTCTCTCGGACCTCCCAGCCGCTGGCTCTTGGGCCCAGGGTGGGGAATGCACCGACAGGGTGTGCCCAGCCTGCTGCGGGGGACCCGATGGGTACGTGGGAAGGGGTATTGGGTGGAGGGGCGGGAGGCCTGGCTCTGCCTCTGAGCCGCTGCGTGGCCTCAGCCAAGCCACCGAACCTCACCGGTGCTTCCTTTCCTTCGCTCTGAAACGAAGACCAGACGGTTCCCAAGAGGGCAGAGTAAGCGCTGGGAAGGCGGGCGGGCGATCCCTGGGAATTCGACAAGATGGAAAAAGTCGTGTTTGTTCGGCTTCATCATCAGGAGTGCGTGGCATGCACATCACTGAAAAATGTCCTTACCAGCACCCCGCAAAGAACCCACCAGACGTGAAAAGGAGGCAAACGACCCGGTAGAAAGTGGGCGAAGAGTACAGACAGACAAATCCCCGGGGGAGGGGCGACTGTCCTGGGCCCGTAAAGCAAGGTGCAGGCGCCGCCATCAAGGTGTCAGAAGACGCTCACCCCCCCAGGATCGGGAATGCAGGCCATGGGAACCGCGTGGCAGAGATCTGACAGGCCTGCCCCACCCTCCCTGGCCCCCTCCCACTCGGGAGTACTCGCTTCCTCAGCTCAGGTGTTTTTCTGGAGCTGGGCCCAGGGGAGGCCACTGGCCTTCCCATTCTGAAATCCTTTCTCGGCAAACACGCCAGCGTGGCGCCCTCCCTCTGACTGGGGACCAGGAGCAGGGGTGCCCTCTCCCCAGCGCCCCCTGCCCTGGAAGCAGGCCCTGGGGAGTCACAGGAAACCGGAGGTCAGGTCTCCTCTGATTCAGCACACTGTCATCAAAGCCTGGAAGAAGGACACTTGCCATGTGAGCATCCCGGAAGGACCGGGCAAGAAAGACAGCAGGGGCTTCCTCCCAGACCTGCTTTCCCCGGGCACTGACCCCTCTTCCGCTGCGGAGGGGCCCACGTTGCTTATTGTACGCCATGAGCATTTGTCTATTCAAGCAGCCCGGATGGGGGCCCATGTCAGCCCCCCAAGCCGGGCGGGGTTGGGCATGAATCTCAGGGCTGAGCAGGGGTGGGGGAAGGGGCGCCTCCCTCCACCTGGGGAGGCCCCCAGGAGTGTGGGGAAGCTGCCCCTCACTGAAAAGCTTTCCCCGGCCTTTGCTTTAGGGGATGCTGGCAGCGGTCATAGAGCTCGAAGGCCCCGTCCTTCTCCCCACAGGGGTGACAGGCGGGAGGGCGCGCTGCCCCAGACCCCCTCCGCTGCTCCCGGTCAAGCCCACCCTGTGGTTCCTACTGCCACGCACAAGGCTCTTTCCGGATGCTTCCGCTGGCTCTGGGACTTATGCAGTGGAAGCACAGGAGGGTCGACACCCCTGGGGTGACACTTCAGTCAGTGGCCAATAGCTTTCTCGCCCCTCTGGCGGGACACCTGTCTGCACAGTCCCCAGGGGAGTGAGCCCTCTGCCCTAAGCTAACACCCTGCGATCGGCTTCCCGCCTCCTCTGTCTCCCGTTCCAACCTGCCCCCCCCCCCCCCCCCCCGCGGTAAGTGGGCCGGACAGCCGGCTGTGTGTCTTTGTGCAGCTCTCTCAGCCTCTCCGGGTGCACTTCCTTCCCTGCTAGGCGAGGCACGCCCAAACACCAGCACACAGTGGGACCACGGGTGGTGGAAGCAGACCCGCCACAGCTGCTTCCTCGGATCCCCTCCCACGTGAGCCCCCTGTTTCAAATGCTGGTCCCTGGGTCTGCTTCTGGGGAGCTCCCCCTCACACAGCAGGTGTATCAGAACCGAAACCATTATGGGGTAGAATTTAAACCACGTGAGCCCCTCACTCACGGTGCCCAGGCCAGAGAGCTCTGCCACATTGCCCAGCCCTGGACGCTGACCAGTCCAGCCGAGCTCTCTGGGATGCACAGCATTTTTTGGTGACACAGAGGCCTGTGGCGGGGGCCCACGGGTTTCTGGCTGGACCGTGCCTGGGGCAGTTCTGAGGCGGCGTCTGACTAGCCGAACTGTGTCGGGAAGCCGGGCGTTCCCCAGATGCTGTGCTGCTCATGACCCCCACCCCAGCCCATGTCAAGTGGTCCCAAGAGGGAGCCTCTGTCCCCCTCCCATGTCACCCCCTACCCCAATCCCCGAGGAGGGCTGGCCCCATCCAAGGAGAGTCTACCCAGGCACTGTTGCAGGTTGGGCCTGCACGAGGTGACTAGGCAGGTTGGCCTGGGGGGTGTTTCCGAGGTGGGACCCTTGCAGGTGGAAGATTTCAACCATGGGTTGTGTGCTGCTGTTCGGGGAATCCGGTGAGAGAGAAGGATGGGCCTCAAGAGGCTCCGTGGGGCCCAGCATGGGCGGTGGGTTCGTTGTCTGACACTTGGACTGTCGGACCTCTAGAAGTCACTGGATAGAAGTGTGGGGTTCCAGGCCGGAGACACCAAGTAGGTGCCCTCAGAGGGGCTGAGTCATGGTGACTCTCTGGGAGAGCCAGCTGGGGTGTCGCTCTGAGGAGATGAGCTGGCAGGGGGCTGGGAAGGTCCCCGGGCCCCTCCGGCACAGCCTGGGCCCGCCGCCCCCAGCCGCGGAGCCGCAGCCACTGTGGGCTCCCGCGATGAGGGCTGAGTTTGGTGGGCTGTCACCTGCGAGGCAGCTGCTGGCAGTTCCTATTGTGATGGCGGCAGAGCTGCGTGATGCTCGTAAGTTTGGGGTCCAGTGGTTTAGCTGGGAGATGAGCCCGGGATCTCCTAGCAGAGGAACAGGGTGGAGAGATGGGGAGGGGAGGTGACCGCAAAGGCCAGGCTCTTCAGCAGGGTGTCTGGGGGCAGCTATGGAGTCCTGGAGCGCATGTGCCTCCCACCCATGAGGATCTGGGGTCTGTTACACCAACTCCACCCCCCACCTGTGACAGAGGTCCAGAGCCACTCCTGGTGGTGACAGCCTGCCAGCCCTTCCAGCCACTGGGTGGAGTGGACTCAGCCCCTCAGGCAATGAGATGTGGACGCTGGCAGTCGAAGCCCCATTGGTGAGGGCAGGGCAGCCACAGCATGGACCCCACTCCCACCACAGCCCTCTCCACTGCTCCAGCCAGCTTGGCCCTGACCTTCTAGGCCCTGGCCTCCTGGTATCTCCCCCTCCCCATCCCCCTTCCAGCCTGGCTCTCCCCCGACAAACCCTCTTCCGGGATGGCCCTGGGCTTCCTGCCTCATTCCTGTCTGGAATGGCCAGCCTATCCCCCCATCCTCCTGACCTCTTCTGCTGCACGGGTCGGCCCCAACCCCTTGTCCTTCAGCAGAGCTGCCCGCTCTGGCCTCCCAGAGGCTCCTGGGAGCCGGGTATCCACAGCGCTTGCCATGTCCCAACCAGGGCTGGGTCTGGCTGGTGCTCTTTCCCTGAGTGTAGCCTGTTCCCCCAAGTAGACAGCGGTCTGTGTCTCCCTTGGCTCTGAGTCTCAGTGCCCTGAACACGTAGGGCAGTGAGGATGATGGTGGTGAGGGTGACCAGGTCTCCAATGGACAGCTCGTGGTCTCCGCTCCGAATCTGCTTTTCCACGGCAGAGACTTGCTGCTTGTCCTAAATGGTTCTCCTTTTCCCCCTGGGATCTCGGGGGACCCGCACTCCACCTCCGGGTGGGCAGGAGCAGCGGCGGGACCGCGCTCTGTCCGGGGCCCCTGGGCAGAGGGATGCCCTCGCCTCCGTGCGCTTCCTGTGACACCCTCCCAGCGTGATCCTTCACCATCAGGGACGGAAGACAAACAGAGCCCGGGCCCTGTCACCACCAAAGCAGGGCTGCCCCGGAGAGCCCCACGCACGATGTCCTCACCCGGCTGCTGTGCGAGCAGGGAGTCAACTTTTATTTTTAGGACAACTGGAGCAGTCTGCCCACCTTGACTAACGTGGAAACATTTACAGCGAGAATTACGCCGGCGTCATGGGCTGTGGCCGACACTCATGGTGCGACCTGTTTGGAAGACGCTGTGCTAGTTTGCTGGGGCCACCGTCACAAGGGACCCCGTACTCGGGGGCTTCAACACCAGAACTGCGTTGTCTCAGAGTTCTGGAGGCTCAGGGCCGAGGTGGTTCCTCCCGAGGCTTGTACATGGCACCTTCTCCCGGGGTCCCCGGGGTCTTCCCTCTGCACACGTCTGCGGCCAAATTCCCTCCCCTTATAACAGTGTGATGTTGGATCAGGGCCCACCTTAATGACCTTACTTTTACTCAATCACCCCTTTAAAGACCCCGTCACCCTGGCTGGTGTGGCTCAGTGGATGGAGCACAAGCCTGCGAACCAAAGGGTCGCCAGTTCAATTCCCAGTTGGGGCCCATGCCTGAGTTGCAGGCCAGGTCCCCAGTAGGGGGCGCATGAGAGGCAACCACACATGGATGTTTCTTTCCCTTTCTCCTCCCCTTCCCCTCTCTCTACAAAGAAATAAAATCTTTAAAAATATATGTTAAAAAAAAAGACCCCTTCTCCAAGTACAGTGACATTCCCAGGTGTTGGAGGGTAAGACTTGAACACGTGAGCTTTGGGGGCGTGATCGAACCCCCAGCAGATGCTCAGTGACTGTCTCTTCCCTTGCTCTCTGGGAACTCTGAGGCACTCCTGTGGTGGAGAGAGAGGTTCAAAGCCCATCCTGCGTGCTGCGAAATGCAGTGTCCAGGAATGTGCTACAGACCCTCGGTCCCCAGTCCACTTCCTTGGTGGGACTACACAGGTGATGCTGTGACCCTATGAGATGAAATGGGGCAGGCGTGAGGGCCACTTGAGAAGCAAGAGCCCAGGCTGGGCTTGGGGGAAGGGCAGCAAGATGGACCATGCAGGGGACTTGGTCATGACCCCATCGATCTGTGTGGCTGTGGGACCCCAGGGCAGTCTTCATGGAGACACTGGGTCTTGGTCACTTCACCTGAGACATCCCTGCATTTCCCCTCCTCTCTCTCCTGCCTCCGACCCTGGGCTTGCAGAGACCAAGTCCTCATGGTGACAGCCACCACAAGCCATTTCTCCAGCACTCACTAAGTATCAGACACTTCACTAAGCACCCTCCCTCCGCAATTTCCACCACCTGTCTCCGACTCCTCTCTGAGTGGGCTCTCTTGGTATCTCCATTTAAAAGGCCCAGAGAGGTCGGACCACTCGCTGAAGCTCACACGCAGGCAGAGGCGAGGACGGTAGTTTGGGCTGGCAGCGGTGGGTGGGTGGGAGGATGTGTTTGATACGAGCCAAACACCATGCTCCTTTGACGCGGCACACCCACCACCATGAGGGCCCCTGGCACTGTTACCCAGGGCTCGGGCTGGAGCCTGCCCCCCTCCTGCCTGCAGAACAAGAAAGGCCCCTCCCGCCCCGCTCGGGGCTCCTCCGAAGTCTGGCCTCTCTCCCTGTCCCCGCGCCGGCGGCGGGGAGATTTCGTTCGAGCGGAATGGAGCCGAGGACTTTTGTGCCACTTCATTTGCATGTATGCCAACAAGCCGGAATGTGCACAACCTTGGAGCACTTTCAAAGGCAGGAGTAATTCCTCTGAAATAGGTCTTCCGAAAGCTTTATCTTGTCCTTTCTTTTTTAGTTAATCTTGGAGCCCCTTAGCATGTCAAAGCAATTTTTCTAATGTCACATCTTCTAGACATTAGCATGAAAGGGCTTTAAGAGATGATTTGAGAAAGAATAAATGTTGAATGAGCATTTATTATAGAGTCGTTTATGCTACATTTGCATTTTGACTCTCTGTCTGCCGCGGGGGCTGCCGAAGCAAGCTGATTGGAAAGTCAGCGGTGTCTCAACAGGCGAAGCTACAACCGTGTCTCCACTCAGCTGTTTTCCTCCAGGCGTTAATTTCTAGGAAGAGGAGATTTCGTGAGGCTGGTTTGTCTTGGGGAATGAGGTTCAGCAGAGCTTGGGCGCCTGAACGTACACGGAGGTGGCACTGCCCAGGAGCAAAGGTCAGGGAAGCCCCCTGGACGTGCCCGTTTCTGCCTGCGCCCCTCCTAAGAAATTAGCAGCGTCCTGTCACCTGCCGGAAGCTGCCTGGCCCATGTGGCGGGGCGCAGTGGTTAGCAGGCCAGCCTGTGAGCCGGGCTGCCTGGGTGTGACTGCAGCCTCTGCCACCCAAGAGACTCGGGAAAGAGCGGTTTTAACCGGTGTCCTTCCTGGTGGCGCGGCTGTAATACCTGCCTGCATCTCAGAGGGTCGGCGTGAGGGTGAAATGGTGGACACATAGAAAGTCCGCCGTGTGGTGTAGCAGCGTCGGGCTTACATTCTGTGCTCAATACATAGTAGCGGGTTTTAAGATTGTTATTCTTGGGGGCTGCGGAACTCGGCCAGAGTTCCAGGGACATGAATTGGTTTGTCCCAAGGGTGGGCTTTTCTGTCTCTGCACCTGGAAGAGGCTCATTCTGAGGGTTCTGACCACAGACGGGTGGATGCGAGTGGGTTCTGAGGCTGATGGGCGTCTTAGGGACTGTGTCAGCCTCTGAGTGTGTGTGTGTGTGTGACAGAGAGGGGGAGAGGGAGAGAGATGTATCAGCTCAGTACACCCCAAGGCTCCCTGAAGCGCCAATCCCTAGAAGCTGGGGTCCCGAGCCCCAGCTCTTCATTTCCCTGCTTAAGGGCAGGGACAGGCCCTTTTTCGTCTTCATCAAAACCCGGTCCTCTGCTGAGGCTCCCTGTGTTCGTCAAGCTTGTTTTTTTAACGCTCCTCTCCTGAGTCCAAGGCAACCTTAGGTGGGGCCTAACCCAGGGGGGCTGCGCTGCCGAACGCTAAGGATGGGGGCTCGGAGCCCTGTTCCCCGGGTAGGACCTCTCCCCTCCCCCACCCTCCCCCCACCTCTTTGGAGCTGAGGAGCAAGGCCTCCCCTCAAAGCTAGATCACCCCTTTCATTTCATAGGTTGGGGAGCTGAGCTTCGGAGAGGGCTTCTCTTGCCTCTTGGCTGCACAGCACGGCTGTGGGCTGAGCTAGGCCTTGGCAGCCAGGCAGGCCTCCTCTGGACCTGGTCCCATCCCTCCTGTGGGGCCGGGTTCCTTCTGCAACAGACCCTAAAACCAGCCCCGAGGCCAAGGCCAGGTCTGCTTAGCCCCTGCTCGTGCTGTTATCATTCACCCCCCCCCCCCCCCCCCGCAACAGACCCCAACTGCTCCCCTGGCCCCACAGGGCTGATACTTAGGCCTCAGATACTTCTCTGCTTCTCTGTCCTGTTTTCTTGATTTTTGCAAAACAAAAATGACAGCTGTACCCCTTCTTGGGTGCCTGCTGTGTGCTGGGCACAGCCCAAGGCCCTTTCTGGGCAGGGGGGACCCCGTGTCCCCATCGTGTGGATGGGTGCCCAGGGTCACACAGCTGAGGCCCTAGAGCTGGGATGGGAACCCAGGTTCCCTAGGGATTGCACAGTCCCACACAAGCATCTCCTGCCTTTCCTGTGTCCTTGAACCTATAGAGGATGGGGTCTGCCCTGCTTGGTCCCCTCCCCTGGGCCCTCTGAGCTCAGTGCCGAAGGCATCACCAAACCCCTTAATCCCAACTCAGTGACTTGATCGCACACTTGTCTCCCTAGGGACCTGATTCCGGCTACTTCCCTGAGACACTGCACACAGTGTGTCTATGGAGAGAACCCAGGAGCATAGCACAAATGCTATTTAATGTCCCACTAAGTCTGGCAGAGCTGGGTTCAAAGCCCAGCACTGCCACTAGCCATCTGTGTGACTCTGGGCAAGTTACTTAACCTCTCTGAGCCTTGGTTTCCTTCTCCCTCAAATGAGGATAGTAATAGAGAAGTTGCTTCCTCCAACCGAGGAAGCTGGACCTCAGTTTCCTCTTCCTTAAAAAATCCAGGTTGGAGAGTCTATGTCTAAATTTCCATGAGCTCAGCAGGTCTCAGGCCTCTGGATGTCAGGAGCGGGATTTGCCCCTTCCCATCCCCCACCCAGAGGGGAGAGCAGTCCTACCCAGGCTCCCATCCTGCAGCTGATCTGCAGCCCCGGGGTGCATCCTTGTTCTGTAGAGAAAGCAGGAGGCAAGGGGTTGCCAGTCAGGGGCTATGAGAGAGAGAGAATGAGAGAGAGACAGCGAGCGAGCCCCGTCAAGGCCAGCCCCCTCCCCTCCTGGAAACCTGTGTGCAGAGGATGAAGGGGATAGAGCAGAGGCGAAGCCTGGCCTTCTGAGGAACATGGGGTGCCCACTTTGAACGGTGGCCTTTGTGCCTGCCTATTCAGGGCGGCCTCAGGACAATGGGGGGCAGGCACACAGGGGAGGACAATGACGGGGACATCGCTGCCGCTTTGCATTCCCTTTGAAGTGGCTCTGCCCTGACCCCCCGCCGCTCGGAAAAGAAGGCTTTTGTTGCCTGCTCCAAAGATGCTGTAAGATGCTGCGGAAAAAGTAACTGGAGGGGGTCCGCTCGATCAAAAAAAAAAAAATTAAATGTAAGAAACAAATCGAGCTGGCCACGTGGGGGCTGGCGGTAGCTTTGAACCTGAGAGGAGAAGGGACATTGCGATCCAACCCTTTCTCCCCCTAGGGTTTCTGGGGGCAGTCTCCGGGGGGGGGCTAGGGTGTTGTGGGTGGGAGCTGGGGGCCCGGGTGGGGACTGGGGTCTCCTCCAAAGCTGGAGCTGGGACCCGGAAAGCTGAAATCTGCTCTGGGGATGGTGGTTGGGCAGAAAAGTGCAGCAAGCAGAACCAAAATAACAGTGCTGGGCACTGTGTGTGGTGTGGGCCAGGCTGGGGGCTAGGTGCTTGCTTTATTGCCCACATGATTGCCTTCAAAGTGCTTCCCGAGGAATCATGGGATGTATGTGCACGGACCAGGTAGCTCTGCATCCTGGAGATGGAGGTTGGCGTCAGAACGATGGGAATCAGGGACCCACTCTGTCGGGCTCGGGGCTTCGGAGGCGGGTGGGGCAGGTGGAGCCCTGCAAAGGCCCAGGGGCCGGCATTCAGACGGTGGTTTTGCCAGGTCCCTGGGGGACTTGTGCAGCGTGCAACCCATGCATCTGTACGCAGCGTCCCCTGCAGGGATGGCACGGTCATATCATCGGCATCTGCACCTTCAGATATTGCTGTTGAAAGCAACATCAAGAATTCGCTTGTTAGCACGAGCTTTGGTAGAAGTCGTTTGTCGTCCCTGGTGGCGTGGATGGAATTCAGGACAGGAGTTGCCTGGTGAGGGCAGAGAGGCCCCGCTGCCTGGGAGGCCTGCCTTGGCTCCGTGTCTGGCTCATTGTAGCAGTTCAGTAGTTGTTACAATTGTCCCCACTCTGCTGCTGAGGAAGCTCAGGCTGAGAGAGGCGAAATGACTCGCCCAGGCGCATGTAGCTCGTCAAAGGCGGCAGCAGATTTGGGGGCCCTTGTGGGCTCTTGCACCCTGGTTTGTCCTGACTTTGAGAGGGACCACCTTTCAGGGGGACAGTAGCTTCCTCAGATCATGCTCTATGCCCCATCCTCTTAGACTACCTGCATTACAGCAGCAGGGGCCCAACCACAGATGCCAGGTCCACCGGACCTTTTGGATGCGCGTGGAGTCTCTGGGAAGGCTTCATGCCTGCTGGGCCCTGGGGTGGCCACCAAGGTCTTCCCTGGGAAGTGTCCAAAGGGCAGGGCCCAAGGAGCTCTTGGATTAGTGGGCACTCTCCTGGGACCTTGTCATCACTTCTGAGTGTCCAGCCCCACCACCGGGTACCATCAAGTTTGGGGGACTCCTGGGGGGTGCGCTCTCTATGGCACCCTGCTAAGCATCTGAAGTTCCCGGGCATTAACACTGCCCTGTGAGCACTGGGGTATGGAAGCTCCCTTCTTCCTCGCCCTGGTGGGGACAACTCCCGAGTGTAAACCTGCTCCCTGCAGAGCCCCCTGTGGGATCAGGTGGAAGCTGTCTTCTGTGGGACTTTGCCTGAGGTCACACGTGCTTGGTCCTGACCTTCCCCACCCTGCTTCCCCCACTCCCTGGCAAGTCTCTCCTCCAAGTTCTTTCCCACTGCCTGCCTACAGGGGACCAATGGGCCCAGGGCACAGAGAGGCACACTGGGGACAGAGACTGAGCTGGCAGGAAGCAGAGGATGGAGAGGAAGGGAGAAAGGACCTGAGAGCCCAAGAGGATCATGGTCCAAGGGGTCCAGGGCTTTTCTGTCTGTCTGTCTGCCAGTGTCAGACTCCCTGACAAATCTGGGCACTCTGGCCTCAATCCCTGGGGCTGCCTCTTTAAGGCCCCTGAGGGTTCCAAGGTGTCCCCAGCTCCTGGGCACTCAGCAGCCCACAGGTTGGCATAGGCAGGCAGCCTGTGCCCCCCCCCCCCCCCCGCGGGTGACAGTCCTGCTCTCAGGAGCTTTCTTCCACCTCTGGGGGCTATAACATTGTACGCAAGTGGCCCACCTGGCCCAAGCTCCCCACTGGGCAGAGCAAGGGCCTGAGAAGGACCCTTATCTGCTGCATCCAGGGTGTGCGGCATGCTAAGTAATGTGTTGGCCACTGCAGGGGAGAAAAGAGGGACACAGGGCCAGCTCCCTGCACTCTGGGCCCAGGATACAGGCCTGGCAGGCCCCAAGCAGCCAGGAGCAACTGGAAGCCCGTGGCCAGTGGGGAGAACTCAGCAGAGGGAGAGGAAGCCTGTTCTCAGAAGGTCAGAGGGCTTCCTGGAGGAGGAAACATGAACCGGGCTTTGATTCCTGGAACCAGAAGGCTGTGGACAGAATTAGGCAACTGCTGCTGCCTTTAGCAGGCTCTTGCCCCAGCCTGGCCTTGTATTTGACCTGCTCATTTATCATGACCCTGCAAGGGGCATCTTGTCCTTTCTTTTCTACCCTCACCTGAGAACATTTTTCATTGCTTTTTAGAGAGATTGAGAAAGGGAGAAACACAGATGTGGAAGAGAAACATTGATTGGCTGCCTCCTCTACATGCCCGAACCGGGGATCGTATGTGCCTGAACTGGGGATTGAACGCTCAACCCAAGTATGTGCTCCGACTGGGAATTGAACCTGCAGCCTTTTGGTATATGGGATGCCACTCCAACGGAGCCACGCTGGCCAGGGTGTCCTTTCTTGTTTGTAGATGAGCCAACCGAGGCTCGAAGAGGTTGCCGAGCCCACCCAGCTGGCGCCTGGCAGGGCCCAGGTAGGAGGTGCCCATCTGTGGGGGGCACACAGGCCCCTGTGAAGGAATCCATCCTTGTCATTCAAGGCCATACGGTTCCTAGTGGGGGGAGGCCCCGTGTGGGCTTAGGATGAGGGCTGGGAGAGGTGGGAAGGCTGCACCAAGGAGGAACTTGGAAGTGGGCTCTTGCAGGAGGTTAGCGCAGGCAGGTGAGAGATAGAGAGAGGGAGAGAGCGGGAGGGAGAGAGAGAGAGAGAGGGAGGAAGGAGGAAGGAAGAGCAGCGGGAGGTTTGGATGTGGCTGGAGTGGGGCTGGAGGGAGATGAAAGGAGGGATGTCATGTAGCATATTGTCCAAGGTCAAAAATTGTTTATTGGAGGAATGAATGAATGAATGAATGAATGACTTGTATCCCCAGGGTCTTTTCCTGTAGAGCAGGAGTTCAATAAATATTTGCTCAGCGAACGAACAAATGGTATTATTTCCCTTGCCTGGCACCGCGCTTGCAGCAGGCACTCGGACTGCTTGCTGAGTAAACGAATGAATTAATGAAGTGGTGATGTAATGGAATCAGCTGGGGGAGATGACCACCAGCTCCCAGCTCGGACAGCCTGTGACGCTGCCATTCAATCCCCGCCGCCCCCGCCCCCATCGGTGCGCGCTCTAACGCGGAGCAGATGGCGGGGCGGCGGCAGCCGGGCCTGATTAGGGCCCCTCCCGCCGGCGGCCGCTGGCGCTTTGAAGTGAGCCGCTGCCGGGCCGCTCCGGCCGCCTGGCCGTCCCTGCCGCCAGCCCGTCGGTCCGGGGCTGGCGGCCGGGCTGGCGGCGCGTGTTTATCCAGGTGCGGGCTGGGGGCTGGGCGCGGGGATCCTCTTTCCTCCCGGCCCATCTGGGACTTCAAAGCGCAGCGCAGGCTCAAAGGCGGCCTCGGGGTGGGTGGGGGTGGGGTGGGCTTGCTGGCTTCCTGCGCTCAGCCTGGTCCCAGGCTAGCAGGGTGTCTCCCCCTTTGCACCGCTGTCCCCCAACCCCCACCGCTGGGAGAGCGCTTTGTTGAGTGCCTACTGTGTGCCGGGCGCACTGCTCTGCAGCTGTGTGTGATCTACAGGCACAGGCAATGCTATGCCCCCGTTTTACAGGTGAGGAAACTGAGGCTTGCCCCGTACCTCCAGGCCTCCCTGCATCCCTGCCTTTGGGAGCACCCCCTTCCGGCTCTGTCTGAGCTGGTCCTCCTAGCCGTGGGCACATGGTTATAGTTCATTATAAAAGTGGTGGCTGGCATGTCTTGAGCACCTACCTTGTGCCAGGGGTGTGTTAGCTAATTAGCTGCAGAGTTCTCTCCCTGACCATCAGATTTCGCCCCACTTCCTCCAAAGAGCCCTCCCAGGTAGCCCCGGCTCAGGGCTCCTTCCACAGCAGAATAGCGAAGGTAGAGGTTGGTTGCCTACGCCTTCATCCACCTCTTCGTACCCCTGGCACCAGCAGTGTGGGCATTGCAGGGCATGTTGGCAGAAATGCGGCCTGCAGAATAAAATCCGAACTTTAGAAGGTCCTCCAGGCATTGAAGTTTGAGGAGCACCGGACGGGAAGGACATTTTGGCTAAGAGTCTGCCGTTGTTGCTGATTGGGAACCTGTCTGTGGGAAGCCGTGCCACGCCCCTCGGCCCGGCAGCTCCTGAAGGCAGGCGCTGAGCCGCCTCCATCACACCACACGTGTTTCCATGGCCAGGACCACGCTTCCCCGACAGACTGGAATCTTCCCAAGGGCAGTGTCGGTCCTCCCCACCGCACGAGGGCTTGGAGAAGCAGAAATGGCTCCTGGTCCCAGACTTGCCTACAGCTTGCCATGCCTTTCCCATCTGACTGGGAGGCTCCGGCTCTCTGTGGGGTCAGGAGCTGCCTGCAGGGACAGGTGTCTGGTGTCGGTTTGTCCAGGGGATGGAGAAGCCAGGGTGGAGGTACACCCTCACTCTGGGGTCCTCCTGACCTGCTTCCTGGCCCAGGGTGTGCCTGTTGGAGGGTCCCGGTTGGGGGGAGGGCCAGGGGCCATAGTGGGACCACGTGTACTGCCTGACACCAGGCCTCTCTCCGGGCAAACATTTGCCCTTGTGTGTCACGGAGGGACCATTCAGGCGGCAGTAAGCCCGAGGGCGGGTGCAGGAGTGAGCCTGCTGGCAGCGGGAGGGTATTTTTAGAGTTTTGACTGACAGCCCTTCATTAAGCTGTCGCTGCCTCTGCCCCGGCCCCAAGCCCCTTCTGGCCTGGACGAAAAAAGAAAGCGCATTGTCATTTTGTTAAGAAGAGGGTCCTGGCAACCCTTCCTTGGTCCCTTGCCGACAGGACAGGTTATTTCTCACTGCGTCTGCGGTCCAGGCACCCCTGTGGCACTCCCAGCATGCCTTGCAGCCTGAATCTTCACACATCTCGCAGTGATAAATGGCTTCAGCATCGCTGCCGTCACCTTGCCCCCTCTGATCCTGCTCACTTTGTTCTCCCTTTAAAGCCAGTGGGCGGGTGCGGGGGCTCTCTCTCTTCTTCCCCTTCACCATCAGCCGTCTCCTGGATCCTTGCAGGTCTGTGCTCTGATACCACTTGAAAGGGACCGAGACACTCAGTTATCTGGTCTGGGAAGTCTGGCCGAGAGTTGTCTGCTGGCTGGTGGAGTCCGTGGGGCGGAGGGCACGCCTGTGTGTGGAGGAGTACCGCGTGTGTGCCTGTGCGTGCTCGTGTGTGTGCGTGTAGGTTCGCGGGTGTGCTAATACGTGTGCCTTTTAATCACTATAGCTTTATAATTTATGTCAGCGTCTGGTAGGGCAAGGCTGCCCCGTTCCCACCCACCGCACAAACATCCTAGGCTCTTAAAAAAAAAAAATTTTTTTTTTTGATGACCCAGTAGTTGCACTTTTGGGAATACGCCCAACAAATTTGCGCAAAAATGTGGATCAAAGGACAACTACTAGAAAGCTATTTGTAACAGCTCCAAGCTGGCAACTACCCGAATGCCTGTGGACCGTAGAAAGGATGGGGATCTGCTGAGATGGTCTTGCATCGGGATATGGAGAATAAAGAAATGAGAAGAACCCATCGGCAGCTCGGGCAACAATATGGATGAATTGCACAATCGGGGTGTTGAGTGAAAGGAGCCGGATGACAAAGGACTTCACAGGATATGATTCCACATATAGAAAGTACAAACAACAGGCAAAGCTATTTCATCAAGACAGAGGCCAGAAGAAGGGTGGTTCCCCTTCAAGGCAGTCGTGACTACAGGGGGGTGCAGAGGGCTTCTGGGGCAATATTCCGTTCCTTCTGTCTGGGTCTGGGAGACCCGGGCGTGGCCACCGGGTAAAACGTCATTGCGCTGTGCACTGTGGGTTGGGCGCTTTTCTGGGTGTATTGCTGTTCTTGTATTATAGTTCTTCAAGGATTTCTGGAAGCAGCATATCAGGTTCCATGAAAAATGCTGCCGGAGTCTCTGTCGGAGCTGCACTGTGTGGTAGATGAATTCGGGAAGGTTGTCCTCCCGATGACATTGCGTCGTTTGCTCCATGAACATGGTATGTCTTCTCTCGTGCGCACCATTTACCTCTGCTCCCCAGGGTGTGCGGTTTTCCCCGGGGGCCTGTGGGCTTCCGGTTGGGTCCATTCCAAGTCACCTCGTGTGCCGTTGTTACTGTGAAGGGGATATTTTCTTCTTGTTTTCAAATTGGTTTTATTGTTGTAAGAGGTACATGGCATAAAATGTACCATTTTTGCCATTTTGAAGTGTATGGTTCAGTGGTTTCACCATAAGCTGAAGGAGTTATTAAATTTGGAATGTGTGTAAAACCTGCCAGTTTTGAATATGTGGGCAAACAATCTGAATTTTTTTAGATGGCACCGTGCAAGTCAAACAAAAGCTGGCTAAGGACAGGGTTGGGCCCTGGGGCTCCTGAGGGTCCTTCCATTCCAGCAGACTTTCCCCAACCTGCTGGCTTAGCTCCTGAACCCCCCCCCGCCCCCACCCTGCCATTTTCTCAGAGGACTGGGAGGCAGCCCCACCCTCTAGCTCCAGCCCCCGAACCAGTATGGGCATGAGCCTGGTCACCTTCCTTTCTCTTTGTCTGGCCCCCATCTCAGTGAGGGGGACGCACGGACCAGCCTTGGCCAGAGAGAAAGGTCTACTTGGATTGGAGGCGAGCACTGGGTTTTCCGCAGCCACTCCTGGGGCGCACCAGCTGCGTGAGGGCCTTTATCTCTTGCTCTGAAGAAGTTGGGTTTTATCCTTTAATAGCAAAACATTTTGTGTTTACGTCTGCCCACTCCTAAATGCAGAAATGTGCTTGTATGAACGATCTGTGTTGATATGCTTTTCCACTAATTGTTTGCTGTTCCCTACCTTCTTTTCTTCCTCTCCCCACCCCCCGCCCCTCCCCCAGCCATGCTTGCAAGCCGGGAGCATCCTCTGGGTCCCTAATGTTGCTCATACAACTACATAGGCACACACGCGGAGACACAGCCCACATATACTGTTAGCGGTCTTCACGGTCAGTGAGTGTGTTTCCCAAATGCGTTATCACGTACGTTTTTCTGTGTTTCACTTGTCTCCTATGACGCGTGGAAACCCCTTGCTCTACTTTGTTCTCCGTACAGGCCAAGTAACTGTCCAGGGTGGGCGGGGCCATCAGTCAGTCATTTCCCATTGGACACTCTGGCTGCCTGTTACTTCAGGTGAGCCAGGCTATGCTGTGGCCACGAGGAAGCCCTGAAGTCGGAGCATCTTCACACAAGAGTTTACTTCCTATTCCTGCCCAGTGCTGGTGCTCCCCAGACAGCGGTTCGGGGTCGGGGGTCCTGCCAGCTCCACGTAGGGGCAGTTGTCAAGGGGATCACGCGGTGGGCTTTCCGGCCAGGCATCACTCCCCGCCCCCCCTGCACTGGCCAGGGCCCAGGCACGTGGCCCCGCCCAAGCTGCGAGGGAGGCTGGGGAACAAGGCCTGCCCTGTGTGACGGTCTCTGCCGCACTTTGTTTGAAGTTTTTTTTTTCCCCATTACGAATAATACTTCCATAACTATTTTTGTCATTTGTCCTTAGGATACGGTAGTTTAATTTCTGATTTCCAGGGTTAGGATGGCTGGGTCAAAGGAGCTATTGGCGTATTTTTCCACGTAAGATTTTAATGTAACTCTTGAAGTTTTCATTGGTGTTGCCAGACTTCTTCTCAGAAAAGGCTGTAATCATTTACATTTTGAGCGACTGCACAGGAACGCAGCCTTTCCTTAAGTCCCTGCCAGCGAGACTCTGAGATTGTTCTTTTAAATTCTCCTCTGTGATATCTCATTGTCAGTTTAATTTGCATTTCCCTGACCACTAATGAGTGTGAGCATCTTTTCATTTGTTCGTGGCGCTTTGCCTTCATTCTTCTGTGAATTGCCTATTTATGTCCTTTGCCACAATTTCTTTGGGGTTGTTTGCCCTTTTCTCTTCAAGTTGTAAGAGCCCTTTGTGTAGGATAGATTGTAACCCTTTGTCCTCCGAGTCACAAAGATTTCCCCCCCAGATTTATCGTTTGTCTATTCACTTCGCTTATGGTAGCTTTTGCCTGACCGAAGAGCAATGTTTTCCTGCAGCCACGTGTGTCTCTTTTTTTTCACGTCCGGGTTCTGGGTTTGCATTTCGGGAGGCCCCTCCCCACTGGGGCCCTTTAAGAAGCTGCTTTCCCTTCCTGCGCTGTGAACTGGAAACACGCCTCCCTTCTCCTGGCTGTTTCCAGCCACCCTGCTTACTGCCGAGCACGTGAGGACCCAGGGCCCAGAGCCGATGCCTTCAAAACTTCCCAGGTCTTTGGTAGCTGAGCAACTTGGATCTCGCAGATGAAGGTTGGGTTGAGGGGTTGGGAGAGCCTGGCCACCCGATCGGTGACGACCGGCCTCTGCGACCTTGGCCGAACCGCTTGGCCCCTTTGGCCCTCGGTTGCCCTCCTGTAGCGTGGGGCATAACGGCGCCCTGCTGACCTCCTAGGGTGTCCTGCATCCCAGATGATAAACACGAAGCGCCGTGCAGATGCTGAGATGCGGCGACAATGTGACCACCGACAACCTGAGTCTTGACGATGAGTAACTTCACCGTCACCATCTCCTTTAATCCTCAGCAATCTCAAAACAAGGCATCGTTCACCCTCTTCTTAGAAATAAAGACACACAGGCGCAGGGCGGCTCGGAGGCTGCGCAGCAGATACGGCGCAAAGCAAGATTCCAGATTTGAGTCATTCCTCACCCATATGTGCATGCGTGTGCGTGTGCGTGTCATAGGCTGGTGAGGAGAACTTCACAGTGTTTTACAGTCAGACTGTGCAGAGCTTGAAGGTTAATGTGAAAGGCATGCGGAATTTTGCACAACACTGGGTGTTTCCTGGGAGGGCCACCTTCCCGACATCCAAAGCTACTGAAACTTGTTGAAGGGGACGAGGGTGGCCTCTAAACAAGACTGCGGTCAGGTAGGGGGGCGCGAGGCCTCTGGTATAAAATTCTCCCAGGAGGAAGGGGGGTGAGGACTGGCTGTGACAGGCACCGAGGCGCCATGGGTCTGGGGCCATGGGGCTCAGCTGGGCTCCCATCGGGCTATGGCCTGCACGCCTGGCGAGCGAGGGCCAGGCTGGTGGGAGACGCCGCAGCCTGTTTCCACAGACCGCAGGTCCCAACGCCCTCGAGGACAGTGCACCCAGTTTCCGTCAGCAGAAACAAAAATGGGGGATTTGCCGCCTCCCTTATAATTGCAGCCTGTGGGAGACTTCTCCTGAGGTGAGGCTGGATTCAGTTGCTTACAGGGTGTCTTCAGGTTGCTCTTTCTCTCTGGCATGTGCTATTTTGAATGCTTTCTTCATCGTGGCCTTATTCTTCGGCAGACTCTCCCCCAGAGGTGGCGAACATGGGCCCCAGCAATCCAGGCTGACACGCTACAGCCTTGCATCCCAGTCCCTGGAAAGCAAATACCCATTTCCCAATGTGTCCAACCAGACCCTTATTGGCCCGTCATCAGACACATGACCAGCCCTGAACCAATCCCTGTGGCCAGGAGAGGAACGCTCTGATTGGCTGGCCTAGATCATGGGCTAGCCCTAGAGCTACAGGTGGCCAAGGCTGTTTCCCCAAAGAAAGTGAAAGTCATTGGGATAATGGTTGTCATCCAAGTAAAACTAAGATGTCCCCACCTACACCAACGTCACACCTTTAGGTTTCCCTGGCTTTGGGGGCCGGGCTGAGCCAGTAGCTGTGAGCCCGTAAGTAACACCTGGAGAGGAAGGACCCACAGCTCCCACCTCCGGAGACTCCCCCTGCATGGGGCTGTGAGAGGGAGGAGCAGGAAAAAACTGGCCATCCCTCCCCTCTGGGCTGCTCGTGCCGAGTTTCTGGCTGAGGTCCTCTTAGAAGGCTGGCTCCCAAAGCTCTGGAAATGCGTGTTTGGGATGGAAACACAGACACGCAGTTAATTATGGCGTCCTGCTTGGCGCCACCCTAATTAAGGCAGTTCCCTGTGGGGGCCAAGATTTAATGCTCTCTCTTTTATAGTGCTTGGTGGCCAGGGGGCGGCCCTGTCCTCTCCCCTCCCTCTGATGCATCCCGTCTGCCTGGCGGAGGGCCGGGTGGAGAGGGCAGCCTGGCCGGCTGGCAAGCAACTGAGAAAGGCCATCTAGGCCCCAGTGAGGGGACAGAGCTGCCCTCCCAGGACAGGGGACTGGACAGGTGGGGGTCCGTGTGAGAGGCGGTAATGTCCATCTGGGCTCTCTCCTTCTGGGAGATGGCGGGTGGGGTGGCACAATCCCATTTGGAAGGAAAGTATTAGGACTCTCTTGGCTCTGGGGCCTTCCAGGAAGGAGGAAATGGCCCCCAGATGGCACTGGTGACATGGCTGGCCAGGAACACAATCAGCTCCCGATGTCTGGCTGCATGACCTCCATGATGGAAATAAAACAGGGAGGGCAGATCTGCCAAAAAGTATATTAAAAACATCATCGAGTTTCTTTGGAAACCAACAGAACTTCTTCTACTCTCCACAACATAGAAATGTCCAGTCCACTATTATAAATTCACTGGATCACAGGGCTGGTGGGGACATAAAAAAGTCATTCCGTAGGACATATGAAGAAAATGAGGCCGTGAGAGAAGGGGCCTGCCCAAGATCCCAGAGTGTGGTGGATTGATACGGATGACAACTGGCAAACCGATGTCCCCTCAAGGCCCAGTGCTGAAGTATCGGGGGATTGAACGATATCATTCTGAGGCCTTTATCTTGCTTGGTAGAGAACAGACTCTTGATCGATTAGCGATGCCTGCCATGGGCACCGGAGGGGGCGTGGTGATACCTGTGCCAAGTTTTTGCCACCGCTGCCTAGATGCCAGAGGGATGCTCTGAGTTAGGCCCTGCCGGGGGGGCAGCCTTGGAAGGTTTGGGCTGGAAAGAAGCTGGGAGTCAGAACAGGATTGGTGAGAGAGACAGGAAGTCAGTGGACTCCTCAATGTGTCGCCGCCACGCTGCCGTGAGGGACTGGTGGTCAGGATGGTGAAGTGGGAATTTTCACGGTTTCCAACTCCAAGGAATCGTCTGGGACCCAAGGGCTATGTCGCTGCAGGCCCGCCTCTACAAAGGGCGCACACCGCGTGGCCTCCTGGGAATTTTCTTTTCCGCGAAGACACTTATATTTGGGGTTGAAGGCAATCCAATCTCGTGGTGCCTTCCTGAGGGCAAAATAAAAGCCTGCTTTCACCAGAGGAGGAGCAAAGGGGGTCCTGTTTTCTGTCTCATTTCCCGGGCTTTGTTTGGTGGAGGAGGTGCCCGGACCCCAGAGAAACCTTCCAGAAATGCCTTCCTTCTGAATTAGCACGCGAGGGGGGTTCATGTCCTTCTGGCCTGGCTGCCCTGCTGGTCTCAGGGTCCAGGTGTAAGGGACCAAAGAGGAGAACGCTCAGAGCCCTGGCCCATGTGCAGAGAAGCTGCGGCCCCTGCGGCATTTTTCTGATGTTTTAAATCCCCACCGGGAATCATTTTCCCTTTTCCATCCCAAATATGGGCTGGGGCTCTGGAAGGCGTGGGAGAACTAATTTGAGGCGAGTGTAAACACGTCCATGCCAGGGGAGGCCTGGCCAGCAGGAATTCCAGGCCATCCGAGAAGTCTGCCAGCCTAGCTGGACTTTGGCTGGGACCGTCTGCTGCAGCTACTTTTAGCTGGGAACATTTTTTTCCCAGACTCTAGAAAGGCCACACTTGAGGGATTAAGATGTACTCAACAAAGACCCCAAACTGACGAGGGGCATTTTTGCCCTGGGTTGGCCACGTACGTGCCTGCCTCCAAAATTTCTTCTGGGTGGTGGAACCCACCTACTTGTTAGATTCAGAGCTGAGGAGGCAAGTAGGCCTGGCTCTCTCCCAGGGTCTACCTCTTACTGACTTTGGGCCGATTACCCAACATGTTGGAGTCTGTTTCCTTACCTGGAAAGTGGAGGTAATATTCATACCTTCCTTGAGGGTTGTAGGGAAGGCCAGGCGAGGTAACGATGCACAGGAGATACATACACCTGCTGGTGCTTGTATCCGTCAGCCCAGATGAAGCTGTGCTGCAGTAACAAACATCCCCCGACGCTCAGTGGCATGCCACCACAGAAGTTTCTTTCCTGCTCGTACAAAGTTTGCTGTAGGTCCAGGCTACATCTTAGGGTGGCTTCCCCCCCCCACATGATCCAGAAAATCGTATCCTGCTTCTACCACATCATCAAGAAGCCTCACTGTGACAGAGAAAAAGATTAACTAAAGAATTGGGCAGAGCATTCTTGCCCTCGATTTTTGGCCAGAACTCTCACTTAACTCCATCCAATGCAGGGGCATTGAGCTACATAATTTTCTTTATGTCCAGAAAGAAGGAGTGAATGAGATATTGGGGAGCCCTTGCAATGCCTCCCATTAACTTCCTGCCTTTACTTTCAACAAGGCACAGGCAGATGAAAAGATAAACGTATTTTCTCAATTCCTTAGGAGCAGGCTGTCCTTTGCATCTTGTAGCAGGCTTCCTCAACCACATTTCCACAGACTCCTGGGGGAGGTGTTACCCCCGGGGCATGAGCGGAGGGAATAAGGTGCCAGGACCTGCATGGCGGCTGGATAGGCAAGGTCAGAACCACCCGACTCTGCAGAGGGGTCCCCAGCACCAAGCCTCCAAGGAGGGCAGAGTGTGCGGCTGGCCCCTCTGCAGTTCGCTGTGCACGGGAAGGAGCACCGACCATGTGTCAAGCCTCAAGCTAAGGGCTGTGCGTGCCGTCACTCACGGGGCTCTCATCCGCACACTGATTTTACAGATGAGGACGCCGAGGCTCAGCCAGGTGAACTCTCCTGCCCAGGTCAGGCGGCCATGGTGCAAGGCGGGAGGGGCGGCTGGCGGGTGTTGGCCTGAGGAGGGGGTCGGCGTGCCAGGTCCTTCCTCATCCCTTCTGCTCGCATCACAGCCAAGCAGGCAAAACCGAGGGAGCCGTGTGCAGAACACCCAGTGTGGCAACCCAAGAGAGGCTCTTTGCAAAAACCCGGCGTGTTCCCAGGAGTTTCTCGTGAATTAAATTAATTCACTTAAGATAAATTTAAAAGTAAGATTAGCTTTTCAGTGTAGAAGCAGCCACTGGCCCCTTGTGAGTGAAAGGGACTTGGGGAGGGTGGGGGACGTTCTGCAGAGTGATGGCAGGGGGTTCTTCTCCATGTTGGGGTCTTAGGCTGGCCAAGGTCAGGGTCCAAATCTCCTTTCCTTGTACGATGAGGAACCTGAGACCCCGAGTGGGGAAGGGCTTGCTCAGGGTCCCACAAGCAGGCAGTGGCAGAGGGAGGTGACAACTCACGTGTCCGGATGCCATGTCCCTCTCTCAACCCCCTCCCTACACAGCTGTCCTGGGGGCAGAGAGAAAGGGAAGTCCATGAGCACAAAGCCGGGGAGTGACACCCCACCACACTCCAGTCCCCTAAAGCCCCTTTTCCCATGAGGGGATCAGTGACGTGTTGTCACGGCATTTGTCAGAGTTCTCAGAAGACATCAGAAAATAAGACCCGACCCGGAGGTGTAGTGCAGGGACAGCTGGTTTTCTGTTGGCCACCCCGGTGGGGCAGTGGTAGGGGAGGCGGGCCTTGCAGGCTCCGCCCTGGCCCTCCCCAGCTTGCCCTCCTGGCGCTGAACTGGAGCCTGCTCCTTAGTAAGCACATGACCTGCTCCCTAAACCCTGAGCTGGGTGTGGCCAGGAGCTGAGGTTTGGAACGTTCAGATGGGGATGGGCTGCTTGCAGGTGGCAGTGGGTGCGCTTCCCACCCCCTGGGCACACACAGCTGAGGTCGGCGGGTGCAGCCCACTGTACGGGTGTCCTCCAGGCCCTGCTTTGTGCCCCAGGTGGCTTCCTCTCTCTGTGTTGCCGCCCGCACCCCCTCACCCTCTGGCTTTTGCTTCGCTTCGGTCAATGGGAGGTCAGAAGGCGCAGGAGAGAACAGTTAGGCTGTGAGTTTTTGCCTCTCTCCCTCCCAGACCAGAGCTCCTAGCTGGTGGCCTGTCCAGACGCCGCCCTCCCTGGTTCTGGTGCCCACTCTGTCCCTCATCCTTTTGGGCTCCCCACTGGGGCTCACCCCAGGGTGCCCACCGCCCCATTCTGGTTCCCTTCCTCTGTTCACACGGCCCCATCATAAACTCCCCTCAGCCGGAAGGTGCCATGTGTTTCCTGCCGGGCCTGGACTGAGACAAACAGGAAGGACGGGACATCAGTCCCCTGGACCCAGTCTTTTCCAAAGGTCACGGCTCCCAGGTCTCAATGTCGGTGCGGCTTCCCTGCTTTTCCGACAGCCTGGCCCCGCTGTGTGCCAGGCCTGCCCAAACTCCCGCCCGCCGTATTTATTTTTTGAACAATGTGCACGCTCAGTTTCCTTTCGTGTTTCATGTGTCAGCGTTTCAGCGGATTCGGACTTCAAGGCTGGGATTTTGTTGACAATAATGAGATCACCCAGACAATTATCGTTTGATTTTTCAGTTTGCCAGAGCGGGGAAGATTAAAGAAAAGTTAAGAAGCTTTGGCTGTTTCCTGTTATCCATTTGCTGGGAGGGATGGGGGTGGGGTGGAGGGGCTGGGAAGGAGAGAAAAATCTAACTGCTTAGAAATGTCCACACTGGGAGACAAGCAGGCTGTCTGCACCCAGCGGGTGACGGTGCCCACGTGGGGTGACCTGAGAGGCCCCAGGAGGCTCCACCCGCCCCAGGTACTTCCCACCTCCAGCCTCAGCGGCTGAAATTCCACCAGCTCCCATATCCACGCCTCCGGCTTAAATCCTGCAGTGAGAGATAGGAGACTGGAATTCAACAAACATTGATTATTATCTTTATTATTCTTGATAGGATTGTTGTCATTGATTCAGCTCTACCACTAACTCATCGACAGGGGGTGGCTTCACTCTTCCAACCTCAGTTTCCCCTCTGGGCACCAAGGAATGACCAAATGAGACCATCCAAACCCACCTGGGCCCTGGCGGCAGCCACCAATCACTCCCTTCTAATTGTGTGGCTGGGTATTCCGTGCCCCTGAGAAGGGGGCGTGAAGAGGCTGGAGGGACAAGCAGGGGCTGGAGCCTCCCTTGCCCCCACTGAGTCCCCAGTCGCGGAAGACAGGTCTCACCTGGGGGCTTCACAGCACGTCTCTTGGTCCCAGGAGAAGCAGGGGGCTGGGAAAAGGCAAGGCAAGCAGAGGGGTCTGCCCCTTCTTCCACCTGTCCATCTGCGGTTCCCGGGGGGCGCTTCCTGTGAACGACCTCGCTGACGGACAGAGTATGGCATTTATGCTCAGAAAGACCACCAGAAAAGACTCGACCCCTGGGAGTCTTCTCTCTGCCCCTTCTACGCCTCCTGCCCGTCCCCCAGAGGGTCCGCCGGTGCCTCCTCGCGTCACCTCCTCTCTCACGCCCTGCCACCTCCCTTTCTGGCTTGGCCTGCCTCTGTGGCACTCCTCGATGCCCCTCTTCCCAGGCTGTCACTCTACTGGTCTACCCTGCCAGGTATGGGATGTTGGAAGGGGACCGTGGGGGCAGAGCTGTTTGTCATGGAAAGAGAGAGAGAGAGGGAAGGAGGGAAGGAGGGAAGGAGGGAGAGAGGTACTATAGGGGGTGAAGGGGACTCAAAGTCTTTAAGAAGAATGCTAGGCCAATGGGGAAACTGAGGCTCGGGCAGACTGGCAGCCCGTCAGCCAGGCCCTGAATCCCCCGCAGCAGGAGCGAGGTCAGTACACTGCGTTTTCGCACGGAGCTCTGTGTTCAGGGAGTCAGTCCGCCCCCCTTTGGTGTTTACAGGTCCGTTCTGTTGTGAAATCCTGGTGACAGTGAATAGCTGCTCATTTCCTTTTTAAATTTCCTTGCTTGGCGTAAGACACAGATTTTAAAAACTGGCACCATCATACCGATAGGCCACGTTTGGGGGAGGTTTCACTGTTGAGTGATGGTCGAAGCCCGGGAACGCCTGGCTCCCAGCACGCTGGGAAGGCCCGCACCGGCGTTTGCTGAACTCCTCTCCTGACGGGGAGCTCCCTACCTGTCCTGGATCGTGGTTCCAGGGAGCACAGGCTTAGGGAATGCTCAGGGTCCCCTCCCCCAGCCCAGGCCGAGCCTGCAGGTGGACCCAGAGCCCCACCCGGGACCCAGTGCCCAGCCCAGCCCAGCCCAGCCCAGCCACTGTGTACCCGAGGCCTTACAGCCCTGCGGGTCAGAATAGGAAGGACAGGGGATGAAGAGCGATTTTTCACTTTCTTGGCTATTGTCAGGATTTTTACAATGAGCAGAATAACTTTTATAGCCACCTCCAATAAATCATCTTTGTATTAAAAAGAATGTAGCCTGCAAACCTTTGCTCTCTGATCTTAAAAGTAATGAGTGGCCAGTGGCTCACACTTGGACCCCTGGGGAGGGACCGAGGTGTCTCGCTCCCTTGAGAAAGAGGCCCGCAGGCAGTTGGGGACGTCGCTGTCCATCCCCGGGGAGCACTTAGAAGTGAAGGACACCAGGCGGGCAGCTCGGATATCAAACACCTTTGCTTTGAGAGGCCCTGGGGGCCGGGACTAAGTCTGGTCCCTCTGGGAGTTCCCTTCTCTGTCCTGTGCCCACCTGTCACCCTGTCTCCCTGGAGGACTCCGATGCCAGCCCCCCTAGGAGCTCTCCCGATACATCTCGGTGGAGCAACGTCCGAAGGCAGCCGGGGAAAGCCAGCTGGAGGAGGGTGGCCGCTCCCAGGCCCCCAGGACGGCTGCATGGAGGGACTGCGACAGGGGGTTGTCTCTTAGGTCTGTTGTGAGCTAAACAACAGACCTAAGACTCCTCACCGTCCCAAATGACCTGAAAGGGTTTCCCAAGCAACCTGGGCAGGGGCTCCGGGGCTGGAGGCCCGTTTGCCCTGCTCCTCCTGACACAGATTTCAGGAGGGCTGCAGGTGCCTTGTGCCAATGAGCTGGGGGGAGTGAGCATGTGTGAGGGGTCCAGGGCAGGCTGGGCAGGGAGCAGGGGTTGGTCCTGGGCCTGGAGCATTGTCTGCCGAGGGTCGGAGGGAGGACGTGGCCTGGAGGAGCTGGGGACAGAGATGAGCAAGAAGAATGAGGTCATTCTTCTAGAAGGCTCAGCGCGCAGAGCTGGGGGAGCGCTCGCGGGCAGGGGTCCTGGCCACCGTTTGTAGCGCAGGGTGGCCTGGGGGTCAGTGCCAGCGTGCGGCTGCGGGGCTCACCACAGGAGTGGCCAATCCCAGAGTCCGGGGGCAGCTGGTGCCGGCACGCCAGGTCGTTCTGCCACCTGGGGATTTAGGACCTAGGGCCTTCCAGTCGTCAACAACGAGGGGAAACTGAGGCCCGCAGAGGAGCACGCACTCTCCTGAGCTCCTTTACGAGTTAGCAGCAGAGCTGGGCCCTCAAGCCAGGTGACTCTGGAAAAGCTCAGTTCACGCTCACGCGAGTGGCGGGGCATCCGCTTCTCCATCTGAAAAAAGGAGCGCAATGCAGCTGACGTGGGATCCAGGGGCCGCGGGTCCCTGGCTCCTGAATCCAGGCTCCACGCTCCTGCTTGTCCTCCCAGGCCCTTCCTGACCTGCTCTCTCCTCCTGCCCGCTCCTCCATTCAGCATCTTGGGGACCCTCGTTCTCAGTGTTTGGTCCCTCTATTTCCCAGGGGAGCATGAGCCCGACTCCCAACTCTCACCTCCATTCTTTGCGGCCGCCCTTCTAGAACATACTTCTGGGACAAAGGCCTTTCTTCCAGTTCTGGGCAGGGCTGATCCCCTAAGGAGAGACGGAGCATGACTTCCCAGGGATCTAGGTGACTTGTCACCCGGGTCAGTGGCTGCCAAGAGTGGGGGGAGTCCGTGAGGACACCAGCATTTCTGTGCATATGTTACAATCATTTAATCCTCACAAATAAATAACGTGAAGGTTATTTATCCCCATTTTACAGGTGAGGTCCAATTGGCCAGAATCTCGTTCCTTTGAATGTCATGCATCCATCTAGCCTGACTCCTCCAGGCCTGTGGCTAGAGACCCGCCCCATTTCTCCCCTTGAATGCAAACCGCAGGGGCAGGGCCCAAGTGACCTCCGGCATGGGGGCCGGGCAGGCATTTATTTGACGGCAGGAGGCTTTATGGGGTCCCAGGGAGAAGAGGGCCTGCTGCAGACGGCTCTGCGAGTTTCGGTAAACCTCCATCATAAGCAACGTAGGGATTGCCTCCGTCACCCCCCAAATTCCCCACCAGCCCCTTCTAGTCAGCCCCTGGCAGCGGGATCAGTTTTCTCTTCCCACGGTTTTGCCTTTTCCAGAAGGTCACAGACACGGAGTCCTCCCCGTGCAGCCTTTTGAGCTCTTTCACTTAGCAGGGTGCGTGTGAGGCTCAGTGAGGCCGGCCCACGTGCGACCGATATTCCAGGACGTGGATATACCGCAGCTTGTTCGTTCCCAGCCGAGGAACATTTGGGCTGTTCCCAGCCTTTGGTGAGTGCAAATGATGCTGCTGTAAACACAGACGTACAGACTTTTGTGTGAATATACACTTTTATTCCTCTTGGCTGGCACCCAGGAGTGGGGTTGCTGGGTGGCATAGCAAGTGGATGTTGAACTTTACAAGAAACTGCCAAATTGTTTCCAATGTGATGGCTGCAGTTTCGTATTTGTCAGCACTTGGGATTGTCAAATTTTTTAAAAGTTAGCCATTCTTCTGGGGGGGCATAGCGTTATCTTACTGTGGCTTTAATTTGCATTTCCCGAACGACTAACGATGTTAAACATCTTTTCATGTGGTTCTTTGCCATCTGCACATCTTCTTTAATGTTGCGTCCAGATCTTTTGTTTAGAGGTTGTTTTTAATGAGGCTTCAAAAGTAATTTAGAGATTCTGGATGTGATACAAAGTGTGTGTGTGTGTGTGTGTTTAAATCGGAACCTGCTTATAATATTTAGAGAGATTCTTCGTAAAAGCTGGATTTCTGGAAGCTCTGGGAAGGCTGAGCCCAGTGTCCCACGTGGCGGCAGAGGCGGAGGCCGGGTAGGGGCTGCTTCTTCCAGCCTCCGGCCTCTTGACAAGCCAGCCTGCTAGGAGTGTGAGTTTGGGACCCCCTGAAGAGTGCATTCTTCTCTGTTTGACCCATGATGGGCACCGTCCACATTGACAGCGCCCCTTGGGGCTGAGTTTAGATTTCACACTGTCTCCCCCCCAACTTCCCCACTGTTCCTTTCCAAACCCACTTATTCAAATGACCACTAGGCCCCTCCTTACGCCCCTTGGTTCCTTGATGTTCCCCACCTGACCACCACATTGTGCCATTCACATGGTAGTTTATGTGGATGGCGCCCCCTGGAGTTGTGCAGTGTCCAACCATGTTACCATACAAGCCAGCCAGGTCCTTTGTCCCTGCCTAGCCTAGGACTCAAGTGTTTCTTCTTTGCTCACCAGGAGGGAAGATGCTATGTAGTGGAGACTGGGACCTGAAGTTGCCTCAGCCGTCTTGGCTTTTGGGTTTAAGCTTATAGATTCACTGAGTGGAAAAGACTGGCCCAGTGGCTCCCACACTTTAGGGTGCGCTAGACCCACTTTAGGGTGCGTTAGACCCGCTTGGGAGGCATGTTAAAGCCCAAATTGCCCAGCTCCACCCCCAGAGTACCTGATTCAGTAGGTCTCAGGAGAGGCCCGAGAACGTGTATTTCTAACAAATTCCCAGGCGATGCAGGGAATGCTGGAACAGGACCAGCTTAGAGAACCACCGTCCCACCTGGTCCCAGAGGGGCTGGGTGTGGGGGGAGTGACCGAGTGGGAGAGGCTGATTTAGGGAGAGAAGGTCAGGAGAAGAAAAGCACATTCTTTGAGAGAGGAAAGGAGTGTGGAATTCTGAGATCCCCAAAGTAACAGGATGAACCGGGGGGCCGAGGGAGGAGTAGGCCCTTCCAAGAGAAATGGTCGGACCGAGACCCAGGCTCAGAGAAGACCCCACGCCCAGCTTTGGCCAGAGGGTTCCGAGCAGCAGCCTTCCCGGGGCCCTGGGGGGCTGCCAGCTCAGCCTTGGAATGGGGAGCCATCACCAGAGACCAGGAGCACATGCTAGCCGTGCTGCTGGGGGGAGCGGGGGTCGGGTTTAATTTGATTTTAGAATTATGACATTCTAAATATAAATAAGAACTTATTTTTTAACACTTGTAGGATTGTAGAGTGAAATTCACATGAAGTCCGTCCAGAAGAAGTCCATCCATTGTTAATATGATGAGAATGGTTCGCTCAACATTGATGTCACCTGGCAGCCAGGGAGAGTGGACTGGAGTGCGCATGTGTGGACAATGAGGACTTTACTGTACTAGTCAGTGGGGGCCGTAGATGCCTTTGAGTGAGCATGTGCCCTGTGTGGCTGTTGCATTCAGATGACTGAGCGAGTGGAGCAACGAATCTGCATCAAATTTTGCGTTAAGCTTGGGCATCCCTCCATGAAAACTATTCAGAAGGTCTCAGCCATGGGCAGCTGGTGATTGGCAGTTTCTCGCAATCATGCCCACTCATGCATCACATCCTGTGCAGAGTTTTTTGGTGACACATCCAATCACCCAGGTGACTCGGTCTCCCTACGGCCCAGATTTGGTGCCCTGTGACTTCTGGCTTTTCTGAAAAATAAAATCACCTTTGAAAGGGAAGGAATTTCAAACTGTCGATGAGATTCAGGAAAATACGACAGGGCAGCTGGTGGCGACGGGGAGAACTGTGTGAGGTCCCAAGGTGCCTGCTTTGAAGGAGACTGAGGCATCATTGTCCTGTGTACAGTGCTGCTTGTGTCTCTTTAATAAATGTCTTTATTTTTCATAGTCCATGGCTGGATCCCTTCTGGACAGACCTTGTACCTGCTGTACATAATTTTAGTGATAAGTACCTTCATCTTCAGAAATGCAGGGGCTTGGCCGACAATAAAATAATTCTCTTTCCTGAGCCTGGAGAAACTGATGGTGGGAAGAAGCCAACAGATGATACAAATTAGTTTGTGGATAACCTGCAAAGTGGAGGTGTCGGTTGAAATTGCTGCTAGTTTTTTTTTTTTAATTGTTGTTCAAGTACAAAAATCGCTGCTCGTTTTCCCGACCACTAAAGCTTGTCAATGACGACAACCACAGCCATGAGGGAAACACTGGCTGGGACCACGTGTGAGGGTCTTCATCGGAAAGATCCTCACTGTGCTTTCGCGCCCCCCCGCCCCCACCCTTGCAGAAAAACAGCTGTATGGACCATGATATCCAAATAAGAGAGGAAAAATCCATGTTAATTCCTCTTGTCTTTCGATTCTTATCTCTTGAGTCTATCATTTATCTCTGCATGGCTAACTGAAGGCCACAGGGCCCCTGTTTCTCCATCTGTAAAATGGGTACCATCAGCCCCCCACTTCCCACTACTTTCTGCAATGCAGGGCTGAGGTTCTGATGGGCCCAGGGAGACGAAAGCAGGAACTTCAAGGAAAAAAAAAATCATTTACAGAATCCTTAAGAAGAAAAAAAGATACCTGAGTAGGGCTGGAGACTCAAACGCCCTGAGGGTCACGGAAAAACCTTCAGGAAACTGGTTAGCTCGTGATTTCCATGGAGGCCCAGGATTGGCAGATATTCTGATTTTTAAAGAGAAATTAGGAATAAAATATTCTATTTCTTTAAGAAATATTTAAATATCTGGTATATATTTTTAAATATTTTCCTATTTGCATTAGCGTTTAAATCAAAAATCATCACGGGGTTAAATAAGACCCACCGTGCGGCGACCCTCCCCTGAGGCTGGCAGGGAGGCTTGGGGTCGGACTCTGAGTGCTGTCCGGGCTGGAATGTCTGGTCTGAGCCCCCGGTCAGGCTGCACAAGCCTCCCCCACCCCCAGCCCGCACCCTGCCCGGTGCCAGGGATGACTGCAGCTGCGACACAAAGGGGCCTTCATGTTCAAAGGCGGGCGGGATGGATGGTTCATCCTCGTTCTCCACAAACAAACAGGGCAGCTTTGATCTGGACGGGGTGGAGGGCAGCTCCAAAGCGGAGACCAGCCCGCGGCTGGGCTACAGCCACGTTTGTAATAAAACAGAAGATCTAAGTGGCAGTGATGAAGGGCAGTAGAAAATGGTGTCGCTTGGGGGTTCTCTGGGAGCTGGCCCATTGGAAGTGGATTAGCTGACTGGTACGGGTGAGGGGACCAGGGGCTGTTGGCCTCATCCTGGGAGTCCAGGAGAGGCAGCACGACCCCATTTCCTGAAGCGTGCCCCCCTTCCCTTTGCAGACACCACCCCTTCCTCCTGGAGGGAGACTGTCCTCCTTCATTCAAAGCAAGTGAGTCAAGACCTGGGACGATTTCCTGCAAGAAACTTTGGTGCCTTGGAGGCAGGCGCCACGTGCACTGGGATGGCAGGTCTTGCTCGGAGTGGACAGGAATTCAGTCTGGAGGAAGGGGCGCAGGGAAGACACTCAGCTGACGTCAAGGGGGTGATACGCAAGTTACGGCAGATGGAGGCACGGGGTGGGATCTGCCACCTGCTCTGTGCCCGACCCCAGGCTGCTGCCCAGAGAGCGCCCTGCACACCTGCAGGATGCCGCCCGCGTACAGCTGAGGGAGGGGCTCTCGCCACAGCTCCATTTTTCTTCACGGTCACCAGAAGGTCTGCAGAAGGAGTAGCAGGGCGGAGCTCCTTCTGCAGTGAGGACGCTGAGGCTCGGAGGAGCCGAATAATACCCCCAAGCAAGATGACCAAGCTGGGAACGTGGGTCCTGCTGGCCCCGGAGGCCCTAATGTTAGCACGCCCGGAGGTGACCCTGAACGTGGCAGACTGGAGCAGGTGTCTCACAGACACTAGTCTGAGCTTTCATGTACGTGAACCTATCGAATCCTTGCACAACCCGAGGAGGTGGCTGCACCGATTGTCACCTCCGTTGTACAAAGGCAGGGAGCCGGGCGGAGTGGGGACTTGGTGGAGGTAATTTGCTCAACGATGTGTAGTGAGCAGAGTTGCGGGTGTTTGAAATCAAGGAGCGGGGCCCTCAAAGCTCAGATGTCACCTCCCCACGGCCATACCCCCATTATTATTACCTTGTTCCAGCTACTTGGTCTGACAGGGGGTCCCCCCCCCCCTTTTAACCTGGTGATTCCATTCACCTGAGAGAACCCAGGGGGCGATTTCCTCTGCCTTATGTTTGTCATTTCCACGCAGGAGCTTCCAGGGTCGGTGGGGACCCAGGTCACCCCGCCGGTGCTTCGGGCTCTGTGCAGGGGCCGCAGGAGAAACTGCCACCCTCCCTGCCCGCGCAGAGGTCCTACTTTCAGGGAAGTGGCACATACCGTCGAGATTCAGCTGTACCGTGGGAGCAGAGGGTAGTCCCTTCCTTGACGTGCAATTCCTTCAGCTTTTCTTTCTTCTCTGCGCTTCAGCTAATTTGGTACAACTTGACACCCCTTGCTTCTGAACTGCCAGCGAGTGCATGTAACGGGGATATTAGCTTTGTTCCCGTCAACTCAGGGACATTAGGAGCGACTTTTTAAAAGAAGGCAGGTGGCTCCAAGGAGGTGGCAGTCTCCCCTCCTCCTGGAGGTGGCAGAGGGGAGGGCCCAAGGACCGTGGTCCCAGAGTGGTGGCTCTGACTCAGCTCTTGAACAGGAGCTCGCAGAGCGGTGCAGCCAGTCCCTGGACAAGCCAATCCAGGAGGGCACCCTGGAAGCAGCATTAGAGACACCTGTGTGTTTTTCTTCTCTCTGGTCACAGACTTTTGCAATCCACCAAGCTTTTGAGTTAGGTTCATGAAGTCCTACCTGTGCTCGCGAACAAGTGAGCCACGTGGCTGGGCGTAAATCCAACCAGGACCCAGAGCACAGTGGGGAGGGGCCCTGGCCTTCCCAGCATTCCGGGGTGCTGACAGCTCCTTTGTCAGCGAATTGCAGCTGGCTTTCCCAGCCAGCCTAGGGAGGGCCATCTGCTTTACTCAGTCTATAGATTCAAACGTTAATCTCATCCAGAAACACCCTCACAGACACACCCGGGATCATGGGTGACCCAGTGTCTGGGCCCCTCATGGCTGAGACAAGTTGATACATGAAATTCACTGTCACCACCTCCCATAGAAGCCAAGTCCTTGAAGAAGAGACAGAGACGTGTCCTACACCCACCGGCTTGGCATAGCTGGGGCAAGGTCTGTGCACGTAGAAGGGAAGCCACCCGTGTCACTGGGTGGGACGCTGTGGGGCTTCCCTTGGGCAAATGTGACCATGCTCCAGCTACCCCATCCTTGCTGATGAACACCCTCAACTGCACTCCACACACCCCAGAGTTGCGTTACACTCACCGCCCCCAAATTTCCCCCCTCACCCTCACCTCCAATCCCGGGTGGTCCCAGCTGCCTGCATCTCAGGGTGGACACCCCATCCCCTCCTGCCACCCTTCAAGCTGATCTCTCCCCACCCCATTGTGCTGCTGGGATGGCAAGCTGAGGCCCAGAGAGGAGAAGGGACTTGTCTGAAGTAGCTGCCCCAGCCCTCGGGCCCCGGTCGTTTTTGTGTGTCCCCAAGGGGCACAGTGAGGTGAAGGCCGTGCGCGTGATGGGGGTGGGGGAGCATGTGTGACAGGTGTGTGTGCTGTGCACGTGAGTAGGTATGGGGTCTGTGTGGTCCCTACAGAGCGACCCCAGGCCGGGGATACTGAATTGGGGGGTGGGCGCAAGGGAGTCTGGCAGGGGCCAACCAGAGTTGCCTATTTAAGGAGTAGAACTGCTTCTCTGGGGTTCTCCTAGGGGAGAGCCGCCCGCTTCAGACACGCCCCCATCCGTGCACACCTCATGGGGGCTGACAGGGGCCCCCTCTTCCCCCAGCTCTCAAGATCAGTGGGGGCGGGTACGCAAACTCTCCCTGGGTCCTCCTGCCATCGGCACCAGGCAAACCCAGCATCCAGCTCTGCCGGGCGGCTTCTAGCTGTGTGCCCTGCTCGGGCTTGGCCCGGCCCTTCAGGGCATGACTCCTGCCATCTGCACAGGAAGGGGTGTGTCAGGCTGTAGGCGGTTTCCAAACACCACCGTCCATGCCGCCCTCTGCCCTCTGGCCTTGGCAGAACCAGAAAAGCAAAGACAATGCAGTGAGTTGTTTGCGAGTCCAAGTGCATTCAGTGTAATGGGCTACCCTTTCTTCTGAGATGACGTGGTTCTTCTTTTTGATATTCAAATGCCCTTAAAGATCAAATTATAGATGTTGAGTGTGAGTGTGTGCATGTTTGTATGTTATGGAAGAAAAAGGCACGATAGTGATCAAAATGTGATCTGAGAACGCCTGGAGGCCCCCCCGACCCCTTCAGGGGGTCTCCAAGGTCAGAACTGTTTTCCTAGTGACACCGAGGCATTACATGACGTTTCGCTGTGTGGATATTGGCGCTGACGGTGCAGGAGCTGGTAGAGTGCTTGCTGTGAGGAGCACCGTGGGGCTGTGACATGCACTCATGGGACAAAAAGCAGAAAACGAGACAGCGTCACTTAGGATGTCCTTACAGCAAGAGCACTGATTGATTTGCTAACTTCTCCATCCTCGATATCGCGATGCTGTGTGTGACCGAATGCCAAGATGCAGCAGTTGTCTTTGGAAAAGTGCCCATGCCACTGTTCGAGTTGTGAGCTGACTTAGCTGAGTACCGTTTTCATTTGGGAAAAGAAACAAAAAAGACTTGCAGAGAAATTGTGGTTATTTACACTTGAGTATTGGCAGATAACTTCTTGAAAAGGGGTAAAATGTGCTTGGCACCTCAAGGAAAATAATGGAGAGCATTGATCGCCAATGATCAAATTCAAGCTTTCAGAATAATGGTGGCAAATGCCTGGGACAGAATGAGCATTTGATAAATGCTATCCTTCCCTTCCCTGCACCCCCACTTCTCACCTTCCTTCCCTCTCTCCGTGGTGGAGCCGAGCTGCTGGGTCCCGGCTGGCAGAGTCTCTGAGAATTTTGCATGAACTGGGGAGGAGGTATTAGTTAGGGCACAGGGTAACCTGCCATAAGAACTGTGCCTCCAAATACAGCAACTTAAACAAGGCAGAAGTTTTCTTCTCTTGTGTAAAACTCCAAGTTAAGAGTTGTCTGAGAGCGGGGTGCCAGTTGACTCCATAAAGCGGCTTATGGCTCGAGTGACTTCCATCTCACTATTTGCCTGTCCTCATGGTTGAAGCTGGACCTCTGCACCATGTCTATGCTGCAACCTGTGAAAAGGAGGAAGCACAAGGTGAAGGGCAAGCACATATCTCTGCTCACATCCCATGCACACATGGCCACACATAGCTGCAAGGGAGGCTGGAAAATGGAGTGTCTGGCTGTGTGACTGATCTATTACTAAAGCAAATAAGGGGAAAGTGGATACTGGGGCATAGATAACTGTTTCTACTACAGTGGGAGTGGTGTAGGATCAGGAGAGAAAAATGTGGGGTTGGCAAACATGTGGCACCTATTGGCTCTCAACTTCAAAGAGATTCTCAGGGGAAAGCCCAGAGAGGCTGACATGGACTCAGGCACTGCCACCCGTCCTCACCTTGTCCATCTGTACATGTGACCTAGGCCATGTGCTTTCAGGTTTTCCCCCAAACATCTGAGCCTGTTAGATGTAGGAGGGACCCTAGAGATGCCCCCTCATTCTATAAAAGGGTGGCCAAGCCCCAGAGGGAGAGACTCTTGCCTGATGATACACAGTGAGTCATAGTCAGGAGTGGCCAGTTCAAAGAGGTCAAGTTCATCCATTTAAAGACATCTCCAAAGACCTGGCTTGGTTCTGGATGTGGCAGGACTGGCCCAGGCAGGTAGCTGACTTAGTTGGGGAAACATTTTTGCCTGGGTGTGGTCAAGCTTTCTCCTCCTCTGAATGCCGAGTTCGTAGGGGTTAGTTGTGAGGACAGCTGTGGAGGCAGAAGTCATAGACCGAATCCCAGGCCACCATTTATACAGATCATGTGACCCTGAGCAAGGTATTTCATAGGTTTGAGTCTCACTTCCCCCATCCACAAAGTGGGCTTAATGCCTCTCTGACAGGCCCTGAGTTCTCTTCAAGGAGGGGTGGAGTTACAAGGACATTCTGCCTTGCTCAGGTAAGATAATGTCCCCCTTCCCACCCTTCCTCCCCCTCTCCTTTGGGGGACTTGTGCCTTGCCATCCAAAACTGCGGTTGGTGTGGGGCTGCCATCAACTCCATTTGGCCACAGGATTGGGCATCTAACTCAAGTTGGACCAACCAATCTCCTCTAGCGATTGGCTCAGGAATGTGCACATGAACCAAGCTAGGCCAATCAAAATCCTTCCCCAGGATTTTTCTCACTGGAGCTTCTTTCACACTTCCTGCAGTTTGTTAGATTACAAGTCTGAAGCTGCTCCTGTCCTGTCCTCCCCGTGCCTGGGTTCTGTGAGCCCAGGAAGTTCCTTTCTGCTTGGGCTAGTTTCAGCTGCATTCTGTCACTGTCGCAACCAAAAAGTCCTAGAGAAAAACATTGCTTTTTGGTGCTTTTATAATAATGATACTGAGAGACCCTTTTCTCACCCATTTCCCAGGCTTCGTGCCAGGTGCTTCCGCACAGCAGCTCAGGAGTCACCCCCGCCTGTGTTATCTGTGTGCCCATTGCCCGAAGCTGGGTCTGTCCCAGCCCTTTGCAGAGCACCCAGCTCGGTGCCTGTACTGAACTGGGGGTAGGGCAGCCTGGCAACACCCTTGGGATCCAGTGGGAGGTGAATGAGGTGGTCAGTGCAGACAGCCCACCACCACGTGGGTTCCATAGGCCACAGGGAGTCAGTCCCGTAGCCAGGAGTTGGCTGGGGACTGAGGTGGCTGCAGAAAGGATCCCCACTCCTGTGCACCCTGCAAACCCCATCCTCAGCTCCTCCTCTCCTACCGGCACTTAATAGCTGGCTCCAGAATTCCTTCTGGGGGCTGTTGGGGGGGCAGGGAGGAACTGTTTCTGCTAAGCCACATGGGCTGAAGGTCAGACCTCCTCGGGCTCCCCTGGGCTCCCCTGGGCTCCGGCTAGGGGCTCAGACAGGAGTAGGTCAGCTGGCCTGGGGAGTGGGTGAGATAGCAAAGTGTGCCCAGCCCTTCACAGGCAGCCTGGCCACCCCACCATGGGCCCTCAACACAGGTTAGCTCCTCCCGCTCCTGCCTCCTTGCTGGGACTTGAGGGCAGGCAGGGACCCTGTCAGGGTCCTTCCTGTGTGCTCCGTGCCCAGCCCAGTCCTGGCACATTGGCGGGACTTGGAACCCACTTGCCAGGGATTGGGGAATCCTGCTGAGGGCAGCAAGGGTCTGTGGGAGAAATGGGGCAGCAGCCATTGGTCCAGCATCCCATCCTTTTCCCTTGGGGCCAGAGCTGGGGGCCTGACTGGATTACTGCCTTCCCATCCCTTCCGCGCCCCTGATGGACACTTACTTTGGGATGTCTTGACGCAAGCAGAGGGTGAAACTGGTGACCACAGGCTGGGTTCCAGCAGGGACACATGTTTCATTTGGTCTTCTAGACCTTGACTTAAACACTTGAAACTGGTTGCCAATATGAAAATTTGGAGATTTCATCTAGAAACCTGGATTTCCAGCTACTCGTGAAAAATAAGATACAGCGACTTCGGGCCCTCGGTAGTCACCGGCATCGAGCCGCGTCTGTCCCGTTAGGCCAGCTGTACACCCCCAGGTCTGCACGCTCCAAGACCCTCTCTTTCGTTTCCTGCCCTTCCCTCGATGATGGGGCGACCCCTGCTTCTATGGAGCCTGTGGGCAGTCCGCTGACCCTTCAAGCCTCAGTTTGGCAAATCCTGGCCAGGCCAGGGCTTTCATCTGTGTGACAAGTGTGCTCACCAGAGAGGACTGCAGAAGGGCTCACTCAGCGTGCCCGCCAGCGCTGGCACCCTCCTGCCCACTTTCCCTTCCTCCCCCTGCTTCCAGCCAGCCCGCCAGGCTGCGGCATTGTTTTGGGATGCAAACATCCACACGTTATTAGAAGCCTGGATCAAAGGCGGCGTCCCACGGCCTGCCTCTCAATGGTCCCTTTGTGCAGATGGAAGCGGGCCAGGAGTTAGGACCCAGGCAGAGAGGGAGGGGCTGGGGAAGGGGGCTCAGCACAAAGATACTTGTCTCCCAGAGAAGCCAGCAGACGATGAGGTTAAAAGCGGCGCCAGGTGGAGGATGCACCCCAGCTCGCCCTTGGAAGATGCAGACGGAGAATTCTCCATTCTGCGAGGAAGAAAACATGGTCCCTGTATGTGCTTTCCGAGGAAGGGACTAAATGGCTGGGTTCATGAGCAGCGGCCTCCATCCACTCCAGCCGGCGGTGGGTGTGACGTGGGCAAAAGCCGTGCGGAGCGATAGGGCGGTGGTGACCTCCCCTTGGGCACAGTGGCAGAGGAAAGAAAAATGACACGGACTTGGAGAGGGCCGGAGACAGCATGGAGGACAGTGTCACCTCTGGCCAGACAGCCCGTTTGCTCAGCCATTCCTGCCTGCACCAAACGTTTCGAAAGCCCCTACTGTGTGCCAGGCACTGAGTGGTGCGAGGCAGTACAGTCAGGACTAACTCGGGGTCAGGGCAGGGCGCTCTGCTCCACTCGCCTCATCTGGGGACAGTGGCATCCGCCCCCCTGCCCCGCCCCCGCAGTCCTGTGTCAGCTGGAGTGGACGCCCTCAGCATCTCACACACATTGTCTTGTTCATCTCCAGGGCCCATTGGAACAAAGAAGGGCTTTCAGAGTTCAGCTGCTGCTGCTGCACCAGGAATCTGCCAGCTGGGGAGGGGGGCGCAGGTACGAGAAGGATGTACTGAGAAAGGGGTTCACTAAGAGGGAGCCCTGAGAACTGAATGGAGGTCAGGAGGTCACGATGATGCCAAGAGTGGGAGGAGATGGGCAGACAGTTGCTGAGCCAAGCTCCACAGGCCCCAGGCCCCTGCCCTTGGCCCTGTGTCCACACTGACTCTCCGGGGGCCTCACCCCCTGTCAGGCTTTTAAATTCCATCCACATGCTCACGACTCCCAGGTGTGTCTCTCCCGTTCACAGCTCGCGTCTGAGCTCCAGGCTCATAGCTCCAGCTGCCCACTTGATCTCGCTGCTCCCATATTCCACGGGCCTCTCAGAATAACAGACTGAGCTTGTCTGCTCTGCAGACTGGTCAGCGCCCCCCCCCCCCCCGCCCCACAGGCTTCCTCCACTTGGTTAATGGCAGCCCCTCCTTGCAGTGGCATTTTTCTTAGCTCCCCTCTTTCCCTCTCACCCCGCGTCCAATGCATGAGCTAATCCTGTCCCCTCTAACTTCCACACGCGCTCGCAGCGGACTACTCACCTCCTCCATGGCTGTCACCTGGGTCTGAGCCACTGTCATGTCATGCCTGGATGCTGCAGTGGCCTCTCCGCCCACCTGCCTCCTTGCTTCTGCCTGGTCTCCTGCCACCACCCCCAAATCCACATGCAGGTCTCGACACAGCAGCCCAGTCGTTTCAGGTCACGACTCTGATAGCTCCTGCCTCCCTCCACTGAAGCCGACGCCCTCGCTGAGGTCTGCGAGGCTCTCACAGCTGAGCCTTGTCACCTTCCAACCTCAACGTCTCCTCCTCTGGAAAGGCCCTCTGCCTCTCTCTGCCTCAGAGCCACTGGCCTCCTTGTTCCACAAATACTCCCACACATGCCCACCTCAGGGCCTTTGCACCTGCTGCTCTCTCTGCCCGGACCCACTTTCCCCCGGGACCTTTATGGCTTCCTTCCTCATTTTCAAGCCTGTGCTCAGAGGGCTGCCCTCTCTGACCCCTCTGCCTAAAATTGCAAACCCTCCCCTGGCACTTTTTCTCCTTTTTCCCACTTGAATTTTTTTTTTCCCCCAGGGACACACCACATGTTTATTTCACTGGCTTACTTCTGCCTGCGAAGAGACAAAGATAACATTGCAGCCTGGTGTAAATTGGGCCCTCAACAAGTCTTTGCTGAGTGACTTGACAGAAGAGAAACACCTTTATTTCCCGGGTCCCCCCTCCCGGTTTCTTCCGTCCTTCCTGCTCCCCAGTGCTGCGACTTACTCAATGCAGAGGCAAATTGTGTCGCCCGGCAGCTGCCGAGGAAGCTTGCCTTTCTGAGCGTGGGCTGCAGACCAGCGGCATCAGTGCCATCCGGGCTTACCAGAAATGCTGAGTCTCAGGTTCTGCCCCAGACGGCGTTTCAGCAAGCTCCTGGGGGGGGGGGTGCCCACAGTGAATTTCCAGCTGTTGGACCCTGGGCAAGAAAGGGGGACCAGGGGTCTCTCAGGGACCCAGGGTGAGAACTAGCAAGGTTTGGACCTGGGGGCAGGCAGCCCCCGGGGACAAGGCAGTCTCTCTGTCTCTCCCCACTCGGTCCGCTAGCTCTGTGGCTCTCCGACGGTCCCTACTTCCTCTCTGTCTGTTCGTTCGTCAGCCCTCGTGAACTCCTTCAGTTGCTCCAGGCCCTGGGACTATGGAGCCCTTTGCTTCCAAGACCTTCAAGGAACAGACCCCAGGCCCTGGGCCTCTCTACTAAAATTCTGCAGAGAGATGCTGATTGGTCAGGCTATGGGCCAGGCATCTACTCAGCTGTGGCCGAGGAGTGAAGGGGTCCTGTGGTACCCATACGGTAGCAAGGTTACCTTGAAGCTGTGCTCTGCGGGGTGGAGGCGGGGAGGCGGGGGGCGGAAGAGGCTGAGCTGGAAGGGAAGGGAGGTGAGACAGGCAAATGGGCCGCAGGCACCATCCCTACAGAGGCCGTGTTTCCTTGTGCCTTGAGCTGTGGCTTTGAGGAGTCTCTGGACCCACGTGGATCCTCACGGGTAGTTGGTATTCAATGGCTCAGCGGCCTGGAGGGGGGCAGATGCACCCCAAGACAGCGGAATGGCCATCGCAGACACCGGTGGGCATGCTCCTCCGGGGCGCCTTCCCTCCCCGCTCTGTCCACGCTGGGTTCTCCTTCTGGGCTCAGTGCTTGGCGGCTCTGACTAGTTCAGCGTTTGCCAAAGTGTGCTCCACTTGTTTTTGCTTGAACTTCCTAAAAATGATTCCTTGGTCCGGTGGGTTCATGAAAACCAAACCAAACACAAACCCTGCTTAGGATGCTCTCCTCTCGGAGAATCGCACGGCTCGGAGGCCCACGGGCGGTCCCGACGAGTCCTGCAGGACGAGCGACGTGTCTCCCTGTGTGTGGCCGAGACAGGGCGGCCCTGAGTCTCCTGCGGGGCCTTTTCACGCAGAACTGGAGTTCGGCAGAACCCGTCTGGGAAATGCTGATCTACGCACCCCTTCCTTCTACTTTGTAGATGGGGAGGCTGCGTGTGTTGATTCGGTGTCGGTTCACTGCACATAACCGGAAAGGGGAGCCTTAAAAAGATGGGAGTTTCTTTCTCCTCGTTGTAAAAGCAGCCTGCGAGTGGGCAGACTGGCAGCCTGACTGGAAGGGTTTCCCGGACGAGCTGGGAGAAGCCGGGCAGAGGAGCAGGGGCAGAGGGGAGCAGGGGCGTGGTAGGGCTGGGTGGCCTCTCTCCCTACCCCAGCATCTCCCGGGAGGCCTGTGTGCCCTCTGAACTGTTAAAAGACCCTAGACTCTGGAGGAGTCAGCAGCACAGAAGTCCATTTCAGATCAGCCCACATTTGGCTCTCGGACCTAACTGTCTTTGGGGCCTCTCTCCTCTAATACCTGAATAGACTGGCTTGGGCCCCTCACCCCTTGTCCTGGGGGGAGCCCAGCTTCCCCCACCTCATCTCCATGGGCTGATGCTGGGGACCGGTGTTCCTCCTGGCTGCCTCTGGCTCCCATCTGTTCTCTCGGTGAACATCTCTGTTCAAGACGGTGACCTGTCGCCCTGTGACGCTGGGCTGGGCTGTCTCTCTAATTCTTTCATTCTGTCCCCTCCCCTTTCCTTCTAACCCAGAGGTGCGGTGAGGGTTTTGCTGAGGTTTGTGGTAACTGAGGGCAAGTCCAGCCCAGAGCCTACCAGGTGATTGTCCATCAGACATTAGTCACCGCTGTCCTCAGCGTGAACGGGCTGCCCCCGCCTCCCGGCTGCTGCGCCCCTTCTGAGGCTGCACTTACTTCTCTTTTCCCTTGAGAGCCGTCTCTTCCCTTTCCTGGTGGCCATCTCCAAAATCCCCGTGACTTTCTCCCGCGGGGCAATTTCACTCCCCGCTCAGCCAAACCAGGTTTCCGGCCCCTGAGCTTGCCTAACTCACCAGGGGACTGGGGAAAGAAGTGACTCCGAGGACCGAGCAGCGACTGGCAGAGATTTGGGCATTACGTTTTTCTTTGGTGTACCCCGGATCACGTTCTTGGCAGCCTTCCCAGTCTCCTGTTGACGGAAACCCACCCCAAGGTGGGAGGTAGGGCTGGCTGGGTTCCTCTGGGTCCACATAGAGCACCTCCTATGGGCAGTGCTGGGTACTGCAGCCTGAGATGCAAGGCAGGCAAGACCCTGCCCCAGAAAGCCCAGGCTCTAGGAGGAAAATTTAGCTCCAGCGTTAAAAAAAAATAACAAGTGCCAAGAGAAGAAAGAGGGGAGAGGAAATTGCCTATTCGGAGTGGTCAGAGCTCTTCAGGTTAGAAGGTCAGGGAGGGCTTCCTATAGGAAGTGGCATTTGAAGGGGACCAGATCAGATGGCTTAACCAGGGCACAAGCGTGGGGGTGGCCAGTCAAGGTGATGTGGTGTTTCCCCCGCCAGGCCTCCCAGCTGCACATCTGACAGATTTCACCTAAACCAGCCTTGCTAAATCTCAAGCCCCATGAAACCCAGTTCTGTTATAATCTCTCTCTCTTATCTCTTCCTTGCCGTCCTTCCCCATTCTCCTCCCCCAAAGGATGGGAAATCTTCAAAGAAAAAGATGTGTCACTGGAAGTATACAGCCCAAGAACTGGGCCAGATAAATTATTAAAACACATAAAAAGACAGTGAGTCGTGGCTCGGGAAGCTGGCGGAGACCGAATGGCCACCCCAGGTGGAAGGTGGGCTCGTGGCCCCTGGGGAGCCCCTCCTCAGAGCCCTGGGCAGGCTAAGGTTTCACCACAGGCCTGGCCTGATGTCTTGCCCAGGGCCAGGTTGGTGGTGGTGGTTGGGTGGGGGGGGGGCGGTGTGTGTGTGTCTCAATTCCGATACAACAAGCCCCTGGCGCCTGCTGGGCTGGGAAGGGCCAGGCTGAAGGTGGAGGGGCCTTTGTGTCCGGGTGGACATTTGGGATTTACTTCCCCCAAGGCTCAAACTGGTAACTGCAGAGTTTTAGTTGTTGCTTTTATCTCTTTTTGAACTGTAAAAAGAAATTCCCGAGGGGAAGGGGGGATACTTTTTTCTCATGAAAGAAGAAAGCCATGACCGATTTAAGGAAGTAACCAACTTTCTGAGCGCTGTGAGAAAAGAACCCTCAGAGTTCCGCTTTGATTTCCACGCACCACGCCAGCCCTGGTGGGGGGTAGGGGAGAGAGAGACATGCAGCAATCCCAGCCCAGGGCCATTTCCTTCGGAGGGGGTTCTGCAGGAAGGCTGCCACTCTGGTTCAGACGCTCAGACCCCACCTCCCTCCTGCCCTGAACCTGCCATCCTGTCCCGGCCTTTTCCTGCAGCTCAGGGGTTCTCACGTTGGCGCGATGGACGTGTTGGGCTGGCTATTTCCTTCTTTGGGGGGTCCGTCTCGTACCCTGTAGGATGCTTAGCGGCAGTCCTGGTCTTTTCTTGCTACATGGCTCCAGACTGTGCCAGACGTCCTCTGTGGACGGGGAGGGGCCGCAAATTGCCCTCCACTGAGGCCATGGCTGCTGTTGCCTTCGGCCTCACTGCCCGCACCGTTTGCCCGAGTGTCGCTGCGACTGTTTCTCGTCTGTCTTCTTCCCAGCAGAGAGCGAGCTCTGCGAGAGTGAGGATTGTCGTTTTGTTCGCTGGTGCATCGCAAGTGCCCCAAACGGGGCCTGTCCCGTATCTGGCACCAAATCACGGTTTGTTTCTAGAGTGGGGACTCTCTCTCTAGTGGCAGAATGTGACGTTGGGACTGTGTTAGGACAGCCTGATGTAGAACAGGGTGGCAATGGGATCCACAGGCTTGGGTTTCGTTCCTAACCAGGTCGCTGGCTGCTGTGTGGCCTTGGACAAGTGACTTCACCTCTCTGAGCCTGGTAGGTTCCCTCCTTTGGAGACCAAATACAAGCCTGCCTCAGAGAGTGGTTGGTTGTGAGGTCTATGTATGACTTACACGAGTGAGTTTCAACCTTTTTCATCTCACGGCACACACAAACTAACGACTAAATTTCTGCGGCACGCCAAAACCATATTTTTTGCCAATCTGACCAAAAAAATTAGTATACTTTTGATTCATTCACACCGGACAGCTACTGTTGTGTTGCCCATTGTCATTTTTTATTTGACTGCCCAAGGGATAAGAGGTCAGTGCCCCTGACGAACAGTCGGGTGGGTATTGGATGTTTTACAAATTCTTGTGGCACACCCGGTGAAAATTACTGACTGACACCCTGGCTGACGTGGTACTGTATAAAGAATTGCAATATAAAACGGGCAACAATGTACCTGCTTATAAGATTCGCCTTCATTCCCGTTAAAAAGGGTATAAAAAGGGGAATTTTGGAGGATGGAGCTGAGGCACTGTTGGATGCAGATGTTTATGACTCCGGATGTCCACACAGCTCCTAACGTCCTTTCGAGACATGTCGATGCTCCCAACCTGTGCTGCTCAGCACGGTGGACCGCAGCCACCGACTCTGCGTGGTTACCGGTCCCTCGCCATGCGGTCAGTCTGGGTGGAGATGTACTCGAGGCGTAAAATACACACTGGATTTCAAACACGTGGTGCAAAATGAAGAATTTAAAATATCTCATTATATGTTGAGTACTTTTGACATAGCAGGTTAATTAAAATATATTATTAAAATTAATTTCTATCAACTTTGTTCCCCCTAACTGTGGCTAACTAGAAAATTTAGAATTACGTTTGTGGCTCTCAAAGGGAAGCTGCGAGCCTACATTTTACAGATGCTAAAACTGAGGCTGTCACGGAGAATTTGGTCCAAGGGGCAAAGCTGGTCTCACTCCAGACCCAGGGTTTTCTTTTCCCACGCCCAGGCTGCCCCATGCCAGGATGAGCTTAACAACAGGCCCACGATGTCCCCAGAGGAGCAGGCATCCTCTCTGAGAACCTCTAAGGTGGGGTGGAACCCCTTGATGTCGCTCTCCCCTCTGCAGAGACTTCCCCAGACAAAACAAACAAGCCCTTGGGTCTGGTGAAGTGCAGCGGGGAGCGGAAACCAAGGAAGATCAAAGACCCAGCGGTTACCCCCTTCCGGGCCGCGCAGCTGGCAGCGCGCCGTGACCCCAGCCGGGCACCCACAGGCCTCCTGGCCAGGGGATCCCAGCGATTGGCTAGCAACTCCTGGTTTTCGGACACTTGTCGCCACCAGAAATGGGCTGGGTCCACAACTGGCTGGAGGCGCGGTGGGGGCTTTTCCTGGACTTTCAAATCAAAACCTAGAGGGCGAGGCAGGGGGCATGCGGTGAGTAATAAGCCAACACTCTCTTTGAAGCAGGTCATAGGGAGACTGGGAAGGGGCGACGCAGCAGGCGCTAGCGCCAGGGCAGCGGCCCCCTCCAGATCTCTGTTTTATCACCTGTAAACTGGAGCCCCTGAATCCCGCCCAGCTCGCTTGAAGGAAAAATAGAGCAGAGAGAAGGCACATAGCGACAGGAGCGGTTGTCCTAGAGACGGCAGGACCCAAGAGGGTGTTTGTCCCAATATGCCTCCTGGCCAGAGCCCCCAAACCGGATCTGCAGCCCTGGGTCTCCAGCTCCCCGCACCTGGCTGGGGGACGTAAACTGCAGCCTGGAGGGGGCGCTGTGTCAGACCTGCAGCGCCTTGCCTCGCCCCGCCCCCAGCCCTCTGGCCACGCCCCATCCCGCCCCCTCGGCAGCCCGCCTCGCCTTTGATGCGCCGCGCCCCGCCAATGGGTGCGCGGGGAGGCGCGGGCCGCGGCGGCGGGCTGGGGGCTCGGCACGCCCGGGCGTCAGTCGGGCAGCGGCGACGGCGGCGGGAGCTAGTCCCGGCGCCGCCTCGGGCTCCGCTCGGCTCGGGGGCTGCTCCCGGAGGAGGAGAGCCAGGCGAGGGGCGGCGAGCCGCGGGGCCCGCGGGCCGGGCGCATGGCTTAGGGACGCCCCCGCCCGCCGCGCCCCCAGCATGGGGAAACTTCACTCCAAGCCGGGTCAGTGTCCCCGCCCGCGCTCCGGTTCCCGGGCCCCCGGGCCCCCGCCGCCCTCGCCCCAGCGATTGCTAACTCTCTGCCTCTCCTTTCTTTCCGGCTCCCGCCGCCGCCGCGCGCGATGTGCTGCAGCCGCCGTGTGCAAGCGCAGGGAGAGCCCGGAAGGTAGGGGTGCGCGGGGCTTGGACCCGGGGAATGGATGGGATGGCCTAGCCCGCGGGATCTCATTACCAGGGCCACCCCCACCCCCAGCTCTGGCTGACCACTAGCCGCACAAACCCGCTCCTGGAGCAGCCTTCGTGACCCCTCTCTGTCCTGCCTACCCTCTCCCCGCTGTCCTGTGCCCCCTGTTCTGAGCCCCAAGCCCTCGTCTCGCGGTCCCCGCCTTTCACGCTCACTGCGCCCCCTGTTTAGACTCCCAAGCTCCTTTCCCCAAGATTCTATCCCCTCTCTTTCTGACCCTCAGGCCCTTCTTCCTCGATCTTGGCTCCTGCGCCCACTGCGCCCCTTCTGACCCTCAGTTCCCCACTCCCCTCACCCCGTGTTTAACGCGTCCATCTCCAGACCCTCACCCCGTTTCCTCGGCAGTCCTGGCCTTCGGGGCTCGCTCTTCTGATCCCGGGGGTTCTTCCTCTGTGGGTACTGCTCTTCCTGCTCTTGGGGCTTCGTGGAACCCCTTCTCCCGACTTCCTGCGTCCGCCTCTGGGATTGTGCCCCGGCTCTCGACCCCCTCCCGGCCCCCGTGGCCTCCGCCCGCCGCGCCCGCTCTCTCCCTCCTCTCCCGGGTAACTTTCGCCCCGGGGGCCGGACTCAGGGACTCCTGTCGTCCCCGCCCCAGGTGACAGCTTCGCTGTGAGTGCCGCCTGGGCCCGGAAAGGCATTGAGGAGTGGATCGGCAGGCAGCGCTGCCCGGGCAGCGGCTCCGGACCCCGACAGCTGCGGGCGGCGGGCACCGCCGGCAGAGGAGCCCGGGTACGACCCCCGCATGCCCCTCTTTCACCCTCAGAGATGAGTCTCCTTACCCGCCCACCCCGACTTTTAACACCCTCTTGGCACAGCTTCTAAGTCCAAAAATCCCTTCTCAGCTGCCCGTGCCCCACCAACACACCCCCGTACCCCATGCCTTGAGGATCGATCCTTAGAGGTGACATGGATGGCAGGCTCCTGTCTGGTCGGGGGCAGAGGGCTGCCTGGGGGCATAGGTCCTGGGTGGGGAGGTGGTGCAGGACCAGTGGATGAGGAGGCTTATCTGTGCTGGCGGGGGTGGGGGGGAGGCTGGGGATTAGGGGGCCTGCTCTGACTCCCTTGTTTTCATGGCCAGCATGCAAAGGTGGGCTTAGAGGTGGGCTGGGGAGAGGGAGCAGGCATTGAGGGGTGTCTGGGTGGAACATGAGACCGTGCTGGCCTCCGAATACGTTCCGTGTGTCTGTGGCACTCATCAGTGTCATCTGCCCGGGAACCCCAGTAGAGCAGACTGCCATCTGGGTGACAGAGCTTGGGGGCACTGAGGAGACCTGGTAGACACCCCCCCCCCCAGCTAGGCCCACGAGGAGAGCGAGCACCGCATTCTGCTGTACCCTGGGCCCACTCCCGAGGGTCCCCGCGGCTGGAGTTGTTTCTGGGGGAGCAGTAGATAGATGTGACGGGTGAGGGAGTGCGTCCAGCCCCCGATCCTGGCCTGGGACTGGTGTTCACAGATGGCCTCTGAGCTCTGGAACTCTGCACGGGCTTTCAGAAGGTCTGCGTGGAACTCAAGCAAGCCTAGGATCAAAGGATGAATCAACTTTTTGATGTGACATTTAATTTTTTTTTTTTAACTTCGAGGTGAACAGACTGTGTCTCAGGTCTGGTTAGTTCTTTGGTCTTGTCCGTGGGCTGGGGAAGGGCCGGTGGAGTTTTCAGATGTGTGTGTGGGTTTGAGCGGTGGGTTTCAGGGGTGGGCTGGGTGCAGCTCGGTGGCAGGGGCCCGCGTCGGGCAGTGAGCCTGTGGATAAAGCCGACTCTTGTGCACGCGTGAAATAACTTCTGTGTCTGGGAGACGTTCTCCCCTGCCCCTCCATCGCCTCCACTTACTTCGCTGGGGCTTTCTCCCCCACGCGTGTCCTCACCTGCAGGCTGGGGCGGCACTGGAGCTGCTGCCCCTAGCCCAGGTCAGCCTTGGCGGGTGTGGGCACTACAGTTAGTTTAGGGTGCTTTGAAAGCAGACCTACGGACGTCTCGGTCTTCCCCTAGCATTTCTAGTTTATGATCTACATGTGTTTTCAAAGCGCAATGAAAATGATCCGATTTAGCCATACGAACAAATAAATGCATTCGTGGCTCAAGACTGAGGCCAACTGAGTGGATTTCCATTAATCAAGTTTGGGGTTTTTTCAGCCTGTTTATTTTTACAAAGTATTCCTGCAGAATGACATTTTTTTTTTTTTTTGCAGTCTTCCCTCCTCCCCGCCCCCCCCCCCCCGCCCCCCCCCCCCAGCCTTTTTTCCTTTCCTAAACTGCCAGGCAGCTTGCTCCGTGCTTTAGGGGAAACTTGAAATACAGCGAGGGCTTACTTCAACTGACTTTTATCTTCAAAGCCGTAACAAATGTTACCCGCATGTTTTTGGTGAGTCTCCTTGGCATCCAGTCCTGGAGGATGGGAGGGAGGAGGAAGGAAGGAGAGAAAAACAAAAGTCTGTCGTTTTTAATTAAATAGTAGTGTTCCCAGCGAAAGGAATGTGAGCCAGTAAAAGTTGCCATGGGGGAAGTGAGGGAGGGTGGGTTGGGGGCCCCGGCTTAAGTCGGTGGCTTTGGTGAAGTCACGGAATTGTGTGGCCCGGTTCCTTCCCCCGGCTGAGGACAGCCTGGGATGGCGCTCGCCCCCTCCCTTCCTCGCCCTCTGTCTCGGAGAAACACTGAGGGGTGGTTAATGTTTGTTCAAAGCACTTTTGAAGATGTGAGACAGAGCCATCGGGGTGACATATGTTGGGTGGTGGAGGGTGGGCCCTGCGCTTCAAGATGTTAAGGGGAGGGAACTTCTGCTTCCTTGTAGTTGTGTTTGGCAGCCGGGACCTGGGCACCTGGGTTCCCACCAGCCCTGGCCCACTGCTGAGTCTGCGCAGGGGCCAGTGCAGCCTGGGAGAGTCAGGTGAGCCCCACGTAGGGGCCCGCAAGGCGATTTCAGGTGGTACCTGGAGGATCATTTTTAATCCTCATAGTTCCTGTTTTCTCTGATTAGAAGAAAAAGCACTAGGGACAAGAAACCCATGATTTCGCTGGTATTGTTGCTTAGGGTGACGCTCAGAGGAAAGAGAGAGTCTAAAGTTGACTCCAAGAAAAACAGTGAAGTACAAGTGGCCCGAATGGTGAGCGTGGGAATGGAGTGCCCGATGTTCGGGGCACGCCGAGGTCCTGCACAGGACCGGGCTGGGCAGCCCTCGCCCGGTTCGCGCTCTGTGACTTCCAGCCGCAGGGTCTCCTGCGACATCATCAGGATGTAGGAGGGCGAGGGCTCCAGAGTCTGCCCGCCCGGAGGGCCGACGGAGGTCCCCCCAGCAGCCCCAGGCCCGTCTCTGGGGTGGCCCCTGTCTCAACTCCTTCAACGCCCTTTCACCGAAGTGGCTGCAGACACCTTAGTGGCACATCAATTAGCGTTATTATTATTATTATTACTACATGGATAACTACTGTGTATTAACTGCCTCTGTGTATCATGCACTTTGCTCACCTTATCTCAGTCCTCCTCGTAACCCTGTAAAGTTACCAGCCAGTGGGTGGGGGCTGTTTTTCTCCATCTCTGGAGCATTTTCCAGGACAACAGAAGCCGGGCGTGGTGAAGTCCTGTGCCAGAGTGTCTGCCTGGAGGGGGCGCACGCACCTCATTGGAGAGGTGGCAGCCTAGCAGCTGCGAGCCCTTCGGGGCGAGGCAGGTTTTGGGGTGCTCAGAAGCAGGAGGGTCCGCTTCTTGCCCTTGTCCTCCCTGATGGGTATGAGTGGCTTAGTAAATATTCAGGGTGGGTCTGTCTCCCAGGCAAGGTCCTGGGGTGTCAGAGGGTGACCTCGCTGGCGCTGACCTAAGCCAGTCTCCCTGAATACGTCTGTATGCATACAGGAGGTCGGACTCTGCCACAGAGCTCGTCCCCTTGTGCGAACCATGTTCCCTTTGTGTACCTTAATGAGCTCGTCTGTGAAATGGGTAGAAGAACCTTCTCATCCCAGGCATGGTCATAGCAGATAACTCTTCAAAACTGGGCGGGTGGGGGTGGCGTTTGCTGAGACGCCGGTGCTGGGGGAGCTAGGGGCCCCCAGACTCTGAAAGCACCTTGTAGACCCCAAAGCCAAGGCTATGGCTTCTCTTCTCTCCGTGGGCTCCAGGCGGATGAGCGCCAAGGGAACGTGAGCTCAGGGGAGAAAAATATCGAGGAGGTCAAGGGGGATGGGTGCCGGGAAAGCAGCGCAGTAGAGGGAACGGTTTATAAGCCCGACAACACTGTCCTCCACAGGGAGACATGGAAACAAGCATTGGAACCGCAAAAGGAGGAAGGGGGATAGTCTTGGCAACATGGGGCAGCAACAGGCAGTTACAAAAGCAAGCCAGGTGGACACTTCGGGTCTGGAAGGTACAACGGGTGAAGTCAGGAAGCTTACCGGCGTAGAGACAGCGGCAGGACAGTGCTCGGAGAAGCGAGCCTGCGTGCACGTTCATGCGGCGTGGACACGTGTGTGCAAATGCATGTAAGGCAGCTGCCTCCCCCCCGAACCCCCTTTGACCCTTTTATTCTTTTCTCCCAGATGCCTCCATCTGAGGGAGCCTTTGGAGCAAAGGTGGCCGCCAGGCGGTTTGGAAATTTGATGAGGGGACACCTAGTGCATTTTGGTGTTGGAGGAAGATGGGGCGGGCGCAGGCCCAGTTGGAGCCCACGGGTCCCTGTGGGGCCGGGCGATGAGATTGGAGGCTGGCCCAGCTGCTGCCCGAGCACCGGATTCCCGGGGAATTACCCTTGACTGATAGCAGTTGGCACAATTAAAAAGCCTCATGTCTTCAGCATATGGAAAGTGTTAGGCCTCCTTACGTGGTTTCGAAGCTATGTGCTGGGAGGTGGGCTTGACATTTGAGGTAGAGCGTAAATTAAATATTTGGTGTTTCGGAATTAAAAGATGATTTGCTTTGAGGCCAGCGGAGGCCTGTGGGCCTCCACTTGCTGGCATCGTGGAGTTCTCCACGGAGGGTCTTCTCTTCTCTGCCTGTGGCACCAGACCAGCTTCCCAGCCCTGCCCGGGAGCTTTCTTTACCCCCGCGGAGTGGCCAGGAGGGACGGGGGCCGCCTGAACCGGGCGCAGCGCCAGGTGGGGCTTCTGGTTTCCAGTAGGCCTCGTCCCTCAGGCTGCTGCGCGGTGGGCAGGGCCACCGTCTCCGTCTCTCCTAGAGGCTGCGAGCTGCGTCTCGTCCTCCTTTTGGCACTTTTCTCTCTCTTGGAGAAGGAGGCCAGGTCCCTGAGTCCGGCTCTGTGCCCATTTTAACCCCCGGAACTCAGGAACGGTCCCCAGCGTTCACATTTGGCACCAACGGGAATAAGCCCAGGGCCGAGCCGAAACCACGTGGCCACCACTGCCTGTCCCCCCAGCTCCTAGAACCTGCGGGACGTGCCATCTCCTCTCCCAGTGGGGACCTCAGAAGTGGGGAGAGAAGGGGGTAATGGATGGACAGAGACTATTCTGCGCTCAGGGACCCAACTGTCCCCCGGAGGGCTTAAAACAGCGAGGCAGGGCTGTCAGCCAGGCCAGGTTCCCTTCCTGGGTGAATCATCTTCCCTGCAGCAGCCCCGGGGCAGGTAGGGGCACGCGTGAGCTATCTGCCAAAGGAATGATGGAATGAATGAATGAATGAATGAATGGAGGGTGCATTAGGTCGCCAGCCCTGCCTCCCCCTCGCCCTTCCTCTTCCCCAGCCTGATGGAACCAGACGCAGGAGCGAATGGGTGAGGCCTTTCCTTTCAGGCACTCAGCGGTTGATGCGATACGACCAGTAATGGGTGGTCACTCATGATGAATTCCCTAGCTGGGCCAGGCATGGAAGACACAGTAGCGAATGCCAGAGAGGCGGTCGCTGTCCTCCTGTGGCTTCCTGTCTAAAGGAATAAGCAGGTAAACGGGCACGTCAGCCGACAGCGACAGTCATGGGAAGCTGTGGGAGGCGGCATTTAAGTTGAGATCTGGAAGCTGGTGAGGGAGAAGGGTGGCAAAGGGCGTGGCCCATGTGCAGGGAGGTGCCCGGGCTCGCGCTCATCTGTGGAAGTGGGTGATGGCCGGGTTGTGCCGTTCTGAAGGGACTGTGGGTCCCGGTGGCTCCACAGCCAGTGGGGACTGCGTGTCTCTCCTGGTGCTCAGTCTTTGGGAGAAGCCCTCTGCATTTGGGACGCTTGGCACGTTGAACGACCTATCCCTCTGGACAGGGGTGTGGGGTGGAGCTGGTGGGCAGTCAGCATGCCACCCCAGCCTTAGGGCTGATGACTGTGGAGTGTCAAGGACTTGGGGGCATTTCTCCAGCTCTTTGAGTGGATTGGTGGCCCCTGCTACCCTATGGGGGGAGGAGGGTCCGCTGAGGTGCCAGATGCCTGGCTCTGGTGGGATGTGGGGTCCTGCAGGGTGGGATTGGCTGCCCAGGGGCCCGGAGACAAGAGGCAGCGGCAAGCCAGTCCCAGAGAGAGCGCATCCTGCCCCAGAACCGCCGTGAGCCTGTGGCTGAGGGAACAGGGTCCCTTGCCGTGGCTTACCAGACGTGTCCGAGAAAGGGGCGTGCAGAGGGGGTGCACGCATCGGTGGGCAACGCAGTGGTCCATGAGACTGGCTGGCTCTGGCGTCAGGGACTCCCCCACCCTCCTGGTTCGGGGGCTCTTGCAGCCTCGCTCTCTGGCTGTGGGTTCACCGCGTGCTTTGGTTCAGAAACTCTTGGAATTTTTAGGTCGCTTGTTGGATTCCAAAGCAGGCACTTCTGGCTGCCTCCCTGACTTCCCGCTTTTTTCACTCGCATATGTTCTTTTTGTGGCTCTTGTCTCTCACAGACATTCTTTCTCTTCCTCTCGCTCTCGTTTCCCCCCTTCCCTCTCCCCCTCTCCCCGAGGAAGGAAAAAATTCAGACTCTCACAAACAAAATATCTGCCATTCCATCCGAGGGAGAACTGAGGCAGGAGCCCAGAATATCCTGGAAGAAACGCCAGCGAGAGCTGAAGGCCTCAGTTGTTTAATCTGGACGGCGGTCTTTGATGTCACCCTGCTCCGTTTATCCTGGGAAGCTGCCTGCTTCTTTACGGCTGGCTTCAGACTCTCTGCGTGAAGAGTGGCTGCGTTCCTTCAGGGGGGAGGAAAAGCCCGATCGCTCCCCAAAGGGCAGGCCTGGTGATGCCGCCGCTGCTGCCAAGCCCAGGTCGGGTGGAGAACCTTCCCCAAACAAGCATTTCCAGAGACATAAGTAATTCTTTGATAACTTCCCGGGAACGCAGTGGGGGCTGTTTATCCATGTGGGCACTGGTGATGGGGCTCTGGGAGGAAAGCCGCAGGTCCCTCCACTGAAGTCACCCTTGGCCTCAGGGAGGTGGCACTCAGAGCTCTTGCCACGGGCTCTGCCCACAGGGGTGTGCCCTGGGTGTGTGTGTGTTTAGAAGGCTCCGTGAATTGCTCCAGGCTTCCCTTTCCTTGCTTGGTGAGCCATGTGGGCTGTGGCCTGTGTGTGTGGCCTTGTGGGTGGCTGACGCTTTTCAGAGGACTCCAGGTTGCTGGGTGGGCTTCACCGTGGTGTGGCATCAGGAAAAGGGTCCCTCCCTTCTTTGGGTCTTGATTTTCCAGCTGAGAAGCAGGATAAACCATTGACTATCATTTAGCAACTATCTGTTAAACATGCTCTATTCAAGTCATTTATGTATCTCTTCAGTACATACTGAGTTCCTACTTTAGGCCAGGTACCCTTTTGCTGTATCCATCGAGTATGGTCCTTGTTCTCATGGAACTTACACTCTAGTGGGAAGTGTTTTTGAAAGCAAATTTCATAGTCTAAGTTGTGATATGTGCCTCAAAGGAGAAGCACTATGCTTTGAGAACATTTAGTGGGGATCAGACCTCATTGGGGTGGCTCTTCCTTCCACAGATCTCTGGTTGTGCTTACTTAGGGTGTTATGGAAACTATGAGGAATAGGACCCAGTTCCTGCCTGGCAGAACTGCGCATTAAGTGGAACTAAACCTTCCTATCGCTCGTTGATTTTTCTTATCTTATTGCATTGGTCACAGTCGCCTATACTGTTGAATAACCATTAAGGATATGTTTGTTGCTTGTCCAGTTAAAGCTTTCTTCAACTGGTGGCTTGCTCAGGCTTTTAAACCCAGGAATGATACAGAGTTTTCTCAACAGCTGCTGGGGTGGGGGATTGGAGCTGCCCATTCTTTGGTGATGTATAATTTGTATCCACAGATTTTTGCACATCACCAGATTTCCTTTTGTGCTCCTGACCTACATCCTTGTCATTATCGTTGCAACTTTAAAGTGTTGCTGTGCTTGACTGACTAATTTACTTTCGGTCTGTGATTTAAGCCCTAAGGTGAGTGGGGAGGTGGAGGGATGGTGGTGAGCAAGGCACAGGGAGGGGATATGAAATAGCAGTGTGAGTATTTGCTGGATGGACCAGCAGTGCATGGTGAAGACAGCAGTTCATTTGAGATACTGACTGAAGAGGGGTCAGGGCCTGGGCCTGGGGGCTTTCTTGGTCACCTTACGGAGCTTGGTCTTTGTCTGCAGGGGAGACAGGGGTCAGGCCCTGGGTGGAGGAGCCAGCAGGGCAGAGGTGAGCCCCACAGTCTGGGGGAGCTCTCATGTGGGGAAAGAAGGAATGTGGGAATGGCTCTCTGTTTTAAAAATACTTTGGAGGGTGCAGAGGAATCGAGTGACTGTATTCTCTGGGCTCCGGTGGGAGATTCTGGAATGTCTCATTGGTCCAGGCACAGGACTTAGTTCTCAGCGGTCACTCAGGGGACCCTCGGGGATGGACCAGAGAATTCAAATGGGACATAAGGCAGAACAGGGTGGCGGTTAAAGAGCAAGGACTCTGGAGCACGACGCCCTGGGTTCAAATCCTGGCCGCGCCATTTTCTAACTGTGGGACCTAGGGCGTGGCGTCGCCCTCTTGGCCAGCCAGGAAGAAAGAGAAATGGGTGTGGGGAAGGAGAGTACAGCGAGGGTTCCGCTTTGGATTGGGGAGCGGTGACTGAGTTGCTGAGACCCAGAGGATGCTAACTAGCCCCGTGATGGAAGACTTGGTGAAAGCATCTCAGCCAACGGTCTGGGAAGGGCAAAGGCCGAGTGGCTCGTTCGGTGCTCAGAGACAGTCTTCAGCCCACTTCTGGGGTCTGACTTGGGACGGGGCCACAGTCTCCGAGAGGTGAGGGCTCTCCACTCTCTGCAGAGCGGCCGGCAGTGTGTGCGCAGAGGGCGCCGTTCTGCATTGCGACCGGTGACGAGCCCTTGTCCACTCACTGCAGGTCTCCCGCTGTGATTTGATTGTTGTTTTTTGACTGATGTCTGTTCACTCCAGCTTCTCTCCTTTCTGGCTGGCTGGGGGGCTGGGGAGAGCCCGTCAGTTCTGCGAAGTGGTGTCAGCCTGGCACTGGTTGCCTGGCCCACCGCGCGCTGGCTTGTCTGCAGAGCAGGGGCCCTGGAGGGGGTGGGGCAGAGAGCATAAAGGGCCCCTGTTAGCAGGATGGGCCCGTCCACCCTCAGGCCGCAGGTGAGGCCTGGGGAAGACCACAGCCTCCGAGGATGTTTTTCTAACTCCCGAGAGCCATGCGGGCTGGCCCCTGGCACAGAAGCCATGGCTTATGGTGGCTCCACCGAGGGCCTTGGGGGTGCTGGTTAGGCGTGCCGCTCCGTGCCTGGCTTCCGGAGGGAGCCTCATCACAGCGCTCGTTGACCTTGACTTTGTCGTTTTACCCTTCCTTCCCCGCCAGTGATCTACATAGACTTCAAAAGCAAAAGGGGGCTGTAAGGAAGCTACCACAAACCAGGGACAGAGGTGCCTTTTCAGTGGGCCCTGGGTGGCTTCTCTTCCTGTTCCCCTGCCGTGCAAACCCAGGGGGTCACCGCCTTGGTCAGTCCTGGGCTCGTGCGTCCTTTCTCCGCGCTCTGTGGTGCAGCTCGCTGCGGCGTTTGGTGCCCCCTGGGAGCTGAGCCCGTGGGTGCGGCGCTGGGCGTCTGCTGTCTGCCAGGCGGGGGGCCAGCGCTGCCCCTGCCTCTCTGTTCTCACAGCATCATTTCCAGTCTGGAGCTGCTTTCACCCCCACTTTCCTGATGGGGAAACTGAAGCTTTGAGGGAGTCTGTTCCTTGTCCAAAGTCACCTGACTTGGAAGTGGAATCTTGCTCTATCCAGATTCAAATGTAGGCCCGTCTGATTTGAGAGCCATCCTAAATCAGAATAGACGACACATTTTTTTTTTTCTTAAACTGTGTTATAACCCCATTGGTGTTTCACAAAAATCGGTGCAGCGACCAGCCTTAAAAAATGCAATAGGAAAGGATGAAGTTGTGACAGATTGTCACATAGGGCAAGAGTAAGTGCTGCTCTGTGTGACTTGCTGTTCCGTTTGTGGCTATGGGTATCCCTGTTCGCAGCTAACTAGCTGGATCGATCTAGCTGGTCTAGCTCTGTGTCCCCACCCGTGTGTCCCTCTGTCCCGCACGGACAGAGGCCGTTGTGAAGCCCTGTTCTCCCTGCAGGCCGCGGCCGCCCAGCGTTGGAAAGTACTGCTTTCGAGTCCCAGCTCTGCCTCTCGCCAGCTGCGTGACCTTGGGCAAGCTCCCTAACCTCTCATTGCCAAAGTGTTGTGTTTTGGTTTTTGTTAGCTTCTGGGCCTTCCGGTGTGTTGACTTCTTGGTGAGGGCGAATTCTCCCGGGACGGCCGTGGGTGCGCGCTTGCTGGCTTAGGTGCCTTGGGAGAACCAGCAGTCCCCTGACGCAGAGGAGCCAGCCTCCGAGCGTGAGCAGCCGCTGCGGCACCCCGGGCGGAGGACACGGCTGAGCCGCAGAGGGACGCAGAGCCCTGTGTCGGGAATCCTGAGCCTGGCGGGGGTTGCGGGGCGGCTGGGTGAGCAGGCGTCCATGGTGACCTCTCAGGATGTACTGAAGGAAGGGAGAGTTTTGAGGTCATGTTTTGCCACAGAACAAACTACTACAAAATGTTGTGACTTAATCATTTCATGATTTGCTTGAGGCTGTGCCGTTTGCATAGGGCTTGGCAGGGGCGACCTGTGTGTGGCTCCGTGTGGTGGTGTTGCGGTGGCTCAAAAGCCGGGGGCCAAGCGCAGCAGCTCCACTTGGGTTGCGTGTCTGGGGGTTTCCTCCCGGGCGGCCTCCGCATGTGGTTCGCTTCAGCTTCCTCATCGTGTGGCGACCTCCTCAGGGTGACCGGACTCCTTACGGACACTGCTGGGCCTCCTTAAGGTTGGGACAAGGACTGGTAATGCCACATTCTCTTGGTTAAAGCCAGTTCTGCGTCCGGCCCAGATGTAGAGGAAGGGGCTACACAGGTGGGGTCTCCGGGGGCCATCAAAGTCATCTATGGGGAAGGGCGTGGTCCCCTGCAGTGAAGCGGCTGAGAGGCGGGGGAAGAAGAAGGACTGGACCGTGCTGGTGGGATTTCGGGTCCTGGCGGTCACATGTGGGTGGGCAGGGGCTGTGTTAGTGGAGTGACATCAGAGGTCGGCCTGGATGGGTCGGGAGGGCGCCGCAGAATGCTGACATGGGAAGAAGCACATACTTGCAGGGGTGTCCATGGCTACGTTATTCGGAGGAATGAAAATTGCCTGATAGCTCACAGGTCCGTCACAGGGGATGGGACAGGCGCATGGGCGGTGGTGTGGCCACCCCATGGTGCTCTCCGCAGCAGGTGAGGGGCTGCACGCTGATGGGAAGGAGGCCCTCAAACGAATGCGCAGAGAAGGAGCACAGCCCACCGGTGACATGTCCGGGCCTGTGACAGTGATCTTGGAAGAGCCCAGGGGGTTTGCCACCTCTTCCATGCAGCCCACATGGGTCACAGCCTTTCTCTCAAGCTCCTGGCATTTCCATGAGGATCATAGACCGATGATTCTTAACCCTCAGTGGGCAGGTAACAAACCCTCTGGGGAGCCCACTAATCTAATGGTGTCCTTCCTTCTCCTCACATACATGCAATTTCAGGGCACTCACAGCCCCAAGTTTAATAACTCCTGACTTGGTTTGTACGGCTATGTCTTAAGCCTCATTTTATTACCTTGTTTCCCTCTGTGGGTCTTCCCCCAGCTGTAGGGGGCACAGAGCTTCGAACCTGGGCTTCAGACCTGGTTTGTGCCCTCATTTCCACACCTGTGAAATGAGGAAAAGAATGCCCACCCCTTGGGAGTCCTTGCAAGGATGGAATGAACTAATGCACACAGTGATTTAGGGCTCAGCCTGCAGGGAGCACTCGGTGAACGCCCTCGCCCGCGCCCAGGGCTGCCCACGTGTCTGCACCATCCCCAGTAAAGCTGCTCCGTCCCTCCGGGTCCAGGACAGCGCCTGGGTGCCGCTTGGTGGATGAAGAGAGGCCACCTTTGTTTGCTTAGGAATTGCCCTGTGATGATTTCCCCCCACTTCCGGATGAGGACACGAGGCTGGGAGGTTTCAGTGACTTCATGTCTCGGTGTTAGTTTGGGTTAGCCATGCATGCCTTTGTACTCTGACCGGAGAGCACCCCTCTCTTATGATCTGTGCCTCAGGTGACAGGGACAGGCCACAGGTGACAGCTCACCTGGGCAGGTGGGCTGCCTGATGGAGTTCCCTGGGCCCCTGAGCCCCAGCCAGTGGCTCCCCCACCCACCTGGTGGACCCCAGGTCCAGGGTGGTGGGTATTGTTCTGCAGAAATTCAAACTGGCGCTTTGCTTTGAGAGCATTAAGACAAAGTTCCTGGGGTTTGCGGCGAATCAATCACCGCGTGAAGGAGGGATCGTCTCAGTAGACATGACTTCACGAGCTTGTCGTAAAGTCTGCCCCCGCCATGTCTCACTCTCCGAGGCTTTTGACTTTCAGAAAAGCAAGCACAGATAGAGTTACCAAGTTTTACAGAAATATTTTTACTGGGCAGAAGATTGCTTTATGGCAAAAGCCAGTGATTCCGGGAGACAAGCAAAGGGCCCTTTATTCTCACGTTCTGTGGGAGGAAAATATTATGCTAGGAAGCCCGCTTCTTGGACGGGCCGTGTGAGAGGCCAGGCCGCATTTCTGGAGTTGGGAGTGGGTGACATGAGACGGCGTGGGGGTCTCGGGATGCTGAGCACGCACCCGCTCTCTCTTACCCCTCTCTGGGGAATTGGGGCTTGTTCTGTTGCAGAGCAGGGAAGGGAGGTGGTCAGAGCCGGGCTGTGACCTGAGGATGCAGGGTGGAGAGAGGAAGAAACTGGGGGGCTCCCCGCAGGATGTGAGAGGCAGCAGGCCTGGGGTCAGAGCCGGCTCTGCCATCTATCGGTGTGACTCTGGGTCCTCACCTGTCTGAGCCTCAGTTTTCCATGTGTGAATCGGAGGTAACAGTTCTCCATCACCGGGGCTTGTCAGTGTTGAATGAGATCATCCACGTCAAGCGCAGGCAGGCGGGCCTTCCCTCCCTCCGCATTTCGGAGCCAGCTCCTCCCTCGGCTGGAGCCTTCCAGTGCAGGGGGCTATTTCCTGAGTCCCAAGTGAAGACTTCCGGTCTGATAACGCAGCAGGCTTGGCGACCTGGGCCACCCCGGCTAGCGGGCGACGTGCGGGCCTCATTCCTCAAGCTGCCGTCAGTACTGCGGTCCGTGGAAGGGGCTGTTCTCTCCCGGAAGGTAGAGGGGGAACACTGGCTTGCGTGAACTCAAGGAGGGTGCGTTTGACTTTCGCGGATTAAGATTTTGCTCTCTCCTCCCTCCCTCGGCGCGGAGGAAGCGGGCCATGCCAGAAGTTTTGTTTGCGTCTGGAGCGGCCGTGGGCCTGATAAGGAGCCTGCATCCTTGCCCTCTTCTCGCTGCTGACCACGATCCCTTTTAAGTCGGGCCGCTGGGAGGGCTGATTTATTCTGTTCTCTTGCTCACCTCCTTTTCATTCTATGGAACGGGAGGGAGAGTTTATCTTGGTCTCGGGGAGATCGATCGCTTCAGCTTGGGGACGGCATCCAAGTTTACAGGATGGAGCCTGGTGCCCAGAGCCTTCGGGTAAATATTTTGGGAAGTTGGATTCCACCGGCATCAGGGCCCATGGGCTGGGCAGTGGGTGCCTTTCCGTGAGTAGACGGCTGAACTTGGACTCTGCTCATGCAATGCCCTGCACGGGGCGATGTGCCGAGGTGTCTTAGCACCTAGAATTCCTGCCTCTTACGACCCCCTTGCACTGTGGCGCTGCCCCGCCCCGCCCTGGGAATCCATGCGTAGATTCTCCATTCCCTGCCAGTACAGCTGCCTGCTGTTTATCCTCGGGCCTGTTTTCTTCCTTCTCACGCACCTTCAACATCCATCCACCACCCCACCCCGAGGCCCTCCCCCAAGGCTGCCCCCTGGTTCCTAAAAGCCTTCACAGCATTTTGCTGACACTCCCGTGTTTTGCTCTGGGTTGACCTACTCAGATAGGTGGGCCCTGGACAAGATCCATGTTCTCATGCCTCAGTTTCCCCATCAATAAAATGGGCTGGAATTAGCAGAACCCCCTTTCTACGGTGAGGGGTGGGAAGCCTCAGGGCCTGGCGGGCAGTCAGTAGGGTTTGGTAAATATTTCAACCCCTCCTCCCCCCTCCAGATGACAAGCTGCTCAAGGGCGGAGGCCAGTTTTTCTTCATCTTTGTGTCTGCTTGAGAGCCGGGCACCTTGCCTGTAAGCCCTGAGAACGAGGTGGGGAACCTGCCGCCTAGGAGGGGCGCTCCGGAGGGCTCCCTGCTGGAGAAAGTCTCTCCAGCTGGGGTTTCAGGGCTGGGGAAGATGATAGACACAGTTGCTTTACGGAGCGGTTAGAGCTCAGGGGACACAGTCCCCCGGCCACTAATGTCCCACGGGCACTGAGCATGTGAAACAGGGCTGATTTCAAAGGCTTAGCATGCAAACCAAGAACAGAAAATGTGTCATTGATCATTTTTACATTGATTATTAAATGGCGTTATTTTAGATATATTGGCTGAAAGATCATGATTCAAGTTAATTTCACTTTTTTAAATGGGGCTCCTGGAAAAAGTAAAGTTACACATAGGCTTTATATTCTGTTTCTATTGGACAGTGCTGGTGTGGATTCCAGAACCTTCTGGACTCTCCCCAAAGGAGGCAAAAATTGGGTCTTGGGGGCAAAAGAAGTCTCACTCTTTTTGGGGTATAAAGCCCAGATGTACATATTGATCTATATAAACAGATGCACAGCGTATCTGTGGTATTAAAATCTCACGGTGGGGTCCTATTAAGGAAAAAAGCCTCCCTGAGCTCTGTGTATGGGGTCAGGCCAGATCATGCAGAAGGCGACACCCTGCCCCTGAGACCCCCGGCCCTGAGTCAGAGGCTGACTTTGCCCCTAATTCGCTGTGTGACCTTGGGTGAGCTCCCTAAGCTCTCTGTGCCTCTGTCTCCTCACCCTAAGTGGGAGTAGAATTGTACCCCACCCAACTGTTGCATAGGTTAAGTGAAAACACCCGTGGAATACTTTGCTCGGTACCTGACACACAGAAAGTAGGTAATGAGCAGGACCAGTTATTATGGTTATTCAGATTAACATGCAGTTAATAGGAATGTAATTCATATTCGGTGTCTGGAGGCCGAACAGGGGAGGGCTTCCACTTCCGCAGTTTACACGGTGACCACGATGTCTTGTAACCTCGGTTTTTCCATCTGGAAAACGCATCTCTAGGGACCATTATACGTCTCTGTAGCGCTGTGTGCTGAACTGAGGTGTTTGAGACTCGGGGGGTTTGCGCCCCCAGGGCCGGCCGTGGTGGCCTTCCCTGGGCTCACGGCAGATCCTCCTGGCTGGGTGGGCGTCCAACTGTCAGGGCTGGGCCAGGCTGCACTGGGCATCACCTCCCTGGGGCCTCCTTCAAAGGGAGAGCTGGGAGGAAGGTGGAGGGGACAGAGGGGCTGCCCGACACACACAATTGGATTAAAGGTGCCTTTTAAGGACTTGGAAATTGTCAATGCCTTGAGGACTGCAGACGGCAGCCTTCCAATAAGAAAACCAAATTCCCTCTTCTGAGGTCACAGCGGGAAAGGCAGATGCCCGGGATCCCCACTCCTTAGGGACGAGGTGATGGAGAGAAGGCTGGTCCAAGGTGTAGTCAGCTGCGCAGCATGGTGGACCCAGAGCTGATGCGCAGGGCGGCTTGGGCGGTTGGGTGGGGGTCTCCTGAGTTTCAGGTGCCTGGAGACCTGAGTCTCCACTGTGTGATACCTCCTCCTGATGGGGCATGCACCCTCAAACAGACCCTGCCCTCTCCTGTGGGACCCGTGGGTGCTCCGGGCCTCGGGGGCTCAGAGCCTGCCCCCCATTCACCTGTTGCTCAGTCAGAACCCGGAGGGAGGGGACTCCTCTCCTCCCTCAGTTGAGCCAACAGATGGGTAACTTGCCGGTTCAATGACTCAGTGAATCTGAAATTTGTTCCCTGCTTGCCGTCCTGGTCTAAGCCCCCATCGCATCACACGTGGAGGATTCCAGTAGCCTCTGACTTACCTTCCGTACTTCAGCCAGGCTGAGTATACAGTGCCAGTGGGGTTTTGCAGAATCGTGCTCCGACGGAAATCCCCGCTGTGACTTCCAAGAGACCTTTAGGGGGTGCGTTGGCTTCCTGCCACGGTCTACGAGGCTGAGCACGGTTTGCCCCTTTCCCACCTCTCGTCCCTGCTGCCTTCCTCCTCACCACCTGGGTTCTGATTTAAACACCCCCATCACACCCCCCACCTCAGGGCCTTTGCACATGCTATTCCGTCTGCTAGAGATGCTCTTCCCGATACTCTTTGCCCGGTTCTCCCTGACTCACTCTTCAGGACTCGGCTTCCGTGTCACCGCCTCCAAGCAGGCTTCCTGGAGGCCCTGCTCAGAACCAGTTTCCTTCCACACTGCTGTTCCTGCTCCTTCCCTCGTCCTGGGCCTCGTCCTCCTCCTCGGTGCTCGGACACCAGTCCTCATTGGTGACTTATTCACGTGGTAACTGAGTGACAGCTCACCTCCCGCAGCAGTTGCCCCCGGTGCTCCGGGGCCTGGCATGGAGTGGGACGCAGGCAGAGCCAGTTGACCAGGCCTCCCCCTTCCCTCGGCTTCAACCATCCTGCTTGTGAATGGGGGGCAGCAGGACCCAGTCACTTCTAAGGTGCCTCCATCCTGGACTTTCGAAGGAATGAACCTGTGCTTCATCTGGGACCCCACGAGTTACTCGGAAGGCTGTGTGTCTCAGGGTCCCATGCCCCACCCCTTCCCTTTGCGCCCTGGCTGGGCAGGGGCTCGGTGGGCTGTCTAGAAGTCCTCTGTGCACCAACTAGCTCTTCCTTAAATGCAGGTGCTTAGCGTCCCCCCGCCCCGGGTTCCTCCTGTTCCCTGGTAGGACGCAGCCTGGCACTGGGGCATGGGCACACCTGCCCCAGGCAGGCCTGAGGCCGAAGCCAGCCTCTGTGGAGACCAGAGGGTGCGAGGCCAGGATGGGCACTGACCTGCCTGCCCTTGCAGGAGAGGCGTGGACAGTGGACTCTGGAACCAGGCGAGTTTGCATCCTGCCACCTGCCAGTTAGGTGACCTTAAGCCACTTCCCTAACCTTTGCAGGGGCCTCAGTCTCCCCATCTGTGAAATGGGGCTAGGGTTGGCCCTCCCTCTGTGAACCCCGGTGGCTTGGTGTAGATGTGGCACTCGATACAGCTGCTCTCGTTATGATGAATAATTATTCCTTCGCGATTGCTTCGGGTCAGGGAGATAGTAGATGTTTTTCTGGAACTTTTTCCCCCATGGAAAGGTGTTTGTGATTTTCTTCCTTCTGGAGACCCCCTACCCTCAGCACCATCCTCTCCCTGCCCCTCTATTGTTCCCCCTGCACTCTGTCTGGTCACCAGGTAACTCAGTTCCTCCCCTTGGGTTGCTATGGAGACTGCCTTATGCCAAACTTGCTGTGTGGCTGGGTGGGTGTCTTGTTATCTCCCGCGGCCATCAAGGGTGAAGGGGAGGGATGGGGAGGCTCATTTGGAGTCTGGGCCTCCTTCATCCGCCCCTCCATCCGGCCTCGAGCTGCCCTGCAGCGCCAGCGAGTGCTTTCTGGGGTCAGGTCAGACTCGCCAGGTCTCTGCTGCACTGCCATCTGGGCTGGGGGCTGGGAGAGTGGCCCGTCCTGGCAGCCCTTTGGAATCCAAGACCCTTAGATGGGTGGCAGCCTCGGGGGGATTAACACCCTCTCTGAGCACAGCCTCTGAGCCCCCGGGGTGTATGGGGCTTCTATGGGCTGCGGTTGGCAAGGCTGCAGAGTAACCTGGGAAGGTGAAGCACACAAGTTCTGGGTGCGGGCCTGGTGACTCCTGTTCAGTGGGTGTCCCAGGACACCTGCCCCTTCATGGACACGGGCCAGGCTCACCTCAGCCGCAGGGACGGAGAGGGGAGGGGTGGCACCCCGAAGAGTGTCAGGATGTCATTACCACAGATGGGGGAGGGGTCCCAGCTGCACCAATGACAGTGTTAACTATCTATGTCTGGGGCGTGGCCCAGGAGTCTCTTTAACACACACACGTATGTGTATGTTACATGTGTATACACACCTCTACATTTCTGTATTTTACGGGCGCCTTATCCCAGCTTTTTGAAATAAACATCCCCCCTCCCATTTTACAGATGGTAAAAGTGAGGCCCGTGTGACAAGGGATCTTCCAGGTCACGAGTGTTGAGGCCAGAACTCGACATTGGATCCTTCCTACCTCGGGACTGCCTGTGGTCCCTTGGCCTCCCTTGGCTTGTCCTGGGACTCAGTTTCCCTGCCTGTCAGGTGGGACCGGCCGCCGGCGGGGCGGACAGCGCTTGGGGAGTGGGAACTGGGGTGCGTGGGCCACCCCTCCTGATGCAGGGTGGCCTCTGGAAGTCAGGGCTTGGGGCTGAGGTTCCTGGGAGGGCCTGTTTGGTTTGGTCGACATTTCCCAGCGATGCTGGGCCCCACTGGTGCTCTGGCCGAGCCGACACAGCCGCCTTCCCCCAGGGACTAAATTTAGGATTCCTCGGCCGGTGGCCGGGCCTCGTCTTGTTTTTGGAAAGTGTCCATTTTGTTCCTCCTGCTGCCGGCAGCCCAAGCTCAGGCACAGCCAGGGGACAGTCCTGCCTGGTCCCCACTCACACGCTCTGACCTGAATTGATCCTGAGTGGATCCTGTCCGAGTTCCTTAGCAGCTGGCCCCCAGGCCTGGTGTCCACAGGCGGGAGGGCCCGCCCTCGGGGTGTGCCAGGAGCCAGGGGGTCCCCTCCCCGCCGCGCCGCAGGCAGAGGCCCTCTGACGGAGGCGCCGGCGTTTTCTTTGGCACTCGGTGGGCCAATGGCTCCCTCTCCCTTTTCTTCTGAGCCCTGTAAAAATAAAAAAGTTAAAAAGACCCTCAGGTTTGAACAGTAAAACCAAATGCATGAAAGCAAGCTGTTTCCATGAGGGGGCCACGGACCGAACACCCAAGTTTGAAACTTCCTCCCGTCGGAATTTATGGAAGGCTTGGAAACTTTTCCCTTTCCCTTTAAACATCAGAATTGGCGCAGGGCTTTCTTTAAAAGCGTAACCCTGGTGCCGCTCACAGCTTGATTTAATGCAGCTTGAATACAATAGTAACTTCTGAACCCGCTCTCTTCAGAGAGACATGGAAAGTTGTTTCATGACACCAGTAAGTGGGTTTTTTTTTTTTTTTTTCCTGTAGCCAAGAAGTATATTCTAAGATTTATTAGATTCTCTACCGCCCTCCCCCTAGTAACCCAGATTTTCACTGGAAGTAAAGGAAGTTTGCTCAGAACAAGTTCTTTAACTTGGGGCTGCAAGATACGGAGACCAGGCCCTGGGGAAATTCAGGCTCTAAAAGACCCAGCAGAGGCCAGAGGCCAGGTTCACACGTGTGTGCTTCACAGACCAGAACCTCAGGGCCTGGGCCTTAGGGGCCGCAGCAGGAGGGTAATTGTATTTTGGGGGGCCGGGGCTGAGTGGGGGTGGGTTGGTCACTTAGTCCCCCGGAGAGGGCATTTGAAAAGCCAGCGATGTTTTGACTGCATCCCCCAGAAGCAACTCGGGCTCCTTGTCTGTCTCTTTGCGCGTGAGGGCCCATCTGGGGGCTCCTTCGCAGGCCTGTGGGGTGCAATCCGGCCTTTGGGGCTCTCGGGGGCTCTAGCATCGGGAAGGGGGCTGGTCCACCCTTGTTTTCCCTCTGGATGTGGCAGAGGCTCGGCTGGCAACCTGCACACACATGTGTTTTTGGCTCTTACAGCATAAAAAAATTATTTTTCATTCATTCGTTGCCAGCATTGAAAAGTTGGACGTTGGACGTAACAATCCAGATGTGAGAGGATGGGAGGCCTCCCTTTGGGTGCAGCCACCCTTGGGTGCCTCTTGTGGGGCAGGGCTTCTCGATAGGTGCAGGGAACATCAGCTGTTGCAGCCTGGGGGTGGGTGCTGCTGGTAACGGGGGCGGGGGCGGGTAGAGGCCAGGGGTGCCACCAGACATCCATGGTGCACAGGATGTGCCCCACCCTGCCCTCCATCTGCAGTGCCCAGGTTGAGAAACCCTCCTGTGGCAAGCCTGTGGGTTCTGTGCGTCTGCCAAGCCCACTCCTGGCTTCTGGAAGATCCTGAGCTCCCCACATGGGCGGCTCGCTCCTTGACCTACTCCAGCCTTTACTTCAAAGTTGATGCTCATTGGCCCTCACACCTCCCAGGAGCTCGTGGGTGAGTGGGCAGAATACACTCGGTGAATCCCCGTTTACTTTTAACAAAATAAACTTTTGTAACTCATTCTTGATCAAGGTAGCAGACATACCGGAGCACCCCAGAGGCTTCCAGCCGACCTCTATTTGGGGGCTTCCCGGTGAGCTGCGTGGCTTTCGCCCGAGCTGCCCCCTGGTGAGGATTTGTCTGTAGGCCCGTGGCGTTTCTCTCTCTCTCTCCTCCTGATTGGGGCGGGGTAACCCTAGCTGTTACGTACAGCCAGTGACCCTTGATGCCACGGCGGCTCCCTGCACTGGAGTTTTGCTCACTGCCCACGTACCAGTCGGACGCAGGTGTCTTACCTGGCTGGAAGGCGGCCGCGGCCCGTGGACGGATGTAGTGGCCCCACTCCTTCCATCCTTTGGCACGTTCTTGTACCAGGGCGTCTGAGCTTCCTGCTTCCAGACGATGGGAGGGGAATGAGAGAACGGGGAAAACCCTACCCACTCCCCAGGATCCCTGGGTGCGTGTAATCCCGCAGCCCCTGGTGCAAGGGGTGCTGGGAAGTGCAGTCCCATCTGGGCAGCCGCCTCCCCACGACAGCCCACGCTGCCCCAGCCCCAACGTGCATCCCTGTGCCCCGTGCGGAGGGGATCCTGGTGCCTGGGCCTCCTTTTCTGCCAGCTTCCTCTGCTGGTCCTGTATAGCTCTGTGTTCCAGAAGCTTCTGCCTACTTTCCCACTTGAGCAGTGTGGTCCTGGGTGGAGAGACTCACACCCAGGGTCCTGTCTCCTCACCGTGCTGTGGCTGTGGCACCAGTTCTGAGGAAGGCGTGAGACCAGCATCTTGAGGCCCTGAGAAGCCCTGGGGGCCTCCTGCAGGCTCGGTCCTCTGGGCCGCTTGGGCCGGCCTGGCCGCAGCACCGGCTGTGCCCGGGTCACTTGCTTTCGTGACGCCTCCTCTCGTTAGGGGCTGGGTTTGTCTCTGGGGACACAGGGGCTGCCGTGTCCCTCTGCAGACGTCCCTTTGCACCCATGGGCCTCAGCTGTCAAGACCAGTAAAGGCGAAAGAAAGCTCTGGCCGCAGGTCACATGGGCTGTCAGGAGGTCCCCTGACCCCCTCCTGCCGTCCTACCTCTACGCTCAGGCATTCTCTCCGTCCCTGTCCCGTGTGCGGTGCCTTCTTTGTAGGTCTTTCCAGGTGGGTGTTTGTATTTAATTCTGGTTCCAGAACAGAGCCCATTTCCGGAAGGCCCCGTGGTGTTATGCACCACCATGGGTCCCCCTGGTGGCCTGGCCACTCTGGGGCCTCACCGTGTGCTGGGCTCGTAGCTCACCCCTTCCCGCCTGTGGCCCAGAGGGGGAAGGGGCCCAGGGTTCGGGGCGGGGCCTTCGCAGGGGGCGGGGCCTTCGCAGAGGCCGAGGCTGCAAGTGTGGGAGGGAGAGCAGGTCTGCGTGTGCCGAGTGACCTCAGGAGACAGCACCTGAGACAGCGGTAGCACCGAACCCTCCGGCGCGGGGTCCCCGAGGCTCCCTGGCCAGACAAGCCTGGGTCATGGGAGAATGGGCAGGTCACCCTCTTCCTTTGGGCGGAGATTGCAGGTTGGTGACCCGAATCTAGCCCCCAGGAACTTTTTCTTCCACCCGTTCATTTTTAAAAAAAAATTGAACCCACATTTAAAAATGGGGGATGTTCACTTAGAAGTCCCTATTTCTGGCTTCCTTTCGAAGGTCAGAAAGCTGGTAACAGCCTCTCCGCCTGGCGGCGTTCGCCTGAAGCTGCCTGGGGCAGGGCCTTCGGACGGGGCGTGCGTCCCCGGCCCCCGGCGCCTGCCAGTCCTGTCTCTCTCTTCATGTCCCTTCATCGCTGGTATGGTGTATGCCTTCCTACAGAGATAGGTTTCTTTTAAATACATCCTTGCATTTCTCTCAGAAAAACATTGTATCAAAGATTAGGGGGGCGGGGGCAGGGGAGGGGAGATGAGCCGAGACGGTTCTTTGTTTTAAGGAAAATGAGACAGAGCCTGTTTCTTCGTGGAGGCGGAAGTGTGTCTATGCTTCCCATGCAGACACCGGCCCCGCCGCCTACAGGATTGTAGCTTGGAGCATCCGCCCCACGCTGGCGCATAGCTTCGCAAATACAGTATCCCACCTGGAATTCCGGGGGAGAAGAGAGCCGGCGCTCAGACAAGTTTGGAAAACAACAGATACAACCCCCCAGGAAACGGGCCTCTTCGCTGCAGGAGGTCTCAGAGCCTCGGCTGTCCTGAGGTGCGCCGTGAATCGCTGATGCGGGGTTGCGGTGGACTCAGTGTTCCATGCGTCTGGTGACCGGTGTCCCAGCCTCGTCTGGAGGGTTCAGTGCCGCCGCTGTCTTGGGCACCGTGTCTTGCGTTCACTCAGCCCGTGTGCCACGTTTAAGTGTGTACCTACGCTCACGCCAGAGGCCTCCAGGGCCTCTCAAAGATGCAGGCTTGGTTTTGTCTTCTGCCCACTCCTTGCTGAGACTTCGAGTCCTCCCTGCCGTGAGGGGTCCCCACTACTTGCTCTGCAGCAGCTGGGTTGAGAGAGCTGGCCCAACAGCCAGCGCCCGCTCTCTGGCTCTGGGTACTTTGCAGGCTTCCACGGAGCCAGTGGCCTGGCCTTCTGATCCGGGTGATGTCGGGCTGTGTTGCAATCCCCCTCCGTGGCTGTGAGCCTGCAGGGCTCGAGGCGTGGAATCTGGGGAGGGCGGGGTCATGTGTAGGGGGGCTGTGTGTGCTGTAAGGTGCCTCTCTTGCCCAGCAATGCATTTGTTTCTCCGCCCAGCTCGGAGGAAGGCAGCTTCTGGACCAGATGCCCGTTTTGATCTGCGGCTTCGCTGGGATGTCTCTGAGAAGGCCAGAGTGCATTGCTGCCCAAGGATGTCTCCGCTAATTAGTCCATTAGGGCCGATGGGCCTCAGATCGTGCCTTTGGAGCTGTCTGCTAATTATGCCTCAGCTGTGATTTTAGTTAAACGATTAAGGGCCCTCCCAGGGCTGCTGTCCCTGCAACAGTCCCCCGGGACTCCGCCTAGTGAGATTAGCGCTCGCCAAAGTGAGATTCTGCTCTGTCCTGGGAGAGACGGGCTGCCTCCCAGGGCTCGGGGGACGCTCAGTCTTTCAAGTGGCCACTTCCAGGCTGAGGTCCTCGCAAAGCACGCGGTGGCCTCCCACCTTCCAGACGTCGCTGCGTACGTGCGTCCAGGGGGACAGCGTGCTGTGCCGTCCCGGTCAGCTCACCCATTCGCTCTGGACGGGGCCTCGTGGCGTCTGGGCACCAGCCGGGACTCTGGGGTCCGGAGCCTGCAGCTGCCTTCGCCTCGGCGTTCACCCCAGAACTGCCTGTGGACCCGGCGGGAACGCGCGTTTGTGTCATCGGCGTACATGCTGCGGGCCCTTCCCAGGCCTGCCGTGCGTGGAGGTCGGAGGTGCATTTCTGTCCCCTCTCAGGCTGTGCGCTGCCGCCGCTGCGTGGGTGTTGGGCGGGGTGGGCTGTGCGAAGGAGGTCAGAGGGTGTGGCGAAGCAGCTGCATCTTCTTTGTTACAACACCTCCCACTGAGAGGTACAGTTTATTCCCTACCTAGAATCTGGGCAGGTCCAGGAACTGCTTTACCCAATAGAAGGCTCTGGCAGGAACCCCTAAGAAGGCCTGGCAGCTTCTGCTCCTGTGCTTTGGAGAGCCCCAAGCCGTGTGGCGGCCTGGTCCGGGGAACCCTGAGGAGAGGTCACGGGGGCAGAGGGAGGCTCCGGGACACAGTGGAGGGAAGCCCAGGCAGCCCAGGGGCTCAGCTGAGCCTGGCCTTCCGGCCACGCCTGCCAAGGTCCCAGACACAGAGTAAGCTGTTCTGGGGGCTCCGGGCCAGCGCCCCTCTTCTGGCAGCCACACAGAGACACACAGGTGCCACTGGCAGAGGTGACCGGCTGAACCAGTCAACCCACAGCCTCACAGAGGTGATGAGTGGAGGTCAGAAGGTGGCAATAAAGCCACGCGCTGTGGGGGCTGTTTGTTCACAGCCACGGAGAACCACACAGAGTGTAGCGAAGCGTCGGCTTGTGCGGAAGAAAGATGACCCGCCCCCAGCACTCGGTAGAGCGTCGCCTCACACGTGTGGAAGAGAGCAGGGCAGGGCAGGAAACGGTCCCATTTAAGGGACACAGCGCACAGGTGTGGCAGGGGCTAGGGTCACCGCTCCAGCCGCGCTCGGTCCCTTGGTGGGTGTTGTCAGAGGTCCGGATTCAGAGCCTGGTCCAAAGGCAGAAGTGCACACTGGCAGCCCCGCGTGGAGGGCAAAGCGTGGACTCCCGTGGGCCTCCCAGCCCCGGCAGCGTCGCTGTTCACCCTGCTCATCCCAGGAGCCTTTCCTGCGTCGGAGGAGAACGGGCCGTGGGGACAGTGTACATACATGCGTGCACATGTCTGCATGTGTCCAGCTGCATTTTATATGTACGTGTGCACGTCAGGCCGGCTGTTGCTGCGTCACAAGCCACGCCAGAGCCGAGTGACTTGGAACAGCCTTCGGTTCGTTATGTGTCACGCAGCTACGGAGTTGGTTGAGCATTTTTATCGATCTGGGCTGGGCCCGGCCAGGCCAACCTGGGTTGGACTTGCTCACGCTTCTGAAGATGGTCAGCAGGCCGCCTGGCAGCTGCCTGGTCTGGGATGGAATTGGCTGGGAGTCCTTCTTGAGCAGGTCATCTCCCCCCAGCAGGCCAGCCCAGGCATTTCCCATCGGTGACATGCGTCCCAGAGAGGAAGTGGAACACCCACTTCCTCTGCTTGAATTCTATTTGCTCCAGTCCCATCGGCCGGGGCAGGTCACGTGGCTGAGCCCGGAGTCCGTGTTGGAGGGCACCGGCAAAGGGTGTGAACATGTTGGGGCCCCCACGGTGGGCCGAGGGGTCTCTTTTCTTGCCCACAGACCCTGGAATTGCCACTTTCCAGAGGTGGGACGTACATCGTGATTCAGCCTGTTTTCTCATCAAGGAAATGGGCGCAGTACTAGAAGGGATGTTGCAAAGGGGCGAAAGAAGATAAACGGGAAGTGTGTGGCACGGTGCAGGCACAGAGTGGGCGCTTGGCAAGTGTCAGCCGTTACAGCGGTCAGCCCGCTTCCAAGTGACCGTAGGTCCCAGGCTCGTGGCCGCTGGTTGCTACGGGGCCGGTTGGTTTCTCTTGGGCCTCCGTGGACAGACCAGGGGTCTGCTCCATCTACGGTGGCCCTGCTGAGACTGTCCCTACCTGAGGACAGCAGGGGCCCCTGGTACCCCACCCCATCCTGCAGCCCCAGGGTCCCCAAGGGCTCTGGGCTATTGTCTGTAGGTGGGAACAAGCCCCAGGCACCCAGACCTAGGGTGCTAGATGGTGGCCCAGCCCGGGTGTCCGTGGCTGGCTGCGTAGAGCCACCCGAGGAGGGGACTGCTGTGGGGCACTGCAGTGGCATGTCCCCCCGGCTCCCCTGAAGGGTCAAGCATCCTGCTACTCTCAGGACCTGCTGCTTTGGAGAACAGGGGGCCTTCGTTTTTGGTCCTTTTCCCTCCAAACTTGGCCTTCCCAGGGGTTTTGCTCCAGGGTAGGGAAACCTGTCATTAGAATCAGATTTGGACCATGTGGTGCCGGCCGCCATTCTGGCGCTGAGGGGCCAACAGAGGTGGCCAATGTCCCTTGCTGGCATTGGTTCCCCGTATGTGGCTGGGGCTGGGGCTGGACCCTGGCAGCTGCAGGGTCGTCTGTTCAGGAGCTGGCGGGGCCTCGCGGGGAGAGCGGGAGGAGGCGCCCCAGCAGCTGGGCTGTGTCAGCCTCCGGGAGACGAGGTCCCTGATGGCCAAGGAATTCTGGGCCCGAGTCGGAGGAGATGAAGCTGCTTTGGATGTACATCTCGGGCCCTGGAAGGATGTGAGCACCCTGGGCAGCAGGCCCGGCAGGGGACTTGGGCTGGAATGCCGGGAACTGAAAGCTGGCCTGACTTCTGAGGCCTGGGGAGCTGGCTCTCCCGAGGCCCTGTTGCCTCCAACATCCAGCCGCCGGGCTTCTGCTCAGGCAGGGCCTCTGCTCCTCTCCATGCTGCCCCCACGCCCCCCTCCCCTGCAGCTCCCACCCCCCCTCTTGTGCCTCAGCCCCTGCCCCCTGCACCAGGCTGCACAGTGTGTCTGCCTCGATTTCTTCCTCTTCTCTCCAATTACGGTTCTCTCCGGAATCTGCAATAGTAGTAAAAGTAACAGCAGCCGGAGCAACGGTGGGGGGCAGCTACCATTTAAGGAGGTGCTTCCACGCGCCACAGGCGTGCCGAGCCCGTTGCGTCCGGGGTTGCGTCGCATCTGTGGCAACTCCATGAGCGTGCCCAGGAGCTCTCCCGCCCTTTGAATCGCGAGGGTGCTTCTGCCCGCAGCGTGTGCGTGCTCATCAGAAACAGCGCCCACTCTGTGCCGGGCTCTGGGGTGCCGCTCTTAGTGCCTTCCCGTTCCCGCCAAGCATCCCAGAGCGGTCAGTTCACGGGTGGAGCGGCGGTGTCTGCTCCCGCGGTCCAGTGCCCGAACCTGTTGACCCCTCGCACAGGTCAGGCTTGGGCCCGACGGCAGCAATGCCCACGTGAATTCACACCTCCTGCGTGTCGGACCAGCGGAGGCCGAAGGCGGTCACAAACGGCCATCCCGTTTTGGGGAAGGAGGGGCGGCCGTCCTTCTCTTCTGTTACAAGTACATCTTCGTGTGCTTTTATTTACTGCACTAACATTTCTGTAGCGCTTCTGACGAGCCGGGTACCATTCTCAGTGCTTTGCAAACACCACCCGGTTTAATCGTCACGGCAACTCCGGGAGGTGGATGTTATTTCCCTGTGCTACAAAGGAGGAAACTGAGGCGCAGGGAGCTTGAACACCTTGCCCAGCGTCACGCAGCTGCTGGGTGATGGAGCCGAGGGCCAACCGCAGGCTGTCTGGGGCAGAAGCTGGGCCCCGTGCCTCCGGCGGTCCCACCGCGAGCTCAGGGCTGTTAGCACGCCGCCTGCTGAAAGCGAACCCGATGGTTATGGTTCCAGGCGCACGTTGTGAGGCGGAGACCACTGGGGTCCTCCCCGGGCGCTTCACGGAGGCACCTGTGTGCTCTTCCTTCCGGGTTTGCTGTTCCCGAGTCTGAGTGGCATGGTTCTCTGTGGTCACCATGGCGCCCTGTGTGGGTCTGGACGTCGGGACCAGAGCGCGGGGTGCGGGGCTGATCCCGAGTGCAGTGTGGGGACACCTTCAGGTCTGCAAGTCACCGTGCTTCGGGCACAGCACGAATGCTCCCGAGACAGGCGGTCCGTGGCTCTGCGAGTGCACGGTGGCCCTTCGGGGTGGCCTGAGACAGGAGAGGGACGGAGGTCATGGCCTGGCTGAACTGACCCCATCATGAGCCCATGGACTGTTGTAGCACGAAAGCCTTTGGGGAAACTGAGGCCTCATGTGAGGCTCCCCGGTGAGCGATTTCCCTCACTATAACCGCTTGGGTCCCCTGAACAGGGCTGGGAAGGTAGGGTGAGACCATGGAGGGGTGTGAGTTGGTCGGGAGTGGGGAGCCCCCCGCGGCTGCAGATCCTGTGAAAACAACAGGCAGTGTGCCGTCTTGCGTGGGTGTGAGCTGAGGCGCTGGTGTGGCAAAGTGTTCTTCAGGTAGCCAACCGCGGGCGGGGAGCCAGCTGAACCGAGAAATCAGGCGGGGAGGCTGCCCCGGGGCAGGCCGGGGGAGCTGCGTGGGATGGGGCTGAGCAGCCCTGGGGGTCGCCGTCTTCTCACGCGGGGACACGCTGGACTGCGTGGGGGACATCGCAGCCTTGGGCTCAGGTTGGAGAGGCCCCGAGCACCTCGGGGCCAATTTGCATTCCGGGCGGTGGCTCGGCTGCGTGGAGGACAGAGCTGGCTGGGGCTACAGGACCCCAGGCCGGTGTTTTGAGCAGCAGCCAGGGCTGGATTCTGGAATAGACCACCGGCCTGGGTCCTATCCACGTTGGCCCCAGATCATTGAAAGCCATCGGAGGGCCAGCACACTGCTGCCACCTGGGAGCCGCTGAGCTGGGCGGGGCCTCCTGCGGCCGCTGTCCCCAGAGTCACGACTAGCTCTGAGAACATTATCGGCATGTCCTGGCCTGCCAGGGGTGGTGCTACCCCTGCCAGGCCCCTCCTCCCTGGTTCACGGTCCCTGCTCCACAGCTCACTCAGGATGTTTTTATTGACACAGAAAATACAGCACCTGCCGAGAGGAGGGAAAGGAGGGGCACCTGTTTACCTCTCTGGCTGCTGTCTGCTCCAGATGCAGGACCAGTGATGTAGGCCCTTCAGGGATGAGGAAGAAGGGTACGGTCCCTGTCCCCCAGGAGTTTGTCCAACCACGCCGGGGACACTGGCGCCCCATAAATCATAACAATACAGAGTGCCGGGGACCACAGTGGGCAGCGCAGGCTGGGGGGGGAGCGCCGTGGGCAGGGGCACAGGGTGGAAGGCGTGTACCGTGGGGGCGGGTGGAGTTGCACGGGTTGTGGGTGCGGCCCTGCTGGTCCCTTTGCCCATGGCAGTTCCGGTCACTCCTGCTGTCCTGGCCTGGTTGTTCCTATGGCCCCTTTCCCTCTCAAAAGTGCCCCAGTTCGGGCAGCAGAATTGTATGGGCACCCTGGACACAGGCACTAGTATCTTTGCTTTCTGCACGAGGAAACCGAGGCTCACCGAGACTTGATTTAGTTGTGTGAGGCGCTGGAACGAGGAGGAGGCCGAGCTGGGGTAGGAATGGAGCCTGTCTGACCTCGAAGCCCAGACTTTTACCATAATCCCACGCTACCTTCCTCAGGAAAGGATACAGTTGCAGACATGAGCCACCTGCGTATTCTCTGAGCACGGGCTCTGTGCCCAGCATTGTGCCAGGCAGGGGTGGGTGGGGTGAGAGGAGGCTGGACCAGGCAGGACTCATTCAGCGGTTCGTAACAGAAAACAAGCTCAAACTGGCTTAAACAAAGGGGGTAGTTCAGTGGTTCATTTAATTGAAAAGTCCAAGGAAACACTAGCTTCAGGTATAGTTTGATCCAGGCGCCCCAGCAGTGTGGTCAGGACGTATTTTCCATTGTTTCCCCTCCTGGACCTGCTTTCCTCTGGGTTGGCTTTTTTCTTAGACAGAGTCTCCCCATAAAGAAATAAAATGTTCTCAGTGTCAGACTCTCACCTTCACATCTCACTAATGTCAAGGTTAGAGAACTGACATCCTGAGCTGCCTCTCGTAGGCCCGGCTTGGGTCCTGGGCCCTGCCCTGTGGCCGGGGATGCACAGAGCTCTCGTGGATCAGCCTGGGATGTGCATCCACCCTTGCGGTTCTGGGGAGACGTCGGCTCTGGCCACACGTGATGGATGGAAGTGGTGGAGGGGCAGGGCTTCCAGATAAAATGCAGGACACCCAGTTACATCTGAATTTCAGACAAATGTCAATTTTTATAGAAGTCCATCCCACGTACTGCATGGGACATATTTATTCTAAACAAGGATGGACTCTGAGACGCAAATGGAACTGAGGGTCCTGTGCTTTTGTTGGTGAAGTCTGGTGAGCTTAGGGAGGGTGGCCCTCCAGGGGCGGTCCAAGTGTTCCCAGGAGGAGGGGTGGATGCTGGGGGCGAGGAGAAGGCGGGTGTTTGCCCAAGTCACAGGTGCGCACTGTAGAGGCAAAGAGAGGGGCCAAGAGCTTCCCTTCGGCCCGAGTCCTCCTGAAGCCGCCGTCTGTGAAGGCAGCCCTGAGAACGGCGGCTATTCAGCAGGAGGGGTCCCTGGGGGGTGAAGTGCTCAGAAAGGGCTTCGGTACTTGGTGGGGGGAGTGGCGGGTGGGAGGAAATGTCCATCTCCGTGGGCCTGCCAATCTGGGCGTGAGGGTCCCTGCCTCTCACCTAGCTGGACTGGCTTTGGGGTGACCGATGCCTTTGTCCAAGACCAACCAGCTTGCTGTCCACCCACCTGTCTGCTCCCTATGAGTTCACCAAATGTGCCAGGCTTCCTCCCGGGGCCGAGGGCTTGCGCAGAGAGCTGTCTGGGGTCGGGTGCTGCAGAAGCAGAGCCCGAGGTGAGAGGTGAGGGTCGTGTGCCCGTATTGGGCACAGGGCAACCCCCCAGGGGAGACCAGAGGGGAGGGGCGGGGAGGAAGCTGGCAGAGAGGGTGGAAGGCAAGTAAGGTGGGGTTTCAGACAAAGTCTGGGCCCTCTGGGGGGCTCTGGAGTAGAACTTGTACCTCAGAGAGGGTGCCCCCCCCGCCCCCGGGGCGAGGAAGCTGGGCTCTCGCTGTCCTGCTCCAGGCAGTCACGGGTGTCGCTCAGGGCCGCCTGGGGACAGTGGCGTGGGGTGGGAATGGGGGGCTCGAGTTCCGCAGCACCTGCAGACAAAGCCCTAGGGAAGTCCTCTGAAGAAACCTCGCAGGTGTGGGCTGCTGGTGGGGCAGCACCTCCAGGGTGAGGGTGGGGACACCCAGGCCAGGGGTGAGCCACCATCTCAGGGCCCTGAGAAGCTGGGGGGAATCGCATGCTGTTGAAGGGGCTTTCAACTGCAAATGATCTCTGTAGACTGCAGCAGCCCCTCAGAGGAGACCCGGGGGCCCTCCCCCGAGCGCTGCTGTGGGACCACAGTCGGAGGGTCTGGGCTGGCTCCCGGGCTCCCGGGCTCCCCGGCAGCTGAGCGGCTTCCATTTTAATTTCCTCCCCTCATGGGGTCTGATCTTTTCTGGCCTGGTTCGGATGTTCTGATTCTGACAGTGGCTCAGCCACGCTTGGACTTGTGACCCTGGCAAGTCCTGTCCCTCTCTGAGGTCTCAGTTTCCCCACCTGTGCTCTGAGAGAGTCTTCACCCAAAGTTGGCAAAAAGCGTCAACATGCAGTTTTATTTGCGTGACTTGTTTTTTCTGGGGGGAAGCTCCCAGGGGGAGGGGTTTGGACTTCCTGCACGTCCAAACCCCTCAAGGGCTCTGGTCTGGCCCCGACGTCCCTGGGACACACCAGGTGTCATGTCCCAGGAGCCCTGGCCTTGGTCCCTCCCAACCGCACCGCGCTCTTGCCTCCCCTCCCGGAGCCTCAGTCTCCTCCTCGGTGAAAGGGGTGCTCGCTCCCTTGCTGACCTTTCAGGGCTGTTGGGCGAGTCAGGTGCCCACGGCGGGCAGGACAAGGTGCGCTGGGATGGGTGGAGCCCTGCCATGAACACCTTGCTCCCGGGCCTGGGAGCCTCCTCAGACCTTGGGTGCTGACCACATGGCATCTCCCAGACCTCCATGGAGTTCCCAGGGGATCCCTGTGGGGCAATGGCAGGGGAGGTCCCTTTTCAAAAAATAGTTTGTTGTAGACCATCGCTTGCCTGAGCGTGGAAACCGCTGGGTTGGGTGTGCGGTGTTGGGGTGGGGGGCAAGGAGCCGCCACCCTCCCCCAGTCCCAGCAACAGCGCGTCTGACATGCCCAGCTGGCCTCACGCCGTCCTTGAAATCGAAGCCTTGTCTGCATTACATGACCACAGAGAGGGTCCTGCCAGTGCCCTGGCTTCCTGGCGTGCATAGCCAGGAGCGGCGTGAGGCCGGCAGCTTCTGGCCGTGGGGTCCTCTCAGTCCGTGCGCACACGTCGCTGTGGGGGGAGCAACGGCCTGGGCCGGGGAAGCTGTTGCCTCTGCCTCCCCCCACCCCCCGCCCCAGGTGGAATCAGAAACGGCCCCTTGCACCGGAAAGTCGCAGACCTCACCCCCGAGGCCTTCCAGCCAACTCCCGTGTGTGCGCGAGGCCTCTCAGGAATGGGGGCCCCCGGGAGGTGGGAACGAGAAGGTCTTGTTCCACCTCGTTAGTGAGAGGAAGCAAGAAGCCAACCCTCTCATTCTGGAGGCTGAGAACTATCACGCTTCCCTGGGCTTCAGGCCGCACGGAACCCCCAGTGGGTCTGGCCGGGGCCCCAGGCAGCGGTGCGCACCCTTTCCCCACAGCACGGTGGCCCGTTCCTTGGTCAACAGATGACAGCGCTGTCTGTCATAAGCAGCCTGGCTCACAGCCGCCCTGCTCAGTAGGGCACACGCGCTGGACCCTGGCAGCAGACCCGGGGCCTGTCCCCGGGCCAGGAGCTGCTGGCAGAGGCTGTCCCAGCTGCTCCCTGATCCGAGGCCTGTGGCCGCCCCTGTGGCCTGTCCTGTTATCAGCACTCGCTGTGCGGCACGGTGGGCCAGTGGTGGGGTGGGTCCATGGCGCGCCATGTCAGGGGCCGGTGGGCTCAGCGGGGTGACAGGCAGAGGCACGGTGGGCCCGTGGCCAGGCTGGAGGGCAGCGGAGTGCAGACGGTGCTGGCTGGAGGTGTCCCTGGAGGCCTCACGGGGAGGCGGAGCCACTGCTTGGCCCTCCTGGGACCAGGGACAGGGCATCCGGGCCTGCAGTGGGAGGGAAGAGAGGGTGGGGGTGGGGAGGAGAGCAAAAGGTGGGCCAGGGGAGAGCAGTAGCAGCTCCGTCTGGGACGCGCTGGCCACCTGCCAGCCTGCGGAGCACCCTCGCCAGCTCTCCTCCTCCTCCACGCAGCCCCCCACCATGGTGCTGTTTCCATGCTCAGGGGAGGACACTGAGGCACCCACCTTCTCTGAGCCTCAGTGTCCTCGGGGAAAAGCAGCAGCCCACAGGACCGTGGGGGCGTTTGGCAAGGTACCCGCCGCCATGCGGAGCGGAGATTTAAGAAATCAGCGCAGTTCTGATGACACCGACTGCTCTCCCGCCCCTCGTCACCCCATTCCCGCCACCTGTCTTCTCCCTCCCGCCCCTGGGGTGACCACGGCTGCCGCGCACACGTGGGTGATCTCGGGCTGCGGGGGGTGTGTGATGTTTCCTCAGGTGTGCACGCAGCATCACACACACAGCCCGTCTTGCATGTGGTGTGGGCACCGCGTGTCGGCGTTCATGGGTCTGCCGGGTTCTATCAAACCTCTGCGAGGTGCTCCGCCGCACGGACCCGGCAGCGTCCTCCGATGAGCGTTCTGCCTGCTCCTGATGCTTGGTTCTTAGGGACGGCGTAGCCCTCAGCATTACTGAACTCGAACGTGCCTCCCTGCTGCTCACGTGGCAGTGTGGGCCCGGTGTGGACGCCGAGGCCCCGGCCCACCGGGCTCGTGCAGGGATAAATGCCAGAATGTTCTGAGCACACGTGTGAAGTGGGACCCGCAGCGGGAGGGCAGAGGGCTGTGGGTGGTGTGCCCTCCCTCGCACCCAGCACTGCCCTCCGCATTCTGTCTCTGTGACACTTAATCCCCCTTTCGCAGAAGAGCAAGATGGGAGCTAGTGGGGTTCAGCGAGGTGCCCGCTGTCCCTTGGGTCCAGTGGATTCCAGGAAGGCAGGCTCCCTGCCCCGGCTTTTGCTCTCAGCAGGGTTGGCCCACAGGGCTTGGGCTCCCCAGGACGCGGCTGGGCTGCTCTGCGTGGCATGCTGGGAAGAGAGAGCTCTCCAGGAACTTCTGGGGCAGCGCCAGGGCAGACTGCTCGGATGGAAGGGCTTCAGGGTGGCCGGGTTTTGCCTCCCGGCCTTTGCATCCCTGGCTGGCCATCCCAGCCCTGCACATTCCTGGGACCTCTGAGTCCTACGGGTTTTGTGGGTGCCAGGAGTTTCCTTTGAAACCCGTGGCCCCAACGTCTGTCGGCTGTTAGAGCCCAGAAGGATTGACAGAGTTGCTGGGGTGGGCGGCGGGGACAATACTAAGCTCAGGCGCATGAGGTTGCAAAGACAAAGAGGAAAAACCCCGACTGAACTCCGGCCCACTCCCAAAGCCCTGCTTTGATGTGGTTCCCGTCCCCGAGGCCTTATAAGGCATGGTGCCTGCGATTCTGGGCTCCGGGCTGGTGCTGGCTGCACAGGCGGCGCCCAGGGGAGCGGGCCTCTCTGCCTGGGGCCTCATGGGGTGGAGGAGGCCAGCGCTGGGATGCCAGAAGGAGGCCACCGAGCCCGACCCCCGGGCCTCTGTGGGGGTGGGGGCAGCTGGGCCTCAGACTGGGTGAGGCAGAGGATCTGGGGAACCAAGAGGCCTTTGATGAGAACTTGGAGCGGAGCCTGAGGCCCGGACGCCAGAGGAGAGGGGGCCTGGGACCCGGTGGGGAGGGGCAGTGGGCAGAGGGGTGGCTGCCTACAGGGCAGCGGTGAAGGGTGCAGAGTCAGCCTGCCTGTGGTCCTGACTCTGACACCAGCCAGGTGACCTTGGCAAGTGCTCCACCTCGGTGCCTGAGTTTTCTCATCTGTAAAGTGGGGATAGTAACGGTGCAGAATCGGAGGGTTGCCGCGAGGACGAAACGCAAAGCAGCGAGAGCTGCGTGCCAGGCTGGGAGCGTGTCTCCAGGTGTCCGTGGGGCAACTTGGGTCTGGTGAGCCTCCCAGCGCCTCCCAGCAACGCTCCGGCGGCCGCCTGATGGCAAGAGGAGACGTAATAAGTAGTCACGCTGCTCTCCGGAGTCCAATGCTACGCACTTGACTTCCGGGGCTTACTTAACCCTCACATGCACCCGAGGCCTTGTCTGCGCTGTCCGTCCTGTGCACCTGTGGAGAGAAGTCCCTCCACCCAGGTGGCCTGGCTCGAGGGAGGCAGGGCTGGGATTTGAACCGCGGTCTCAGCAGCTCGGGTTCCATGCCCTGCACCCCCGGCACCCCCTGCATGGGCGGCTCCCCATGCAGCTCCTTGCTGTCAGGGGCCTGAGTACCTTCCTGCAGGGCTCTGCCCAGCCCCACACCTAGTGGGGGAGGGCTGTGGGGACCCTTGAGACCCTCTGGACAGACGGGACGACTTGGCCACGGACCCACAAGAGCCACTGGCCCGGCTGGTTTTCTTACACTTTTTAAAGTGTGATCCTTGGTCCCTGGTGAGGGCCAGGGCTCTTGGCCACCTGTGTCCCCGTGCCCACACAAGCCCTGATTTCACTGTACAAACTTAGATGGGGCGTTGGAGCCGGCGTGAGTTGGGGCTCTGCCCCTCACCTGCTGGGGAGCCAGAGCCAGTGAGCTGGCCTCCTAGAACCTCCTCCTCACCTCAGCACCGGGCTGGTGGGAGCCCTTTCCGTGGAGGTTCTGGGGAGGGTCCCCGAGCGCTTGGTAAGCAATGTGAGTGGCTGTCATCAGCATTACCTTCCTGTCTCATACGGCCCTTGAGGGTTGAGGGCACTTTGTAGGAACACACCTAGTAACAATTATACCCGTCCCTTTACAATTTGCAAATCATGTTTATGAGCATTTATTCCTTGGGGTATGGAAAGAGCAGGGCCGCTGGGTCCATTAAAGGCCTTAGTATAATGAGGTGCTTGGCACGGTGTCTGGCCCCTAGGAATGCACAGGAAGTGTCAGCTGTCGGAGTATTGAAGTTGTGGTTTGTCACTGGGCCCGTTTAATAGATAAGCAGACTGAGGTTCCCAGAAGGTGGGGCCAGCTCCAGTCTGGGGCGAGGGAGGCCACGGAGGCAGGTCGTGATCCTGGGTCTGGCTCAAGATCCTCCGTCGCCTCTGGCTCAGCAAGTCAACGCTTGAGGACCGCAGACCCTGCCCCGCATGGGCCCTGCACTGCCTGGCTCGTCCCTGAGTGCCTTGCAGTGTGTCAGAGACCGTGTGCTGACTCTGGGCAGAGCGTGGCCTGGCAGGAAGGGCCTGCCCTGGTGCTGGCCGGGACTCTGCTGTGACATGTTCCAGAGCTCGGTCCTCCCAGGGGACAGTCTTCGCAGGGGGCACAGAAGCTGTGGTCCGAGCAACGACTGTGGGCACGTCGTACACCCTGCAAGGCATTGTCACAGGGTCCCAGATGGCTGCTTTGTCGCTGGTGACGTCTGGAGTCTCTCCACTCCTCCACGTGTTCCGGTAGAAAGACGCGAAGGCTCCAAAGTCTTCATCTTGGAGATCCTGCCGGCAGCTGGCATCACCGGGTGGTCAGGGTGGCGGCCAAGGTCAGCGCCCAGCTCCACCCGCTCTCCAGCCGAGCTCAGCATGCAGACTCTGTTAGCACAAACAGCCAGTTTGCAAGCCCAGGAAGTGTGCGGCGACTGTGACAATGGGCAGAGGAGGGAGCGAAGCCGTCCTGGCTCGGGAATCAGCTGGCCTGCTTTTGAAGTCAGGGGGGCGGGGGAGTCGGAGTGACCGCCTTTTAATGGCCCTGAGAAAGAGCAAGGGCGGTGCCCCAGAGCCACTGGAAAGAAGAGAGAGAGAGAGGACCAGCCCTGACCCACAAGACGTGAGCTCTTTATCTTTAAAACAAAGCGAGGCAGGAGCGTTGCCCCCCAGCTGCGTCCGGTTGATGAGAGCCGCCACACGAAGCGTTGAAAAATGTTTAATTTGATTTTTTTGTTGTTGTTGTTAATCAAGACAAGCACTGTTTTTTCTTTGAAGCACCTGACGTGCAGGATTTTTTCCCCCCTCAATTTTCAAGGAGAGGGTGCTTTTTCTTTTCCTTTTCACTTTTTGGTTTTTTTTTTTCTTTTTTTCCAAAAGGGAAGTTGGTGACAGCTGCTAAGTTGGTTTTTTTTTTTTTTTTTTAATCACTTTTCATTTTGCAGTTTGAGAAGCGCTGCCACCTCAGGAGAGAGAACTGGGCACCAGGAGAGAGAAAACAGGGTGATCCCCCTGAAACCCACCACTCCCCCCAAAGGGGAGCATTTCTCAAAGCGGGTTCCTTGGAAGACAAACCCCACGTGGTGCGTCTGAGACGTAAAACGCCGAGGTCTAACGAGGGTCCAGGAGTGCGGCCTAAGCTGCCACACTATTTGGGTGCTCGGTGCTGCCATAGTAAGCCCTGCAGTGAGGGACCTGGTTTAACTTTGTTTAAAATAATTTTTTTTGATCACAGAACTCCGCTTGGCAGAAAACCAACACATACAGAAGACAAGTTCAACAAGCCTTTAGCCTCTTGTCTGGAGTCATCCTTCCGGGCTAGGGTCAGACAGAGGGGACCCTGGTGGACACCCCAGAAATTTCCCAGCCTGGGGACCAACCAGGCGCTGCCCGCCAGCCTGACGTGGCAGCCTGAGCAGGCTGGGGGGTGGGGGGGTAGGGGGTGGGAGGGTGGGAAGCCCTGCCCTGCCCTCTGAGATGAGATACCAGGCACCTTCGGCTCACACGAAGGGACCGGGCAGGGCATGTGCAGGAGCTGGTCCAGTTACCGGAGGTGGGCGTGTCAGGGAGACGTGGGAGGCCTGACTGAAGCCAAGCACAGAGATGGAGGAGCCCACCCTAGAGCCCCCCAGCCTCTCTCCCTGTAAACCAGCCCAACAGCCCTCCTGGGACCCTTGGCTGGGGAAGGGTGCACACCCGAGCAGGCTCGTGGGTCCGCTTAGAGGGATGGATGAGGGACGTTTTCTCCGTGGGATGATGCTCAACCAACTGAGCCACACTGGCCAGGGCTAGGGACGTTTTCTTATCCCAATTTCTTTGTCTGGGGTGGAGGGCGGAGCTCTCTTTCTGGGGGAGAAGTGTGGTGCTTTGTGGTGGGCTGTCGGCTGAGAAAACGTACTTCCTACAGAGCAGTGTGGCCGTGGCTTTCCTGGGCTGACAGGCTCCGCCTCGGTTCACCAAAATTCCCATCAGAACCATCAGAACAGGGGCCCTGCTTCCTTGCGACCAGCCCGGCCCAGGTTCACAATGCCACCCTTTCTGTCCCAGTGCCAGGCGCCGAGCTGACCCCGATACGTCCTTAATGTCCGTCTTGTCTTCTTCTAGGAGCTCGTGGGCGAGGTTTTCCGAGAAACATTCAGTGAGGAGGAAGAGGAAGACTTTCGATTGGAAGGTACTGGGATCCATCACTTTCTTCCCAGAGTGCCGTGGGGTGGGGAAGGGGCCCTCTGGTCTAACACCTGCCCTGCGTCCTCTGCGGGAAATCTGCGGGCCAGGCGGAGGACAGGACTCTGGGTGGGGCTGGGTGGGGCCGAGGGGCAGGAGGGAGGTATGGCTTCCACAGCCCTGGCCCAGAGTGGAGCCAGGCCACCTGGGCTCGCATCCCGGTCCTGCTCCGCGTCAGCTGTGGGACTTGGGCAGGTTGTGTGTCCTCAGCTCTGCCCCTGGGAGGTGTCCGTGGAGGCCCCTCGCACAGGCTCGGGCATGAATTCAGCCCTCCTCAGGGAGCTGTGACGTTCCCCAGCTCTCCCTTCGCTCAGCCACCTGGAGCACACGAGCGCGTGTGCACACAGACCCCCCCCAGCCCTCACCTCCCTCCGCTTAGCTGCTACGCCACCGGTCTTCAAGGGGGAGCACCGTGATGAAGGAAGAATTAGGGCGCTGGGGGAGAGGGCCGGCGGCTGCTGGCAGACTCACTTGGCTCCGGGCCAGCCACGGGGCCTTTCTGGGCCTTTCTCTCCACGTCTGTGGAAGGGGACGAGGGCCTTTGCCTGCACGGCTCCCTCAGGTGGTGCACAGAATGGACGGCACCTGCCTGTGTTTCCCGAACAGGGGGGCGTTCCCACTTTCTGCTCAGGCTCAGAGGAGGGGACTGCTGAATGCCGGCTGCCTCTGCCGGGGCCGGGCAGGCAGCCGGTGGGAGGGCTGGGGCCCAGGGGCCTCTGGGGAGAACCTCGGCCTTGGGGGTCCTGTGGGGCCTTGACAGGAGAGCAGCCAGTCCCGCAGGTTCTGGAGGGGCACCTGGGCCGCCTGAGGACCGTGGCCATGCACGCCTGGCCTGAGAGTCGTTACAAAGGTAGAACCTCGGGCCCTCGGAGTCCGGTCTCCCTTTCCCAGGCTCCCAGGTGACATGTGTGCGTGCCCCCCTCTGAGAAGCGCTGTTTTAGGAGAGTCGCTCAGTTGCACAGGAGGCAGGCGGGGGACCCGGGTATCGGTCAGGTCTGCTCATACATGAGCAGGTCCTCAGTGAAGGGGGAGGAGGCCACGGGCAGACAGCTGGGTCCAGGCGGCGGGGTGCTCTCTTCGACCGTGTTTGCCTGCCGAGCTGGTGGCTGCACGCGGTGCTCCCCCCGGCCCCAGTGGTCACCCTTGACCCCGCAGACAGATGCCAGGACTTGGGGCCCCGGGAAGATCCGGAGAGTCAGGTAAAGGTCTGCAGGATGGAGCCCTGGGGGCCGAGCTGACCCCTGACGTGGGTTACCGGGGACCCAGCACTTCCTGCATTTGTCCATTCATCTGCTCTTTCACAGGGCAGCCTCCTAGCGAGTTCCTTCTCCTGTTCACCCATCTCTCCATCACCCACTTCCTGTCCTGTCCTGTCCGTCCACCCACCTGTCCACTCATCCATCTGTCCAATGCCATCCCATCACCCACCCGCCCACTAACCCAGACTGACCCACGACCCGCCCCTCCAGCACTCGCCCAGCCAGCCCTTCCCCACCACCCAGCGCCCACTGTCCATCCTCTGTCTGGTTTTCATCCCCCCGCCTCTCCGTCTTCTCTCTAGCTGTCCATTCTCTACTGGGTCCTGGGGCAGTGTCCCGAGTGAGGCCCTCCTCCGTCGCTGAGGCTCAGCCTGGAATCGTCGAGCTGACCTCAGACGAGTTGTCTTCCCCGCCCCCGCCCTGACACGCAGACAGGAGACGGCCCGCCCCCTCTGGCGGGGAGGGTCGCTGGGTTCCGTGTCTGCATTCAGGGCATGAGCCCAGACGTGAAGCAGAAGGGACACCAGCCTAGGAGCCCATCGACCTGGCTCCCGGCCAACGCCAGGGCCCCTCCCCCTGCCGTGATGGGTGGGGGCACGGAGCTGGACTCAGTGGGTGCTCAGAGGAAGCGGGCACCTTTCGGGCGGATGGACCATGGTGGGGTCAGTGCTTACGCACATGGGCTGGTGGATGAGGGGTGAATATGAGATGCCCCAGGGTCTGGGACAGGGAGTGAGCTTGGTGGCATCGGGCTGACCCCCCACCCCTCCGCTGCATCCAGGCTCCCGGGCAGCCTGGGCACCTTGCCAGTCACGGATGGCGTTCCGGCCCATCGGGCTGCCACCAATGAGGCAGGGGTGGGGAACCACCAGCCCGCCTCAGCCTCCCACCGGGGGGCGGACTAGGCTGGGGTGGTCCAGTTGTTCAGTCCCGTTTTTCACACCGAAGCTTCCCGGGAGCACAAGATGTGGAGCCGTCAGGGCGGGCTGCGGAAAGGTGCGGTGTGTTACAGACAGCGTGTGACCTCTGCCTATGTGAACACGGCCCCAGACAGGACTCTGCATTTCCTTGTGTGTGTGTGTATGTGTACACACCACATACGTGTGTTAGTGTGGAGCCAGAGGCCTGGACAGACAGCAGCGTCCTGGACACGGGAGGAGGAGCCTAAAAGCGGAACGACAGTCCCAGGGGACCGCGGCGTTATCTGTAATTTTAACGTTCTAACTTTGACAAGAATGTAATCGTGTGTTCCTCTCGAAATGAAAGACTAACAACAGAATTAAAAAGCGAAAACAGGACGTGAATAAAGCAGCAAGAAAGGCTGCTCTGGGAGCCGGGCTGGCCCAGTGACCCGCTGGGGTTCTCTGAGTGTCCACCTCGGGCTGGGGGTCTGGCTGTGACCCGCAGGCCACTGCGCCGCTAGGCCGGTGAGCGCAGGTGCAGTGAGTGCTGGCCTCCAAGACGCCTCCACCTGGCCTGGGGGCGGGGGTGCTGGGGGCTGGGGGCGCCCCTCTGCGCACTGGCCAAGGGAGAGCAAGCTTGAATCCTGAATCTCCTCTTTGTCTTCCTGTTGGCCAAGTTCATTGCTTCTTGGCGGGCTGGAGGGCTGTTTAAGGGAGGAAAAAAAGGCCATCTGAGGCAGGAAGATAAAAAGGAGTCTTTTAGCCATCCCAGGAGAGGATGGCTTTAGCTGCCGCGTTGTTATGGAAAGCCGGCCCTAATCCAGCGTCTTAACCGCCTTAACTGGCCAGCTGGGAGCGTGCGGGCCAGGAGATTAAGGCCCGGCTTGGTGCTGGGCCTGGGCTGCTGGGCTGCTTTTGAACTGTGGCAGAACAAAGTAAACACCCAAAGTCCCGAGCTCAGAGCTGGCTGGGCGTGGCAGGGGCAGGCCCCGAGCTGGAGTGGGGAGGCGGGAAGTGGACCTCTCCCCCGCTGACCCAGCTGGGGCGTGGGCTCAGGGGGCGCTCAGCCCCACACTTTATTCCAGTGCAGCGGGGCGGGCTGTGGCTTGGGACCCGAGGTGACAGTCGGTGCCGGGCCTGTGTGGCAGACCCATGCTTCTCGGAGCTGTCTGGGGGTCTCCTCCTGACCCAGCTCGGGCGACAGCCACTGCTCTGCGCCCCTCAGAGGGAAAATGGTCCCCCCGCCTCCCACCAAGTGCTGCCTGCCCAGCCTCTTGGTTTGCTCCTGCCTCTCACCCTCTGGCCTCTGCCCACCGCCCCCTCCTCCCAGCCCCCAGTGTCCCCAAAGTGCCTAGTTCTGGTCTTCTGACCTCTTTGCTTGGGGGTGAACGCAGGCAGGGTACAGTCCACGTGATGTTTTCTGCAGAAAGCTGACTTCATAAAAAACAAAGGAGCCCTCAAAGCTACCAGTTAGGTGGCCCCTTGCTCTGAGGGCCCAGCCGCTTCCTCTCCCCGCCACCTCCCAGCCTAGGTTGGGCCTGGCAGAGCCTGTGGCCCCTCTGCTTCCCCAGCCCCTAGGGCGGCTGTGCCCGGAGAGGCTGGCCCTGCCAAGGAGGGCAGTGGGGTTGGGACTGAGACCCGGGGGCCTGTCCCCGTGCACACAGCCCCGAACCCTGCTGCCCAGCAGAATCCCCCCTTTACACTGACTTTCTGGGAATCCGCAGGTCAGACCCCCGTTCCAGTCGGGACCCCCGTTCCAGTCGGGCTTTCCCGAAACTCACCGTGTGACCTTGGGTGAGCCGCTCAGCCTCCCCGTGCTTCAGTGTCCTCGTTGGGGACAGTCAGAGCACCTCTCCCCCCGGGGCTCCTGTGAAGACAGGGCATCTCCGTGCACCCGGAGAGCTGTCCTGGCCCAGAGAGGGTGCCCGGGGTGTGTGAGCGGTCGTGATTCGTGTGGTTTCGGGGTCCCCCTTCCTTGACCGGGGCCGACCAGCAGTTACAATCCTTTACTTGTCCAGATCCAGCGGCCTGTTTTCAAAGCGCCTCTAATCCTATTAGAATCTCTCGATGTCTCCTACGCCCTGTGAGTGGCCTGGGGCCTGGCCTGCTGGACGTGCTCAACGAGTCCTCACTCGTTGAAGAGTGAAGTGAGTCCCAGGAAGTCACTAAAGTCAGGTGACCCTCTCCCTCGGGCCCAGGGAGTTCCCTGCAGGCCCCCGGCCTGTCCGTCCAGACGCCCAGGTGTGAGGCCCAGGTGTGACACCCAAGTGTGAGACCCAGGTGTAAGACGCCTGAGCTGAGGAGCCCTGGGGGGGCCTTTCGCACCCTGCATCTGTAGTTGGAGGGCTGAGGCCAGAGAGGGGTCGTAACCCATCCAAGGTCACCCACCAGACTGAGAACAGAACTCAGGCCTCGAAGTCCTCCTCGTTTGGCAAGTGTTGACTGCGCTCCTGCTGCCGGGGTGGGGGTGGGGGGCCATGCTGGGTTGGCCGTGGGTTCCCAGCCACGAGCAAGGTGGGTGTCAGGGTGTTCGGGTGGCAGAAGCATCTGGTGAATAGGTAAAGCTGGGAGCGAGCGTGCGGGTTTCTGGTAGTGGCGTTCTGCGAAGAGGTAAAACCCTGTGAAGGGTTGAAGGGGACAAGTCCTGTCGGAGGAGGTGACATCTTAGCTGAGATGCAGATTCCGGGAAGGCACCCGTCATGGGCGGATGTGCAGGGGGGGTGAGCAAAACCCCGAGGCGGAAGGGACTTGGGGTGCAGGGAACACCAGAGAGGTGGAGGCCCATGGGGCAGGAGGTGACTCGGGGAAGCAGGTGGGCAGATGCTTGGGCTTTGGGCTGCTTTTGAAAGGGAAGCCCTTGCAAAGGTGTAGGTAGGGGAACACCAGATTCTGCCTCCATTGTAGCAAGATGGCTGTGGCTGCCGGGAAGGCTGGGCCATGCCGACGGAGGCAGGAGGCAGAGAAAACAGGAGCGATGCGGTGGTGTCGGTGAGAGGCCTGGTGTGGGCCCGGCGTGGGAGCCGAGGGGCTGGGAGGAGAGGGCAGACCTCAGGGTGGAGGGGTGCAGGGGGTGAGGGGGAGAACTGGATATACCTTAGAATCTGCGCTTAAGGCACTAAGAAAACACTTGTGAAGCGGACATTTTCGCAGGTGACCATCGGTTTTGGTTTTGGACGTGTTGGGATCAGGAGGCCTGTGGGACATGCGAGTAGAGATGCTGAGTAGACAGGTGATCGCTGAGTCTGGGGCTCAGTGAGCAGTTGGGGGAGAGAGAACCGGCTCCTCCTCGGGGCGCCGAGGGCCCCACAGGACCGCTGGGCCAGGCTGGTCCTTCGGAGGGGCTGGCTGGTGGCCCCCGGAGTCTGAGGGGAAGGGGAGTTCCCTGGAGAGCAGCCCCTCCCACCACGGGGTGGGGGCGGCAGGTGGGCCGCACCCACTGGCTCATCCCCCTCGGTTCCTTCCCCGCTGTCCTGCCGGCCTGTCACTCGGCCGACTCCACTCCTCGGCAGTCCCCGGGTCCCCAGGTTTCAGCAGTGACAGCAGTTCCTCTCAAGTCTCCTCTTCATAAAAGCTCAGCGTGAACAGTGGAAATTCTGACTCGTGTCAGATACCGAGGAGGCTTTCATAGTTTCAAGTAGCTCGGGGTTAGATTTTAAAAGTTGTATTTCATCACATGTTTTAACTTGGGCGGGGAC